>JARLTB010000050.1:1152500-1647500 GCA_030141615.1 Unio pictorum
CTATGGAGCCAAATCTCTGTTTCTTATGTTTCGTGTACCTCAACTTCCAGACATCCGTGCCTTGGACAATTTAAACGAGAAAACGTACTTTCCACTAATGTCTGAGTCAACGTTATGGATTCGCTCAGAAACTTAGACTTATAAAACGTTTGGAGGCGAATACTTAAAGCATTCAGTTCCCTCTGGGAAGCAAACTACTCCTTGTGTAGCCTAGCCAATCAATGTGTGTGTGTGTGTGTCTTTAATATATATTTAACGTAGTTTTAAAACAATTTCAGTCATATCGCTTTTATGTCTGTATTGAGGCCGTTTAGAGGATGTCTAGCACTGGGACATCATGCTACATGTCTAAGTGTCTGCGGCATGATGTCCCACCCAGTCAAATTATCCTGGTACCAGGCTGACTAGTCCTAATACTAGCCTCTTACTGATTGTACCATTTTTGTAAGTCTTTGATATGACTCGGCCGGGGATCGAACCCCCGACCTCTTGCTTCATCGGCAGACACTCTAACCACATGGCCACCGGGAGCGGTCCTAGCCAATCGAGATAAATTGTATCTTACCGTAAGAGGATGAATAAGCCCATTGAGGTTAGAATAAGTATCTCTAGTGCGCCTTTATTAATGGCTATCCTGGAACAACGTATGTGATGAGACTTATTTCAAATGGCTCAACATTATCTCATGACTATTTGAACCACACAACCCCAAAGTGACCTCGTCTTAGTATGCCTCTTTAATGGTAATTAACAATAAATCACATCCATGCACATACATCAACACGCATCGCAGGCTAACAATTTATTGTGGGCCTAGTCCGTATGACAATGTTAACTGTTACGTGTTTATAGATCCAGAGCTAACTGAGCCTGGACCAGTTCCTGACCATTGATAATGCCCAAAAGTTAAATTAATTTAAATTACTTATCTCCTACACTTCTTAAAGCAACGACATAGCGAGAGAGCATGCATTATTGTGGCTGGTCTTGGAATTGTAAGCAACATTAGTTTCTGGTCTAAGTAGATTTACATATTTGTTTGTTCACATAAAGTTGTGAAACTTTCACTTGGTGTTTGTGAATGGATTCACCAGAACGTCGCATCTGAGTTAAAAATAAAACGAGAAAATGAACCATTGTATACATGTTTCTTCTGTACACCAACCAAGAAAGATGAGTTTACAGTCACTAAAGATCAAATAGACCAACATTAATGCTCTTAAGAGTCAGAAATATTTGCAGAATATCGATTTTTTTACACGTGAAATATTTCCTACAACTCGTTACTGCAGTAAAGAAAATTAAATGCTTGTGGAGTAAAAAATGGTTCAGTTAGCAATGAATATGTCGCTTGCTATGTGCCGGGAGAAGATATATTATATTATGAAGACACTTTTACTAAAAATTTTGCACCAAATCAATATCAAACATATACATCGGTGGTCATTCACTATGTTTCAAAAGGAATAATAAATTAATTGCCAGTTTTCTTGAAACTATTTCTTTTGATCGCATTAAAAGTGTTCTCAATATTTTAAAAGACCAGGCAAAAAGAAATAAACAAACAAACAAAAAAAGACTTTTCTAGATCATCCAACTGATATAGCTGATGCACAATTACAACCACAAGCGGTAGCTGTTGTCCCTATCGGGAAAAAAAACAAACACCTAAAGAAAAAGAATCTGAAAAAGTTACACTATCTAAAAAATTTACTGATGGTGCGATTAATTTGATTAAAAACAAATGATAATCTAGATGATCTAGCTGGTTTTCCGCTTGCGGATTTTAGTCATAAGTAAAGATATTAAAACCCCAATATGAAAAATCTGTAAGTAGAGATAATTGGTATATTTGGATATATCGCATAAAATATGACAAAGATCGAATTCCAAATAAAGATCAAATATTTGTATCCTACATGAGTAAAATAAAACAAATGCAAATAGGTGTTCAGATTGAGCAACAACGAGGTTCGCATCGCTACAGAAAAATCTCACGTTGATGGAAAAGGATTTTCTCTTAGTGAAACTCACGGGAGTGGTCTTGTTGCCTGTCCTAATAATATTCTCTCCGATATAGCACGATTAGAAATTCTCATAGGGGGTAAACGAGCTGGAAATAACCAACCGGAAATAATTAATGAAGCCGCAGAAATCTGTAGACGATTATTTCAAGGCGGTATCATGGATATCGGCGTATATCGAAAATGTGTCGATTAAATCGTTGATGGTTATCACAGTGATTAATTATCACCACGATTAGATATAACGATAATAAATAAGATGATCATACACTATCAACATTAAAAACTAACCATGGCCTACGTAGTCAACTCAGGATTACCCATTTAAAGAACGATTTATGAAGATGGTCTTGTTGATGTTTTTCAAGTTTTATTTGCAAGGATGGCTCCAAAAATATTGACATACAGTTCCGAGCTCGTGTAGATCGGGTGGGTTATCGCATAGTACAGAGCAATTGCTGCCATACTCAGCAACAAAGCGATGTTCCTCGAAGGTGTTGGTGGACGAATGAGGGTAGTTGATGCACCAGTTGAAACATGTAACACAATTAGATCACTCATATTATTATGAATGTCATATAGTCATATTAATGTTACTCTGACTTCTGGTCAGATTAAAAAGTTGCAATCGGATTCATCTAAAAAATGTGGAACATTATACATTTCAGTGATGCAAAAAAAGATAAAAAAAAGGTGTTCAAGTTACTCTCTCTGCGGGCAAAATCAAAGATACAATTAAATAATGTGGTGTATTTCCACTTCTCGCAGCCTTACCAGCATTGGTCAAGGGTCTCAATGGCATGGTGAATTATGTGCCAGTTGTTGGACACGTAAAAGGGGCAGTGCATTACATATGTGGCGACAAGGAAGGGGTCGATAATGCTATGAAAGCTGCTTCCCATACTACAGGTGTCATTGGTGGCGGTGTAGGAGGTTTTATGGTGGGTGGTCCATTGGGAGAGGCAGGAGGAGCTGCTGGAGGAATTTTAATGGATTATATTATTAGCTTGGCTGAGGTTGCCATTAGCGGAGAAAACGTTAAGTCATACGGCTTTGTTGAAAACGTACTGCGCATTGCAAAAGACCCAAAGGATGGAGGCAACTATGTAGACTTGATAGGTGGTACAATACTCGATGGAATGCTGGAATAGGAAATAAATTTAATACAATCCTGATGAAATAAGAAGCTGCAACATCCATCAGAGTTTAATATTTCTGTTAAAGTTAATATAGTTGTTCACTTATTTACCTTTCTGTTTATCAATATTATATACCATTTTTATAGTGATTTTGGCAAACAAACCGCAATATGCCTGTCCAGGTGCATATAGGTGTACACACTAAAGAAGCAACAACAGGTGCAATGTTCCATATTTATTGTGTCAGGTATTTAGGCAGTTATTTGTATAACTAATAATGCACTCAGATTTAAACTTCTGATGGGACCACTTCCATGTTTTATAGGAAAATTGCATTACATTTCAGTGTCGATAACTACAGAAAGCGACAATGGGATAGGCAAATACAGTTTCTAGGCAGCCTTGACCTTACTGAACAATGGTGCTAATCTCATGAAGATCTAAGCCATGTCTTTAAGGTGCTATATATTAGTGTGGTGATATCATGATCACTTATGGCAGTACACTGCATATGTCCGTATGAAACCTTGCTATCACCACCAGACTACTAGAGAGCTTCCAAGCTGATGCAACTCTAACACTTTTTTGCAGACACCAGGCTAGACCTGAAAAGATATAAAATGTTTCAATTAAATCTAAAAAACAGCAAGATGTATGTAAATGAAGTTAAAATGTGTTAGATATAGTGATTTCCAAATCACGTTCAGGTTGCAAACATAGGAAAAAGATATTAAACTTGACAGAGTGACACTCATAAATGTGAAGTAATAGTCATGTATTAAAGTAATAAATTCATCCTAAAAGTATATGAGGTTTCTATAAGCATATCTAGTCATTTACAGGTTAAAAATCTAATCAGCTAGACTATGTATCACAAAATTTAAGGAAATTCTGGGACGGTGAGGTTTGATCATTATTGGAATCATTAGTACATGCCAGTATACAGGAAAGTCAAGCGACAATGTAGTAAATAAAATACATTACTATAAGCAATCTTATTCATGAGGGAAATAATAATTCTGGATAGTGCAAGTGAATACAGCCAAATGTGGCCACACATATCAACTACAGGTACCAATACATCCTATATAATAAACTAAATGTGAAATTCGGATCCCCAAAACTTGTAAACAAGAATGGAAATTTGCATATGTGGGACATATACAATGTACTTGTTATGATCCAATGTGCAAACATAATTCAAATGATCTGTTTGAACATTTAAAGTGTATTTTTAAGGGTGTTTGATACCAATTATTAAGCTCAGTGGTTGAATAGAATCAGATATCAGCTGATACTACAATACCGCACTCTGTCCAAGTACTGAATTGAAATATGTTACCATACATAGGCATATTAATGAAGAAAATAACATTGTGTGATACTTTTAGTGCACACAGCCAGAAATGTGTCTTACAGATTCACTGTAGGTACAATGTCAGCCTATATGATATACTGAATGTGAACTTTGGATCCCAAACATTCTAAAATGTGTGGATATTTGTTCATGTGGGATATGTAACCATGCTAAGATCAGTTGTACACAAACTCAAATTATCTGTTTGAATATATCTTATGCAATCTTAGTGTCAGTTAAGAAATATTATTAGTTATTAACAATGCATAAATTAAGATGGATCATTAGAACTCCCACAACATCATACAGGTCACAATGCCGCACTTCACTAATTAATATCTTAACCAAACTGAATAATAAAATTGAATGCATTTTGTGTTTAACTTGCAGCAATTTTCTTACATCCAAGGGTAAATATACATGTGGAAAGTAAATTTTATCCCTTCAACCTGCATTTCCTTCTCAGAAAGTTTAAACTGATTTAGTAGAGAACTTGAGTAGGTTCTAGTATAAAAATTTCATCACTATCCTCTCACTAAACACCCTGTAACTATGTTTGTTAACAATTACTAAAGGCTATATAAGCAGATATTTGTTACTCAGGAAGTCACCTCATCATAAACACATAAATTAACTGCTTGGACCCCTAATAAATAGTTTGAATGATCAATAAAATATAGAATCTGTCTTCACATATTTTAAATGTATGTCTCATTTTGACTTACTAAGATATTTTCTCTGATAAAATTTGACAAATATCCATCATTGTAGCTTGTATATGTTGTAGGAGTATAAGCATGCTGATATCATTTGATATCATTTCCAAAAATATTATCTATGTGCATTTTAAGGGGCAAATTTTAATTTTTTAAATTTAAAAAAAAATTCTCTAAAATTTGAAAAATAAAATCAATTTTTAATTTTTAATGTCATTTTTATATTTTAAATGTCAATATTTATAACACCTTCAAATTTTGTGTGTTTATCATTAATAATAACATTCTTATAGCAATTTAAAATTTAATAATACCTGCCCTGACAGGGCATATACCACAATTAATTTTAATATATGTTCTCTACATATATTTCTCAGTGCTGACCTTTCAACTGTGTGACAATCAATACAAATCATATGTTAATCTAAAACACATCCAAAGATGACTTCACGGTGAAGTTCTTGTCAGGGGTTCACTAGCATTTTTTTGAGTGGCTGCATTGTAAACAGAACAGCATGTACACAGAAGACAGATTTCACTTCCGGATAATCATCAAGGCCTTATTACTCCGTGTGCACTGTCGCCAAATTACACACTGACAACCACTCTCTCAGCTCATATTCTGAAGTATAAACAATTACCTTTAAATCCCTATCCAAAATGCATCAATAAAACTCTTCTATCACCACCAAAATGAGGAAAAAATGTTCTAAAAATAGACTAGAACTACATTCGTGGGTACTGAACTAGAAATAATAATTGTGATGTGATTCCATATGTGGCGACGAGGCAGGGGGCGATAATGCTATGACAGCTGCATCCCATACTACAGGTGTCATTGGTGGCGGCGTATGGTTTTTATGTTGGGTGGTTCGGTGGGAGCGTCAGCAGGAGGAGCTGCTGGAGGATTTTTAATGGATGAAATTATAAGTATATCTGAGTTTGCTGTTAACGGAGAAAAAGCTAAGCCGTACGGCGCGTGTGACACTATATTGCGCATTATAGAAGACGCAACGGATTGAGGTAACTACCGTATATGGACTTGATAGGCGCTACAGTACGGAATGGAATGACGAGATACGCAACAGTAAATGCCATAGGGAAATAAATCGAATACAATTTTGATAAAAGAAACCTTGCAAACCCCGTTGAAAAAGAAAACGCAAAAATGATCGTCGATGCTGGGGACAGACTGAGGCAGAAAAAATCTGATACTAAAATAAAAAGCAACAAACCTCAGGTGATGACCAAGAGTCAAAGACAATGCAACAGGTAAGATTGTCGATGGACATAATAAACAGATGCGCAAAGCTCTTAGGACTACAAACAATATTACGAATGGACCAACAGAATGACAAAAGAGAGTGCCGAGTGCCAAGCAGGTATTGGAAAAGCCTGTAAGTCCGTGTGCATAATAGCAGGTTTATAATAGTTTATTCGCAAACAATCCTGACACTTCACATGGTGACTTAAGAAGTGTCAGTGTCAAATGGAACCGTGAATTACAAGGGCCCATTACTGTCCCACATTGTTCTAATTGTCGAGTATTCAGCCCTGCAATGGGAGACTCACAAAGACCATTGGTGGGAAAACGCAAAAATAATCGTCGATGCTGGAGACAAAATGAGACAGATTAATTCTGACGCTTCAGCTGGTGATTTAATAAGTGTCAGTGTCAAATGGAACTGTGAATCACAAGGGCCTGTTACCGTCCCAAGTAGTTTTAATTGTCTAGAATTCAGCCCTGCAATGTGAGTCGTTACTACTTATATCATTCCTGAAAACCCATTCCAAAGGGAGTGAGATGTGGTGAAGATGCTACTGCGATTGCTTTCAGAGTTGGTGTCCATGCTTTAAGTAAAAAAGTTGAATCGGAAGCTCTGTAACCTTCATTATGCCGATAACTATCAAACTCTGTGATTGGACATTATCAGGCTTCAAATCTATATGCAACATAGCGGCATGACTCCTCCTATTACACATAATAGTAATTGTCGAATGCATGGCCTCTCTTCCTCAATATTGGACCTGATAATTTAAACTTAAGCTTCTTAATGCTTATATATCTGATAATTTAAACTTAAGCTTCTTAATGCTTATATATCTGATAATTTAAACTTAAGCTTCTTAATGCTTATATATCTGATAATTTAAACTTAAGCTTTTTAATGCTAATATATCTGATAATTTAAACATAATCTTCGTAATGCTTATATATCTGATAATTTAAACTTAAGCTTCTTAATGCTTATATATCTGATAATTTAAACTTAAGCTTCTTAATGCTTATATATCTGATAATTTAAACTTAAGCTTCTTAATGCTTATATATCTGATAATTTAAACTTAAGCTTTTTAATGCTAATATATCTGATAATTTAAACATAATCTTCGTAATGCTTATATATCTGATAATTTAAACTTAAGCTTCTTAATGCTTATACAGTGTATAATGTATGCAGTTGTAAGTTTATCAGGATATATTAATTGCCTTTCATTCAAATAATGTTACTCTTTATAAGTGCATGATAATACCATCCTGGGCCGAGTATATTGGAGATGTTCAGTACGTATACTGGAGGAAGTTTAATCTGCTGACTTAAAAGTGCAAATTAATTGTCGTCTCAGCAAAGCTTCAAAGCTGATTACCTAATGTCAGTGGCCTAAAGCTCGCACATTTACTGATCACTGCCATCTCACTCTGCCCACATGGGTTCGAGTCTTAGAGGCATGTAAGAATTCTTGCTAGTAGCTTACCGTGGGTTGATCGTTTTTCCAGGGATTATCCTCATTCTTCTTACACCATTTATATTGATTGCCATGTAGAGCCTATCCTATATTGAGTTAAGCCCAGAACAGCAACAAAATCTTCTGAAATTGCATCACTATTTTGAGATTTTTTTTACAATCGAAGACGATTGACGACATGTTCATTTTTAATTCCCCTTCCGTAGCATCACATGCATTAATGTGCTAAGGTGCTCATTATAAACCAGCCAACCATTATTCTTGTAAACTAAAATCAATGCATATTATTATATTTTATAATTGCTACAATGTATCTAACTACCGGAATTATGATTACCTTCATTATGAAGTCGGTATTTGTGAAATGTTCAAGTATTTTTGACGAGCTGGGCAGATATATTGATTGTCAGTGTTGCTCTTTGTTCTGCATGAATCTTTTGAGCAGATGTATTGATTGCTCTCTTTGTAACAATCTCGTCAGCATCATCATCAATCTTTTTTGGACTCGTCGCCAGTATATTCACTCAAAATAGCTTCAAGAGTATAATCTAAGAAAGACAGTCTAAGAATAACATAGTCTCATGCGAGTATAAGGCAAGATATGACAATGGTTGACGTTTTTCCTACAAAATCTTCTGATAAAATACTTGACACTATACATGAAAGTAGACAAATCTTGTCATTGTGGTGGTCTATCCATAACACAGTGACACCAGAATTCTCCCTGACAGTTACGGCATAGTCGCAGTCGCTACCAATCGGGTCATTTACATCTTAAGGACGTATGCTACTAATGGTATGGAAATATTGTAACCAGTGTGGAAATGGGCGAAGATAAAATATGGATGTGACAGGCCAGGATTGTTTGTGATGAAAGTTAGAATACAGACAATGTTTTATTGATGGAATTTCAGTTCTTCAACATACTTGAGTTTGGAACACTCATTTCTATAATTATCACCTGACACCTTATAGTGAAATTGAAAGCACATGTTTCAAACTCGTGTAGATGCAGAAAATGCAGTGGCTGGATTGTCCACTAGTAGGGGACATACCATTCAGCTGCTTAACAGACAGATAAAACAGCAGCAGAGAGGGTGAACAGACCACCCTTTTCAGACAAAATTTTGATTGAATCCTCAAAACGGAAAATAGAGCCTTTCTACGAAATCTCATATTTTAACCAAATAAAATAAGTCTCCATTTAGCAAACGGAGACTTTACGATTTTTCAATCAATTTTGGTCGCAACGATGTGGTCATCACACCCTCTCTGCTGCTGCAAGTTAACAAAAATAATAAATGATTTCAACCGAATATTTGATCGAGTCTTTAGGACTTTACAAACAAACTAATCGCTAACACCTCATCTTGTAGATCAATTAAATTATTTGACTGGTCGGTGAGTCGGAAATTAATTCTCGTTAACGAATTATTATGGCATCGCATGTAGACAGGATTAGTTGGGTTTTCAATAATTAGGAATCCTCGAGGAGCTGTTGGTGCAAACGAATAAAGAATATATCCCTGCTGAGCTTGATTTGATTGCTCTAGATTAATTTGATAGCTTCCTTCAATTGCATCACATACTAAATTGAGCACAATCACCGTTGAAATATTCACATTATGCGGGGCAATATGCCTACCGCCACCATCTGGATCATTATTATACCTGAGGAGGACAGTTGAATCTGGTTTTTGTAGCGCCTTTATATCGGTTCTAACAATTCTTGCTAGTTCATCAGCGTTGTATTTGGGAAACTTGAAATTACGCAGATTGTCTTCTCTGATATTGTAATCGGTTAGGAATCGTTGTTTACTGTCGCTGTTGTTATTAATTATTGTTTGAATAATTAGTTCATATATATATTCCATGTCAGATATAAGTTGATTTATTATTTCAACGTGTTTTTGCGATTTTGTTTTCCGTAGTTGTTCTAGTTGTGTTTCATATAATTGTTTAATTTCTTAAAAAAAACCACGGACGTCAGTTAGCGTAAATGAAATAGTAACAGATGAGTCGGCTGTTCTTTTAATGATAAAATCCCATTGCAATGTGTCTTTGTTGGTAAATATAAATCTATCGGCGATTTTTCCTTTTCTTATATCAGATAAATTATCTCGATAACTGGAATTGATTTCATGATATGATTGTACGTCCGTGGTTAAGTCGGTGGCGGATTTTTCCGGTGGTTTTTCAGGCCATCCTAACACTGTTCTTAACGAGCTGTTATATATATCTACAACGTATCCCTCTGTGCTTATTTCGATCGACGACGAGAGCGTCGGTTCATGAAGTTTAATAGCTATTTTTGATTCTTTTCCAGTGATTGATTTTATTCTACGCTGAATTTCAGCATCGATTTGCTCAATTCGGTACGACCCAGTTGGTAATGAAACAGTTTCCCACGCTGAAGTACCATCGGGTTTATTCTTATACGAGAACACCAGTGCGTTATTGGGTTGCTGACCGCCAAATGCAACCGATCTGATATTAGGCCAGCTAAGATATACTCGTAATTTTGCCAGCGCGATCTCACGCACTGGAATCGGAGAAGGGAAGTTCACACTAAATTCAGGATTTGTTGATGTTATTGATATCATGCTTGTTCGTATCGGAGTGGTATTCTCCGCGATTCGTTGAAGCAGTTCGAGTGACATTATTGTTAACGCTGTCTTCAATTTCCAATTTCAACATCGTGGAGTTATACAACTGGGTCATCGTGGAAAATTCAACATCGGATATGAACGAGTTATCTATCGACAGCGAGATCAACTCGGATAATTTCGAGTATGCGTCAAATACCACCCAGTACCGATCTGTATAATCACTGAATTTTTTCTGAGAACACAATGATAACTTTTTAGTTATCGCGGTGGCGACTGCCGCAATTGTTGTTGCCGCGGAGATAGCAATTGGAACTGCAATCGGAGCCATCATGGTCACCGTCGACAAAATAACCCCGGCACTGGCCATCACACCGGACACCGAGTACACGGTGATGTCGATGACGTCGGTATTTTTTCATTTTTTCACGATAGCGCTCAGAAAGTGATTTCAAGTTCGCGGAAAACTCTTTCACGGTATCATATCGATATCGATGCGATTGTGATACCTCTGGGACTATTATCGGTTCAATTGATTTCATCGATGTCATTACTATTTTAAACCCGCTAGTGTTTTCAATTATTCGAGTGTGTACCTGGATTTATGGTCGATGGGGGGAATACCGGATACAAATTCTAGCGTCCAGGGTAGCGACTCCCTAACCCCTGCCGCATGCCCGTCGGATGTAGTTATATCAATTCTAATAGGGGATCTTATTCGGTCGGGCGCTTAGGGTATCATATCGTTTATATACGTCACTGTGTTAACACCGGTTATATACATCGCCGGGCCGACTCCCAAATCAAATTTACGGCGATGTATTATTGTAAATCGATAACAACCGGGTATACTACCATATTTGCTGTGAAAATATAAACTATTTTCATTTCCTTGAATCCAATCAAAGGTCCCACTGGCAACTGTGTATACGATGTTATCAACGGTTTTTACGCTGTGTGGAATTTTTACCTTTTCAAAATTTTCTTTTAGTTTAAGAATATCATTGTAAATATCGAGATAATATTTATCATTTATTTATTCGTCAATATTTATCACCCTCAACGTCTCTTTGTTAGATAAGAACGAAATCAGAAGGTATTTAAATTCATCGAGATCTTTTAGTTTAAGAATATCATTATACATTTCGAGATAATTTACCCTGACTTCGGTAGAAAGCATCATCTTCCCATCCCTCTTGCTAAAAAAGAATGAAATGAGAAGGTCGTTGATTCTAAGCCGTGCTTGGTTTTCAATATACCGGTTGATGTTAGAAAAATTTGTCGTGATACCTTGGGGTTTACAGCCCTCAAAGAACTTATTAACAATTTCGCTGGTGAGCTTTTGTTCGTCAATAGCTTTTTTAACTTCGGCGAGGGTCGGGCCTGTCAGAGATGTGGTTTCAGACACGGGTGTTCTCCCAAGAAATTTATCCACGATGGTATTAAGTGTTGTTTGTCTCACCATAAACATATTAATATCTCTGAGAGTCATCGTAGATGTAGCTGGGACACCAAAGAAATTATTAGCGACGTAGGCATTGTGAGTATGCTTGCCGATAAACTCGCTAATTTCAGCGAGAGTCATGCCTGCTACAAGCGGGTTTCCAAAAAACTTACCAACGACGTCGTTAATGGGTTTTTGTATCTTTTCAAGATTTTCTATTAGTTTAGAAATATCATTGTAAATATCGAGATAATTTGCCTTGATTTCATTTTCATTCATCATCCTCCCCGCGTTCTTGTTAAAAAAGAATAAAGATAGAAAGTTTTTAATTTCAGCGAGAGTCATGCCAACCACAAGCGGGTTTCCAAAGAATTTATGTACGACATTTTTGCGAAAACTATTATAACCTCATATATGATCATCCAGCTCACGGCCGCGGGTGGCAATCATGCTGTCGTGGGCGTCAATCGCGTCGGTGATCGTAGACACAAGTGCGCCTGGTTTAAGTTGTCCACCGTTGGAATACAGCGCAATAGAGTTTTCAGCGGCTTCGCGCTGCCGTATCAAAATGTCATCCGCGGATATATTACTGCTTTTCAATTTACCCTGGCGATCTTGAAATACAACTATTTCGTTCGGGTCAACACTTGCTAAATTTAACGTCTCAGCGATTTCATCTTTAATTATTTTTGTTTACATCCTCGATAGAACCCGCAGATGTTTTCGCGGTGGGTTTCGACATTGACAGAGATCGTCCCCAAATATAAATCATTATTGTTAGCGCAACTTGTATTTTCAATTTATTGATTCTCTAAAGTTACCTTGTAATTTCCCACTCGTGTATTTATTTACAACCAGATGAGGTGGTTTTTGTGACGATGAAATCTCCGCGAGGACATTTAATACTTCACGGCTGCATATCGGTGGATCATTTAATTGTTGTGTTGGCAGCGTGGAATAAAAAATCGGAAACTCTTTGAGTTTCATCGAAGAATTTATATACCGCATGAACTCGTTCGGTGGAGCTAGCCCATATGAATCGAAATAGACAATTCCACGTGGATCAATCGCGTATGCAACCCATTGAGTTCCCGATCCGCTGATATTATCAAGATTGATGATACCGGTTTCGACGCGTTTAGGTTTTCTCGGTAATTGATCTCTCATAAAAAACCCTCTGAAGTTTTTTATCGCTAGATTTTTAGCAGCATCAACTAAATCAAAATTGGACATAGGCAGAATTGGGTTTTCAACTAATAAACCGTTCCTGGTATTCTCAGGCCGGATCCGTGAACGGATCTCCCGCTGTACCATGAATATGGGGTTCCTGGCAGTCTTAGACCCTTTCACTTTTTTTTATATCCTTTCCCAGTTGCCTTTTTCAACGCCATCCCTGCAGCGGTCCCAACGGCCCCCAACTCTGCCGCCTTCGCCACCGCTGAGGCAGCCGCTGCAATCAATGCTGGTATTGCAGCTAACAATGGAAATATACCACCTGATTTTATCATGTTGGCGACTGCAGCCTTTGAAAATACAATTTGAATCCCTCACCGTTTCTTTAACGCATCATTGAAATGTTTTATTTGACGATCCGTCAGTGATATTTTATGTGTACCGCCTGACATCTGCGTTGGTTTTAACGTTATTGTTGTTCCACATTCTTTAGCGGATTTCAGTCAGCTTGACACTAACAACACTATATGTCATTTTATTGTAAAACACATTTATGCTTTCAATTGATCTAATTGGAAACTCTTCAAGTTTCATTTACATATTTTCCACTGGTGCGTCAATGATTTTCATTCGTCCACCAACACCTTCTAATAACATTGATTTGTCGCTGAGAATGACAGCAACCGCTCTATAATTAGCCATAACGCCACGAAAGACATTGGCTCTGAAGTGTATATCAATGACGGATTGCCTTGTTAAATCAAGATGTTCCAGCGAAAAGTAGTATATCGGATACAAGTTCTTAAAATCATGTTGCGATATTTGCAAACCAGTATCAACATTTTGATCACGGCCCATATATGACAGCATACGATGGTACACGCGCGCAATATGGTTTTGACCGAAATTAAGTTGTATGTCTTCGGATGGTTCCTGCTGGCCATTTATTCTCAACGAGACCTCAGTAACTCCTAATTGATCAAATATCATATGACTGCGCAATTGTGATTCCACTCTTGTCATATCCTGCAACGCGATAAATATATGACGTGGAGCTGAAACGCCTTGTTGTGATGCCAAGTTCCAAGTAAATGTACCATTGATATCTGATTGCTTAACATCTGTTGTTGTTGTTAGCCAACTTAGCAATGATTTGCCACCTATATCCATAAATGAAAGTAGCCGCTCTTCCGTGGTAATTGATGGGGTCATTACTGGCATCCACAAGACCAATTTAGTTAATTTGACTTTACCAGCGTCAGCATCTGGATTTGCAGGATCCGCTGAAATTCTCCAGATTGCATCATTGTCACTACCCTTTCGCACGAGTACTACTGTATGCTTCGCTCCATAAAAAACTTTTCGTACATTTCTACAGAATCCAAATATATGATGCAACGGAATCGCACATGAAAACGATTTACGCTGTCCTGCCAACATTGCTATTCGTGTTGCAGCTCCTAGATTGTACTGGGGATCAGTATTTATAATCATATTCTCGACATCAACAGCAGCAGCGCCAGCATTATTATTTGGTCGTCGTACAATAAATTGAGTGGGTTCAGCAGTGTTTTTATTATCTTTTGCAAACATCATAGACGGACCTGCTGATCTTGTATAATCGTCAGAGTATCTTGCTAACCCAATTATTGTTGTAGCCACATCAACATCACGTTCTATAGACTAAATCTCTTTTCCGTCAATGAGATATCTCGCGGATTCAAATAGCGCCATGATACCATTATTGACTAAGCCGACTTGGGCACCATCTGGATACGATGCGGGTACAGCAGGATTATCAGTAAGTCGCACAAGTTCTCCTTCTACTTCGATAAACGCTTCAGCGGGTAGAAAGTATTTGCTGGTATAATGGACTTGAAGTTCAAATCGCTATTGAATATCTGCTTGTATTGCATGATAGGAATAAAATTGATAATCGCGGACGGAATTGTCCTTGGGTACCGGGGATCCATATCAAACGCTGGATCAGCTGTTCGTTTAAACATTATATTAACATACTAGTTTTTTCAATTGTGAAATTCTTTGTAATCATCGTCGTTTTTGTTTTCGTTTCAAACCACTTCATGCTATCATGTTTGCGATATCATCTTGGTTACTGTTCGCCAACGACGCGAATTTTTCTTCCACTGCGCTATTTATTGCTTTGCTTACACTTGCAGGCATCACTGTTGTAGATGGCAGTACAACTGGTTGCTTTTTTCGTCGTCGCACCAATGATGCTATTTTATCTTTCGCGTAAGAAAATGCATTTCCGGCAAGATTTCCAACAGCGCTGATTCCCTTATCACGAATAATATCAATGGCTTTCATTGATAATTGTTTAGCTAACGGCGCCACCTTGGGAGCCATTCTTGTAAATAACCCCGCAATGGTATTGCGAAACCATCTCCGTAATATGCTCTATAAACAGGCAATCGTGAGTTCACCACGTAGACGCTTACGGGTTTATCATGGTTGTAGTGTATGATCATCTTGTTATAAAACTAGTAGTTTTTCAATTAGTGATCAATCGCTAAGATCCATAGGATTTTTATCATAACCATGGGCGTCTCTGTGATTTTCAACTAATTCTGCAATGAGTTCTCGATATACATTAATGTCCATGATACCACCGGCAAATAATCGCCTACAGATATCAGCTGCTTCATTAATTACTTCTGGTGAGTTATTTCCGGCTCGTTTCCCTCCGATGAGAACCTCTAACCGTGATATATCACTGAGAATATTACCAGGACAACTAACTAGACCACTACCTGAAATTACTGGCAATTTCTGAGATTTAGAAAATCCCTCCCCACTACTATAATCAGGTACTCCCACCAGTTTTTCTAAATCCGTTCTTTGTAAATAACTATAAGTATCATCATCATCTCGATCAGATGGTCCAGGCGAAAGTCCAAGCGAAGCATGGGGTGGTAGTTGTTGTTGAGATTCTTCTTGTTTAGCAGGTGAAAAAGATATTTTTTTGCAGGTTGTTGTCGCTGCTGCTGCAGTCTTTGTGGTTTTCTTTGTGATTTTTGTTCTTCATATTTATTATACACTGTATTCACCAGTTTGAGATATTCAATATATGACGCATTGCCGCTGTCAACTTTACCTGTTTTAGTTTTAATTTTGTAAAATATATCAGCCCAATGTTGTATACCTCTTACATACTTGTGCTGTTCTGGTTTTAACATTTTTTTTTCTGTTTTCATACGTCGTAACAACAAGTGCAGGAAACTCTGCATGGTCAGTCTCATCAATTGCTGCTAACCCTTCTTCGTTAAATCGCGCGCGTAATTCATCTACTATTTTATCATCGGTCTTTTTCGGACCAGGTGGGTTTTTTTGTAACAACGCTGATGTCTTTTCAGTTTCCGCTGCTATCTTTTCAAGCACACCAAGAACAGGCACTTCTCGTCGCTTGCCTTCCTCAGGAATATCCCCAAATATTGCTCGTTCAGTTGCTGTTTTCACATCTCTGGTCGCCTTAGTTACCGGAGCGAACAGTTGTTCACTTGACACAGAAAAGTCAGTCTGCGCTTTTTGTTGTTGTTGAAGTTTCTCACGAAGTCTGTCTCGAACCGGTATAAACTTTTTAATTGCTGCTAGCCGCTCTCAGGCTAATCTAGTTGTAAGCGATTCACCTACCATATAATGTTTGTGAACTGAGTTTTTAAATGTGAGACTACAACAATTAAAAGCTGAGTTATTAAATAATGTACCATCAAGCTAACATATCCATCTCGGACAAGTTAAACTGTACGACGCTATCCGCGAGTGTTTCAGAAATAACATCGCTGGGGGTTTCAGAATTGTAATATCTGAGAACGGCGATGAACGATTTTTGTTAACGACGCGGCAACAACAACAACTACGTGAAAATGGAGGCGTCGCGGTGATTACTTGCTACCACAACCAGATCATCCAGTACGCACATAACTGCATGAGCAAGCCCAAACTGCTGAGTATCCTTTCAGGAAAAAATCCCATCTGAGTGTTACAAAAAACGCTAAAAAAAAAATATATTTTTTACTGAAAAATTTACTGAAAGTCTATTTTTTATAGTAACGCTCACGTGGTTAGGATACTGGTTTTTCCTCGTTTAATATTTTTCTAATATCACGAACCTTATAACTAATTTCAGCTCGTTTTTGATACTCTTGGCCGAGCTTTTGACGTATTGCTTCAACGGTGCTAAATAGCGTTATAAATACAACAATATCGTTACCGTACAAACAAGCATAGATGGACTTTTGAATTCCTTTCACGAGTCTGTACATCTTAGGTAAAACATAACGACCCTTACTAGACTGATACTCAATGTCTTCATATTCCGAGGCAATCCTGTCACAGTCGAGATCTTTAGATAATATTATCCCTCGATTCTTTAAAATTGAAATTTCAGCAATTATAGAATTTACATCTTTGATATCCATATTTTTATAAAAATATAATATAATACATTTTACCTCTAATTATTAAAAAAAATAATCTCGCTGGCGCTCTATGACGTCAGAGAGACCCAGAGGTTATTTAATTAACTTAATTAAGGACAGCACAACACGCATCTTGGAACTCCTTGGGTGCCCTCGAATCCAAGTAAGCCATAGGGGCCCGAAACATACATCTCCGGCGGGAGGCCTAACGTGGCAAACGCCATCTTAGACCGCCCAGAAGATATGCTTGGGGGGCATCACTCCCTTGATATATGAAAATTATATCCTGTGTGTATCGTAGTAGTAATTTAACTTCAAATGACGTAACTCTGTCATGCGACTTTATTATTGTACGATTTATCCCCCTTGATATATGAAAATTGTATCCTGTGTTTATTTTTCTTTGAGACGGCTGTTTGACAAATTCCTTCTGCTACTCTTTGTACTGAAGGCCCACAAATGTCAAAATATTTTCCAGCCGCATACATTGATTGAAAAACCCTTTCTTCGTTAGTTTCTGTATCAAATGATTTCACACTCTTTGGGTGTATTGCGTGTTTGCCGGTTCCACCTAATTTTGCATTCTGACTTTGAGTAACTACTCGTAATTATTGATGAAGATGTCAATGTACCCAACATCTATGCTACTATGAACGATGAAAGAGCAGCTGAGATAATTTCACATCTTGGCTGGA
This sequence comes from Unio pictorum, assembly GCA_030141615.1. NCBI lineage: Eukaryota > Metazoa > Mollusca > Bivalvia > Unionida > Unionidae > Unio > Unio pictorum. Next base: position 1,170,845 of record JARLTB010000050.1, read on the forward strand.
AATTCAAGGGTAAATTGCAAAGCAATTCCCAACAGAAGTATTTTTTCAGAATAAAATTCATTATCGAAGTCGAAGGCGAATGGATTATCAGGGATAAATTTGAACCAATCCTCAAGGATAAAAAACTGTCATTGTAAGTAGAGATTCCAAACCAGGAATTCTAACTGGAATTGACAAACCATACTACGAGAGATCTTATCCTGTAACAGCAATTATTTATGGGATATATCCGTTAAATGATAAACCCGATATTGCAAAACTAGCTCCTATGAAATATTCTAGTTCACTGAATTGTGTAGCAACACGGGTAATGGAACACTTCACAAATGCATCCCGAGGAAATAAACGAACTGATCTGCGACGTAGGAAAATAACCGAATGGGAACTGACAGTGAAACAGCACGGTGCAAAGATTTCTGATATAGCTAAATTAGAAGCATCATTAAAATTCCCAATATCAGTTACAACAATAACCGGAGAAGTATTATACGAACCGAAATATCAATCGCGAGGGGCTCCAATTAAAATTATTGATCATAACAAACACGCGTGGACGGCTGCAGTAACAATATTTCCACGAGATAGAACCGTGAGATATATCCCTAAGGAGTTCGTCGGGGATGTTTTTTTATAATAAGAAATTATTCGATGCTATTCACACGCTGTGTAAGGATGATTCTGTGTCAGTGTGGTTACTTAGAAGTGATGAAGATCCCGAAATAGGATTTGATCAATTTGTAAGACCAAATGTTGAATTATATCGCGTTGAAGAATTAGATAACAGAATGAGAAAAATCGCTAGTGAATTTGCCTTGCAATTTCCATTTTCATCGGAAAATCCAAAAGAGATTTTATTCCATGAAAAACTACTCGCGGATAGCTTCACAATTCCATCAGTGGTAGCTCACTTCGCAAGAGAAAAAAACTCATGGCGTCCAACACAAAGTGATTTTCTCGAGGACGTTAAATTGAGTTGCGTAAAATTTGGTCATGGAGGACTGTGGAATACAAAATACCATCGTGGCGGTATGATTTATCCACGTGTTATCCTAGAAGTTTCCTCGGGTATGGAGAATGTAGTAACTATTTTAAACGATTTGGACACCCCACACATGAAATGACTCGTGTTGCGATTAATGGGCCATTACCTGATTTTGATTTAACCGGATTCGCTCGTGTGATATCATTTGAATTCGCTACAGGGTTACATCCGTGTAGTTATGTTTGGCTTGGTAGACATATATCTGAAAAGGCCTGGATGCCAATAGTGTTACTACGATATATGATTGATTGTGGTATGTTAATATCGTTGATTGTTTCCGAAGCTATTATATGCTATCGAGCTCAGAAAGAAGTTTGGCTACCACAACCCGATCTAGATCGTATAATTAGCGAACAGCGAAAACGGTTTCCAGATTTCAATGAAGAACAAATCATGAATTGGTCTAAGGAGTTATTTGAAATTAAAAAAGAACAAGCAAAAGATTTTGGACGAAGAATAATCGGTAAATTTACCCAGAGTGGAAGATGCGACAATGCAAAATATTCTTCGCGGTTGATCATAGACATCGCTGAATACGATTTTATTGTAACGGATTTAACGAAACAGGGAAAACTTGTAAATCGTAAAGACGCTTTCCTATCCGATGGAAGACGATTAGGTACAATTGTTACCTATTGTGATGGATATATTAAACAATATACGCATTTGAGAAGTTCTTTGCTAGCTTATGCTTCTATCAATTTATTTTCGATGATAAATAGATTTCCTAATACCGCAGTTAGAGTAGCCACTGATTCTATGTATATCCACGAGAAATACAAATCAGATGTAGCTAAATTCACAGATCCGGAGGCAAATTGGGGATGTTGGAGATTTAAAAAGGAGACGCTACACGAGTATTGTGAATCGGCAGATATTACCATGGATGAAAAGTACTTAAAGTGTGATGAGATTCAATCCGAATTTTCTAATGCACCACCGGTATCTGATCCAATATGTAGATACAAGACAGTTTATTTAAACGGTTGTGGTGGGTCAGGAAAGAAAACTCGTGCAATTGAATTATATCATAGAAACGCTAGCGTTTCAAAATCAAACATGATTGTCCTAACACCTACTCACAGACTCGCCAGAGAGATGAAACAACGAGGAGTAAATGCCTGTACTTATCATAGTTTCTTTCGATGGAAAGGCGATGAATGGACCCCTGATCGAATGGGTGATAAATTCATTCCTGAAATCATAATTTTTGATGAAATATGCACAGTGTCGTTGAAAATATTACAAACATTTCTCGAGTGGTTGTTATTGAAAAATACAAAAGTCGTCATGTGCGGTGATCACGGCCAACCACCACCATTTATCGGTGCATCCCCACATGAATGGCTAAAGGGTTTTGTAGACTATTATGAAGAAATTACCACTGATTATAGATCACTTGATGAACAATTACGAGAATTCAAAGCGCTAATTAGATTACAGCCGGATAAAATCCAATGTGAAATAGCGCGTGAAATAATTTCAGAAACTCCCATGAATGATTTTTGGGAAACGTGGAGACCAAACGATTTGATAATTGCAAGTAGAAAAATAGTCAGAGACACACTTCAGAAGAAGTTATTTGAATTGCATAAAGAAACATTTGCAACACTTCCAGTACCGTTGTGTTATAGACCTTCGAATACACGAAAACAGAATATAGAAGTTGATATTCCAAGACCAAAATCCGAAGGATTTCAAAGACAGAATTTAGTGTTAAATGATATTGTGCTGGTTGATATCAGCGTCGTTGAAGATGCATTGCGTGCTAATAATTCCCCGTGGACGCTAGGTTACGCAGCAACAATACATTCTTTACAGGGATTGACTATATCAGATACAATTGTTTGGATGGTGGATAATCACATCGAATGGTCGAATTTAGTCTATCTTGCAGTATTCAGAGTACGAAGAATAAATCAACTTCGAAGAATTGTTTTCGATGATGACACCACAATGGATGATGCTAGCATCGTTGATGTTAAAATTATTGATAAAAAACTCTCCGGTTACAAACAACAAGACAAAAAAAAACGAGAATTTGACATTGATGCTGAATTAATAATTACGCTGAAGCAACAACAGAATAATCACTGCGCAAGTTGCAATTGTATAATGCGTTGGCAGTATTCGGATAAAGATCCTCGCCAATTTACCGTAGACAGATAAAATAACAGTCTCGGTCATGTCAGAAACAATTTGATGTTGACTTGTCTTGAGTGCAACAGACGCAACGGCGCTAGTCAAGACCCCGCGGTGGTAATTGAGTATCGTCAGGAATTACTTGTAATTGTTCGCGTGTAAAACCCCGCTGAGGGGCAGTTGAATCCAATTTGTAGATTGGAGGTCTACCAGTTGATCGTGTTATAGTAGATATCTTGTGTGCAGTAACACTCCAAATAGGATCAGTAGCCCTTTTTCTGCCACCTTCAAGCACTCCTGGTTCGTATAAATACCTAACAGTGACATTACTACCAAGAATTGGTTGGGAAACGCTATAATCTTTTTGTGAAATTCTTCGAATTTCCATTTTAGGTATAGACTTCTTTTTAATCGCGTTGATAGGTTTCATGTTGATTGTTCTAGTAATCTCATTATTCAGTGCGGTAATCACAGCTGGTAACCTTTTGACCCATTCACGGGATCGCTTTTCTTGGATGAATTCTTTTGCGTATTGATATCCAAATAACCGCTCAGCAATCGTCCGATTAAATCGTTCTACAATTGCCTGATCGCGATTAGTGCAGTATGCCCCCGTCTGATGGTGACATTGTGATCTTTCATCGCTGATAAAACATCGCCTTGAAATTCCTTGCCAGGATCGACTTGTAATAGATTTGGCCAGCGTATTGGGCCTCGTCGATAAATCTTTTCAAATGCAGAAGCAACTTCAGGTGATGATTTTGTTTTTAGCGGTTCTGCTTGTTTGTATCGACTCGCAACGTCAACTACGGTTAGCGCGTATTTGTAACCGTTGTCATGTGGTAAAAACAATAAATCAGCTTAATGAACTTCATTGGGTACAGTAACATCAAAATGCGAGAAATTGATTTGTTTAGGACGCGGTAGATAAATTTGCCATATAGCCTGTTTGGATAACCAATTAGCCGCAGTAGCCTTTTTCACTTTTGCGGCGTTAGCGAGTTTATTGATTGCAGCGTTACCCCTCCAGTACCCCCTCGGAGAATAATAAATTGATTCCATATTATTAATTACCAGCGCCCATCATCAATTTGCCTTTCATAGTCGATTTTACCAACCACGAAGCCATTTTTTCTTTCAAAGATTTATCAGGAATAGCATTTAACGCATGAATTAAATTCACATCCGCGAGATGCCTGTTTTGCAGATTAATGCTTTTATACGCAACATCATGAGCATGACACGCCTTATCAATAGCGTTTATCGGATACTCGCCGGATCGGGGCAGATTTTGATCATCAAGTCTGATATCTAATCGTGTTCCGGGGCCACAGTAGCTATATCCTGGAAGGTGCTTTTCTCCGGGGTACTTTGCCCATGGGGTTCCAGGGAGCTTTGCCAATTTGGCTGCGATATCACCTCCTCGTTTTTTTTAAAAACATCTCCGGATTTCATAGAAATAAATCTAAATTTTTTGTACCACATGTTGCACATCTACCAGTAAGTGCTGATCTGTTATTTTTAGTTGTAAACGTCGTCACATCATTTGTGCTAGTACGCGTTTTACACTTCACACAATATAGATCCATAATTTATGTATAGAGATATGGATATAATTGATTTTTCAGCGACTAAAACAAAAGAACCAGTTAAGCATCATGCAGCGCTACCAAACTCTATCCGCGCAATTATAATCGGGCCATCTAGATCCGGAAAGAGGCAATTGTTGCTCAATTTAATAGTGAGATGGATGAAGTGGGATAAGTTGTATTTAGTTGCTCTTAGCGTAGATGATCAACGATGCTATGAAGTGTTAAAGGATTTTAACGAGAATGCATCAGAAATTAAGGGTGAGAACGCCATTGATTTTATAACTGATATTGACGAGGCGCCATCCGTGGATGACCTTGATGGTAGCATTAACAATTCAGTCGTATACGACGCTGTGATGTTAGACAATCAAAAAAAACCAGCTAGAATATTTTCCCGAGGCAGGCATAAAAACACCGACGTGATATATGTCACTCAACGCTACACTCAGATTCCAAAAGTGATCAGAGATAACTGTAATATTCTTGCGGTGTTTAACGACGTTGATACACATACGTTACGAAATATTTGGCAGACATGATGTTCCGATATGGACTTCAATCAATTAAAAAATTTCTTTAGTAACGCTCAGTCGACCCCGCACGGATTTATAACAATAAATTTACATGATCCTCGGACACGATATCGTATCGGACTCGATCAAATATTCGGTTGAAATCATTTATTATTTTTGTTAACTTGCAGCAGCAGAGAGGGTGTGATGACCACATCGTTGCGACCAAAATTGATTGAAAAATCGTAAAGTCTCCGTTTGCTAAATGGAGACTCATTTTTTTGGGGTTAAAATATGAGATTTCGTAGGAAGGCTCTATTTTCCGTTTTGAGGATTCAATCAAAATTTTGTCTGAAAAGGGTGGTCTGTTCACCCTCTCTGCTGCTAAAACAGACGTTGTTCTCAGAGCAATACAACTTTTAGCAGGTCATCATGCACATACTACACATTCCATCATAGGCTAGTAACAGACATCACTCATGTGACTACACTCGTAAACTGAATGAATCTACTATGCTCTGTTTCAAAGTGTGTTACCTTAATTGTATTCACCAGCTGGTATTCTTTTCTCTACATATAATATGTCACCCAGGAGGCATCTATACTGATAAATAAGGGTTTGTTCACTATCACTCAGATAGGCCTATGTAGTAATTGGTGTTTGCATTGCTTAAGTATGCGAACTGAATAAGTACCGAATGTCCTTAATAACAACCCACTAGACCGAAAATAACGAGAGGGTCAATTGCCGATTTATGTTTTGTATATATCTGAGTTTAACTTAACGATATGGATACTGTGGTAGTTTATCAAACTATATCCAACGTATGGTTTATTGATTTACGTATTACACTTTCGGTATAATTTTGCATTAGAACAACATGTAAGGGTGTATTTGGTTTGGATGTAGGCGACCTAAAGTTTAAAATATCCCGTCATTTCATCTGCGTTCAGAGTAGAACTTCTCTAAGTCGCTTCATGTGCACCTCCTAACAGTTTTTTCTGTCTTTATTAAGGAACAATGCAGTATAAAGAAAATTGCATCCAATGGTGTGTGTGTGAAATGGTTAGTGACTCATCCATCGACTCTTGTTTATAAATTATGCCTAATACACTGTCATCTACCTAAAGCGTATTCCGTATTTGCTTTGGTATTAAAAACAAAATTCCCAAAAAGTCACACCATATGGCGATAACACCCAGTGGTTTCATTCAGTTTCTGTTGTTGCCAGGATTGTCACCACTACTTCTAACAAATACCTCCTAGCACCACCAACAATGATATTGCTGCTGCTAATGTTGTACTAGTATTACTAATATTAAAAGTACTACTACTGTCATAACTACCGCTGTTATCACTAGATATGTTACTGCTGCTGATACTGATTATTGCTACCACTACAACTACTACTAGCAACAGTAATACTAATATTACTACTTGTGTAGCTACAACTACTAATATTGCTGCTACTACCAACTGTTTTCTTGCTTGTACTACAACAACTACTACTACTAATAATAATAATAGTTCTACTACTATTGGTACTAATACTACCATTTATGTTACTAGTAAAAAAAATGATATAGGCAATATATTTTTACGCTTCATTCACTACTTTTGCTAATTCAGTGTTTCATTATTGAGATGCTTTCAACATTGGAGAGGGGGGTGGTGGTACATCAGATAATAAACAGACCCGCCAGAACAATGTGTTATGATTTGCATGATAACACAAAACAATGACTGATCTGGTCAACTGACTGTATCTAGTACAATTAATTACAACAGAGACAACACAATTCACTTTCTCATTCTAATGATACCATGACAATAGTGTTATAACTGTGTTCCCTATAACTGACCTTGTGTGACCTGTAACTAACCTTGTGTGACCTGTAACTGACCTTGTGTGACATTTAACTGTCATATCACTTGTAGGAACAGAATGTTAGTATTATCTATTACCACAGTTCATCCTAAAGTTAAGCTTAATGCTTTTGAATTATTCACATAGCCGTTTATTTTCCTTTTCTTTTCATATGAACATAGTAAACATATTCAAACTTAATGAAATAAATGTTTCATACATGATTATATACAGTTCCATGGTGAGTTTGAAACACATTACCAAATATAGTTAAATTGCAAGCTGTATCTTTTTAACATTCACAATATCCTGATTCAGATAATAACAAATACATGGAGGGAGCCCCAAGTGTTCTAAACCTCTGTCTACGCGAGTTCGAGTCTAAGATTCGGCTAATGTAGTCATGTGAGAAAGCATGCTAGCAGCTTCTCGTGGGTCAGTGGTTCTTTCCGGGGTTTTTTCCTGGTTCTTCCTCCATTACTAGCCACCATGTACAGCCTATCGTGTGTGGAAAAATGGCGTTAAACCATACAAAAACAAATAAATGGTGGCCTTGATGCTATGATCAATGCAAGTTTCCAGAAGCTGATAAAACATGTTACCATCCGATTTTGTGTTTTGTCTCTATAAATAAAAAACAGGGAAGGTGGGATGTTAAGTGCCCTTGAATTAGTATGTTTTGTTTTTGGGGTTTAACGTCATTTTTCAGCACATGATAGGCTATACATGGCAGCCAGTATTATTGGTGGAGGAAGAACCAGGGAAACCCCCCGGAAAGAACCACTGACCCACGATAAGCTACTGGCTAGCTTTCTCACATAACTACATTAGCTGACTCGAACCCACGCAGACAGAGGTGAGACGGCAGTGATCCATACCGGAGAGCGCTTTAGACCACTCGGCCACTCAGGGCCCCTAAATTATTATGTTTAATTTCATTTGTAACTCGTTTTAATCAGTGAGTACAAGCATCGTTTTTGACATGAATTTTATTTTAACTACGTATTTTGATAATGTGAGATGAATACTAATACAATCTTACATTTAAAGCTTAAAAACAGTCACTTCATGTTCAACCAATATTTGATATAGTAACATCTTTACAGAAGTATACTGTTACACACAGAGGGGTATCACTTGACCGAGCGGTGTCAAACCCTTGCAAGAATCCTGCTGTTTATACCAAATTTCCAAAGACTTCCATACAATTTGAGCTGTAAATTGGAAGGACAGACGTGTCTGTTTTTATATACTAAATTTTGCTCTAATCAATTCGAGACCACAGCTAAAATAAATTGCCCAAAAGTCCATCAACCGCAGATTTGCATGGTGTTTCTTCACCATCATCAGATTTCTGAACCGCCAGATGGTTATGCCATAGAAAATACACTAGTATATACATTGGGATCTATTTCACTCCGCCACCCTAGGCCAGTCAAAGTACACTTTTATCGGCGTATTACGCTTATATAATTACACCTATTTTCCACTATGGACACATAAACGGTATCTACCAAGTCCCTACTTATTGATTCCATTGTTTAATTTGCCGGTTTCCTACCGTAAATACTGCCATCTTCGTTACACCACTAGATTTTAATATGGACTATTGTACTCCAGGGACAGTCATTCGGTTTGGACCTAAATTCACTACTTACGAACCATGGCATGGTTCAAACTCACCAACACTCAGCTCCGTGACGTTTGCTCCTACTACTTGGCTAATTATTTTGGGCCAGGAATATTTCCATGGCACCGAATCACAATAATCACACAAATAAATCTAAGAATTGCTTAAAACGGGGCGCTATCAAATGCGCGTACTCCAAATTTTGTACAATACTTTATACTACGATCAATTATGGAAATAAAACAGGGATAATATGTTTGCTGTGAAATGCAAAACATAGACACCAATTGATATAATTATTAGCTGTAACTATATTTTATTAATAGAACAAGCTGTTTTATTTATATAAATTAAAATCAGTGTTAGTAGAGGACGACAATGCAAACAAGAAACACGAGTGAGATATGATTAAATAATGAATAGTTTGAATATATTCATTTTTATAATTATGGCAGTCAATATATATGGATTAAACAGTTTGGAAAGGGTCTGTTTTAAACCATTTATAGTCAATAATTATGGAGTAAACACTTTGACAAGGGTCAGTTTTAAATCCATAGCAGTCAACAATTATTGCATTTAAACTGATTCTGTAATCATGATTTCCGATAAAGATACATAATGTTGACAATTGGACCGTGATCATCAGTTTTGATAAACATATATGATGTGATCACGGGACCCTTATTATGTTTGGGCAATATCTTACATGCATTAGCAAAATAACCACATCACTTTTTCTTTCTCGTTGTTAAAGTTCTGGAGTTATTTTTTCCATTAACTGTTTTTTTAAACAATCAAACACTGTTCACATAACCAGACTGAAACCTTGTATCGGCTTTAAAATCTACAATCCACATATTCCGTCCAGTTTTGTCCTTTTCTTTATGGATATTTGCATTGTTTACTGCAGAGCTTATGTGAGGCGAAAATATATATTTTCTGCATCAACATGCGCATAAATTAACGGTAATCGTCGTTGTCATTAAGAACATATCATCATCATGACTGCATATGTTTATCGGTCTTAATCATTATATATAAAAATAACAAAGCGGAGATTAGGCTAAGATTCAGCACTCTGAAATCCAATATCCTTTAACTATGAATTTATATTCAAATGTTACCTGAACTTTTTTGTACTGAGTTGATATTGGTGTTGATCTGAAATCTAGAAGCATTTTAGTTTTTATCTTTCTGTTCTGATTTAAAATTGTCCACTTTCCATTTAATTGTGTTACTGACACATGCCTATCTAGAGATATAACACAGGCCTCTTATCATGCAGAAAAATAATCTCGGATACAAGAAGCCTTATGAATCTTCATAATGGCACTATTGGTCAAATATGCGTCTTGAGTTCACATGAGTATGCCCGAAACATAATGTTTAAAGCTTCAGGATTATGTGATAATATTCATGAAAATTCAATTGAACAGAGTGTTGCCCTGTAAGTTTTATCATTACAAATCCAGGCATCATAATTCATAATTAAGATGATGTGAAGTCAGATGTTTACATTAATCAAGCGATTCCATTTACCTATGTTGCATTGGAACAGTTTGGTACAAATTAAGTAGCATGTGCATAATCATAAGCATTTTGATAATAATATTCATATAAGACTAGTACAGCAGTAATAAGACACACAGATGTATTTTTGAGTGATCAGATTCTGTCTAAGATATCTCATCATTGTTATATCGTGTTATAACTTTTGTTGTTATATCGTGTCATAACTTTCATTGTTTTATCATGTTATAACTTTCGATGTTATATCGTGTTATAACTTTCATTGTTATATCATGTTATAAATTTCGTTGTTATATCATGTTATAACTTTCGCTGTTATATCGTGTTATAACTTTCGCTGTTATATCATGTTAAAACTTTCATTGTTTTATCATGTTATAACTTTCGATGTTATATTGTGTTATAACTTTCATTCTTATATCATGTTATATCTTTTGATGTTATATCGTGTTATAACTCTCGTTGCTATATTGTTATAACTTTTGATGTTATATCATGTTATAACTTTGATGTTATATCGTGTTATAACTTTAGATGTTATATTGTGTTATAACTTTAATGTTATATCACGTTATAACATTCGTTGTTTTATATCATGTTATAACTTTCGGCGTTATATCGTGTCTAAGCAAGTAAAGTAAAATAACTTTCTACATGATCATTAGCCCATCTATGTTGTTGGAACAATAAATGGCCAAGTGGTCTTTCGCACGTAACTTTACAGTTCACTCACATGTCACATCTTTCTGGATGGGTTCGGGTGTTTGCTTGACCAATATAGATATGCGAGAAAAATTGGCAGTTGCTTTCTGTAGGTCAGCGGTTATTCCTGGAATCTTCACAGGCTCGTAATAATCCAAATATACTGACAACACTGTATGTAACCTGACAGTTGGTTAGTCCCTTATTAACCTCATCGTATCAGTGTGTAATGAGAAACGATATATTGCTCATATGTACTAAACAGTAATATAATTTGACTCTCTACAGCTAACTTACATCAACAAGAGGTCAGGATAAAAAATGGGAAAAACCAGGCCTTTAATCGTTTCGTGTCTAACACGTGTTACATAGCTGCAATTTATATTAACATTATACATAAATAGTATAGGATTATTAGTAAGTCCAATGGAGTTAAACGAAACATGTTTTTTTTTAAAGTCTGGTTTATTATCATATAATAAAGCATTCATTTCATTTGTACCTAATTAATCTAAATCAAAACCAAGTAAAACACATTAAAGAAGTTCATAATACTAAATACGGGTTGTACAGTGGGATCCCGCTATAACACGGTAGTTGGGAGCCATAGAATCCGACCGTGTTATGAACCGAACTGTGTTATAAGCAACCATGTACAATACCAACACAATTTTGGATTTAATTGGGTGGGTGGGGTTTACATAAAGACAGGTGCGAAAATGCATGGCACAATTACCATTTTTGATCAATATATATTAAATGAGAAAAATATTTGATGTGGTAACAGAAATTGCAGATATAATATATTACTTTATTCAGAGAACCATGCATTGGTACATACATATATATACATGTATAATCTATTGCATGAAAAGAGTATCAACACCATGTACTCACCAGCGAATCTTGTAACATACATTGAATCCATAATACAAATATTTCCATCGAAAATATCCACAAACCGATGTAAAATATTTTGTCACAGATCATTATGTGACTGAATTCAATGAAAAGAAAAAAAACAAAAATTATGTAACGGGTGTACGTAATGAATGATGAAATAGTACATGTCCATAGATTAAATAATGGAAGCTAAAGTGTATTCTTATAATAACTACATGAACATCTCAGGATCTTTCTGTCTCTGAATTCAGTCATTGTAAATTTCAACACATTTTCCCACCCAAGCTGCTAGTCAAAGTTCTTTGAACTTGCCGCCCAGCTATTGCGTCATGTTCTTTTGATGTACTCTAATAAATACAGCAGGCAGAACTTTTAACCACTGAATTATGTCACTGTTTAGCTCAGCAGTTCACTTTGATGATAAACAATGTACTTAAATTAATTGATTTATACATTCTGGTGAGAATCTTTTATCAACCTCCGCATTGGCTGTTGCTTAGTTGTGTATGAAATTAAGAGAACATATATCGGAGATTATTAGAGCAACGATTGTATTCGGAATGCATTCAAGACAATTACAATGTAGACACGATGGCTTCATTGTTCATGGATCAGTAATAATAATATTGACACATATGAGCTGTCATTTTTCAACAGTAAACAATGATCAAAGTTCTCAGTAGGTCCAGCAATTGGTTCGTATTTCCAATGTTTATTCTGGAACAAAACTAGAAGAAATTTGTTAATTTTTTAAATTTTAGGAGCCATACAACCATTATTTTATATTCGATTTTGTGTGTGATTTCCTCCCCCAAATGATAATACATTTTCTACACATTTTTTTCGCACTTTTTAGGCGAGTATGAGAATGATAATTAAACTCTTGACGTATTTTATTTTTCATACTGGAAATATTTTTTTTTTGGTCTTTGAGAAAAATAACTGTAATAAATTACCTGAAATTTCGGGAGCCATGCTACGACCGTGTTATATCCGAATTCGTGTTATAACGGGGCGTGTTATAGCCGGGTCCCACTGTAGAAAGATAGCCGGGAGGGATATTTCGGATTGACAACAGAATATGTTTGATGATACAGATAATAAATATGATTTAATGTGGCGATATATATAAGCACAAAAATGAAATGTGTGCGTATTGTAATCCAAATATTGGATTTATTTAAACATAAAACACACCGATTCAAAGATGCAAACAAATTATACAAGGATACAAATAAATCATACAACGCTACAAAACCCCCTGAGAAATATACACAAATGATTCTAAAAGATGAATATAGTTCACTCACATAGTAAACAATGCAGGGTTGTTTTTTCTTTTACTCATATAGTAGAAATGTATTCGCTCAGACATACCACCTATCTTTCTAGACTCGAAGAAAACACTGGGTCTTACAAACCCATAATTTGCCTAAACCCCTTCAAACATTAGACCCTCCCGTCACCCTGGTCCTTTGACGGCCCTATAGCTGGGTCTCCTTCGTCACTCTTGACCCTAAACGCTCCGGACACTCGGACGTTTCTACCTTCAGGCAATTCCGGTCACCCCGGATATTCCTACCCTCCGATCAATATCTGAAAATATATCAGAGATCGTGTACTAAACATGATACAGACATAAAGTAATGACGTCATACACTGTAAGTTATAAAGACTATATTATTATCACAATTTCAAAATGACAGGTTCTATAGTAAGCCTGTTCGATAAAGCGTATAGTAAACAATTTTTTTTTTTTAAATATAGCTTTACATTACCAATCTAAATGCCTTGCAAACAAGAGTAGGGGGAGGGGGGTTATGTTATACTGGTAGTGCCCTGATTATAAAGCAATTTTAAGTTAATGAAAGAATGTTATTTACTTTAGTAATAAGGTCTGAAGTCCTCCTCCTCTGAAAATTGTTCCATAACATGGTATGTATGATCCAGTAGCATAGGAAATCGGTGTGTAAAATAATCCATGATTTTATCTCGGGATTTTCCAAGGGATGTTTTTGCATCTTCAGTCAAATCATGGTAATGACTGAACTGAAAGTGAAATATGTCTGGTCTATTCTGAGGTAAAACTATGACAGCATAATTATATGGTAAATCAATATTGCTTCAAATTTGTCAGTAATGAAATATGTTATTAGAAATATGATGAAAATAATTATTTATATACTTAAGCATAAAATGTAGAAAATTATTGGCAAATTATTTTACATATTTTTTTTCATATTTTGTCATTTCTATACTTTCATTTTTAAAACATATCCTTCTATTTTCACATGAGAAAATACAACCGTTACCAATATGCTATGCAATATTTAAATGTGTTTGCCTGCAAAAGTTATATCTGCAGCAAAAAATGAGCTATTTGGTAGCCAGAATAAATGAAAACAGCATTAAATTAACAACTTTGAAATAACATTTTACTGAAATAATTTAACACAATGTTATCCATGTGTGGGGCCGTCCATAAATGACGTCACGCATCTACGGGGGGGGGGGGGGGGTCACACAGTTGTGAAGATGTGTGACAAGGGAGAGGGTGGGTGTTTAAGAAATGTGACGTCACATCAAAATGCGCAACTTTAATAAAAGTTCCACTTCATTTTTTGATTGCTTACATTTTGTTTAATAACGTTTTAAGTAGCTTCACACGTGTCGGGCATGAGCTCACATTACGATGGACTCAACTGCGAACTACCAAGACCCCAACTAGCCCCAATAGTAGCTTTTTCCAAATGGTGTCGACAAAGCGAGGTTAAAATGATCTTTTTCTCACAAAACTTTTTTTTTAAAACTTTTTTATGTTATATAATTAAATTTACATAGTTTGATAGAAAAGAAAGAATTTATAGGTTTCATAGAAAAATAAAAATTTATAAAGGTTAATATTTTTCAGATTTCTATTATAAAGATCTTACATTTAAGAAATAGAATAATTAAAGTTTATATATATATATATATATATATATATATATATATATATATATATATATATATATATATATATATATATATATAAAGTTTATTTTACAAACAGAATAAATTAAAGTTTATATTACACCATTAATAATCTTTATTTTTGGGCGTTAAGATTTGACCGCTACAATGGATAAAAGTAAAATGTTCATGTGTCTTTTTGAGGCGTACGTGCTGGCATATCCTGCAAAGAGCATAAAGATTT
Source organism: Unio pictorum (assembly GCA_030141615.1). Taxonomy (NCBI): domain Eukaryota; kingdom Metazoa; phylum Mollusca; class Bivalvia; order Unionida; family Unionidae; genus Unio; species Unio pictorum. The sequence continues at coordinate 1,185,965 of JARLTB010000050.1, forward strand.
GCCAAAAAGAAGTGGTTCAAAAGTGGAATGGAATGAAAAATGATGCAGATTTGCAAGTCAAAGGTGATCACTGGTTGCAAGAATTAAAACGTATTGCCGCCACAAAAAAGTATCACTTCTGACGTTTTTGGCTAAACAAGCATCATATGCTGATATAAAAAAAAACTCAAAAAAAGTGCCTGTGGCAAACTCCAAGAATTCTGTCTTCTTCTATTACAAAATTTCAAAGTATTTTGTTAAGTAATAATTATTTTATTTGATAATTACAGGAGAATTTAAATACAATATTCTGAACATCTGAAGTTTTAGCTACATACGTTTTCTCCTACAATATCAGAGTGAAGCGCCACACAAAATGCATACTACAATAAAGTGATGTGAAACATGTTAATGTTCAAATATAAAATACGGCTTTCTCAAGGGAAGGGAGGGAGAACAGAGCTTTGTGACGTCATATTTGAGGGGTCTGACTTTTTGAGACGACGTGTGACGAGGGGGAGGGAGGGGGGTCAAAATCGGTCAAATTTTTGTGACGTCATTTATGATTGGCCCCTGTGCACAAAGTTATTTTCCTTGTAATATTCTCACAAGTTTAAAAACCAAGAATGATGTATTTTGCTGAATTGGGTTTTAGCTTTGTGGTCATATAAGATCAAATAGTTTACAAAATATTAAAAGATATAATTTACTGCAAGCATTGGCAATTCCAAGCAGACTACTCTCTTAAATTTCATGATTATTTCTGACAAATAAGTCAATGAAGATGGTAGAAAGTAATGTTAAGTTCTGAAAAGGGTTCCATCAATAATATAAGACATTTTTTAAGACTAATCCAAATCAGATCAAAAGTATGACATGCAAAGGAGTGGTAACAAGCAGTTCCCCATTATGGCTGTACCAGAGGCTCATTTGGCCATACAAATAGGTCAAATAAAAACAAGAATTTTTGAGAAAGTAAATCATGTTTCTCTGAGATTACAAACCCAATCACATTAGCGTTAGTTGCTACGCTTACTGAATCAAGTCCTACTACTGTATTTGCTTCCCTATAACAGACCTTCCAACCATGATTAGTCCCTCTCAGTAAGGCATAAGATTTTTTCTGAGAGATAGACCAGTTTTTTGTAAGGTGTAACAAAATATCAACAACTGCTATTGTAAAGCTGTAAACATAATTAAAAAGTTTGACGCATCAATAATAAACATTAAGTTAAACTAAAAAGGTTGTAAAGTATGCATAGACTTTATTTACCATTAGCACAGTTGTACAAATTCCAGATCAAAACCCTATACAGGTCAGTGGCTGGTTGCTATCTCTCAAATTAGAAATACTTTTCCATTAAACATGACGACGGTGATCATATCTCCCACCATGAGACATACTCAAATTGGCATGTGATGTTCAGTAAACTCTTGTCTATTCCAGCTTATATTCACAAGAATCTAAATACTCATTTTATTCTTCTGCGCTAAATATTAACACTTTTCTAGAAGCTTATTTTCCCTTTAGTCTTAAACATGCATAACTTTCTGGATGCTGATGCTTTACATCAGCAAAGGGGTGCAGTATAAAGTGTCTGAGGTGCAGCTGTGAAGTTAGTCTGGTTCCCTAATTTCACTCATTCTATGATGAAACCCGGATCAAAATAAAACACAAATTACCAATTATCTGGATTTTCCAGCAATGGTAATTTTTCAGTAGCTTTTGCTAGTATGCCACTAGTTTGTATTTTAAGGGTAATTTGTTTAAGACTTATGGCTAAATCGAAAGAGTTGGCAGGTCTGCTATAAGTCTATGCTGATTAAAAATCAAATTAGCAAATTTTGTTAATTTTCTATCCTTCATCCTTCATCCATATACAAATTGATGCAAAGTATAAGATGAGATCAGATCAATACCTTGTCATCTTTTTCCGTTTCATTCCACACTGCATCACAAATTTTGTCATATCTGCAACTCAGTAAGTTTTCAGGTCAGGATCATTAAATGTAACTTAAAGAACCTAATTTGTTTCACACATAATATCTTAAGTGATTTATGAAATTTTAGCTACATTTAATGACTTGGACCTGAATTTTTGAGTTACTGATAAAATGTGATGCTGTATGGAATGTAACTATAATAATTTCCAGTTTCATAAATATTAAAGGTATCACTGTTAGCTATTTCAGATTACTAGCAAAAGGGTAATTTTCCACATAGAAATAGAGTATGAGGGAAGGCATATGTATTTCATTGCATTTTTCCTCTTGCACCTCATGATCAAACCAAATTATGACCCAATATAAGAGATATCTCAGCCTTCTTCTAATTTGTACCTTACTACCATTGTTAAACTGAAGTTTTTCTTGTCAGAAAGAAAAAACAGTAATAAATTTGAAGTAAATGTAAACTATTAAAATGCATACCACACTTAATCAGTTTCCTTACAATATACACCATATTCATAATTTCACTAATTGGTAGCTTCACTAATTGGATCTCGTCTGCCGAATCTTGATATCAAACAGGACAGCTTCAGCATATTTAACATGTAAATACCACTGCAATGCAATGTGATTCTTGGGTTAATGGATATGGTAACAAAAGCCAAAAGTATTTTGTTTTATATCCAGTAGCACAACTTGATAATGGAATATAGTATTGTACTTGTACAACTGTCAAAAAACAGATTACAATCATCCTGAAACCTTTCTCCCTCTCTCATATCGGGGCATATTCTTTTAAACACGAGTTGGAAGAAGACAAATGCAATGGAATACCTGTCTTTGTCCTCATTATTCATTTTTATCCTGTCTAATGCATGAAATTTAAACAATGTATATTTCTAGTGCTGTTTAGGGTCAATTACATCTGATTTACATTAATTTTTAATACTGAAAAATTAAATCACTTGCCCAAAATGAAATATTTTTCTTAACACATGATATTTTGTATGTTAGGATTTTATTTTTACTTATGAAAAATTGCATGACATACCATATAGTCATCTGAATGATATAATGCATATATAAGTTGTTTTGGTGTGTAAGAAAAAGTCACACATTATCAACTTATAGGCCAGCAAATATGGAAAATGATGAAAATTGACTTTACCCTTAAAATTCATGGAGGAAAGGGCAATAACTCTTGCCCATCACGGACAAATTTTCACTGGCAAATCCAGAGAAGCTAATAGGCTCTGTTGCTATTAATTGGCTATGGTGGTCATCTTGGCAGACGACTAAAGACCACCTAAACCAGAGTGTGTGTCCGTGAAGCTAAATAAGCTTGAGAAGGTTCTCTCTGCATGCCAGCTAATCACTTCTACTGTGTATTGGACTGAAATGCTGCTTTCGAACATGAGACTCAAAGAGACAGCCATGACCTCATGAGCTAAAATCTTAATTTACGGCAACTCTGATCTTGTGAGTATTATGAGCATATAACCCACATTAGCCACAAACACAGGGCTAGTGGAGTGATCTCATGCTTTCAAGCTTTCACTGGAATACTTGTTTGTGCATGTCATAAACTTGCCCCCATGTGTTTAAAATAGTGTTTGAGATTACTGCTGCTCTTACTATAGGAGAAAAGACAGTATATGACAACTCTTTGATTGCCAACTGATGGTAACCTCTTCTCGGCCAATAATCCTGTCATGAGTACCACCAAGCCATTCGATCTGAACTAAAAATTGATAAGGTCAACTGAAAGAGCATGTAATTTGCCCGCCTGTATGCTGAGACTAAGGCTTTTTTGCATGACACTAGCTTCACTAATGAAAGACTAAATGGTCAAACTAAGTTGAATAGAGTCAAGTTAGAACCCAGGAGAAAATACACAGAGGAAGAGGAAATTATGTGTTTGATTATGGTCTATGCAAATCAAAATTATTTAACAAATCCAAAAGTCATTATCATGACCGATATCATCTCTGCCATCATGTCTGAAAGTGTCAGAGATCATTGAGCAGTGGCATTATTATAGTACATGTAATTGAAGATAACTTTTTCTAATAAAAAAAAATCAAGAGAAAAAGTCTGCCAGCTGGGCAATTGAGGCAGACAAAAGGAAGATAGTATTAATGTGACACCCTTCCCTGAACACCCACTATTTTCCCTCATAAGCATGATACTTACCCTTTGAAACCTCTTGTTCCAAGTTGATTTTGATTTTATGTATGTGATTGAATTTACCTACCCACTAAATGCTCTTGTTCCAAGTTGATTTTGATTATATTAAAGTGATTGAATTTACCTACCCACTGAAAGCTCTTGTTCCAAGTTGAGGTTGATTTTATGTATGTGATTGGATTTACCACTGAAACCTCTTATTCCAATTGATTTTGATTGTATTTATGTGATTGAATTTACCTTCCCATAAAACCTCTTATTTCAAGTTGATTTTGATTATATTTATGTGACTGAATTTATCTAACACTTGACATTCTTTTTTTTCATCATACTTATCTTAATCATTAGAGGGCCTTCTTGCTCATAAGATTCTGTTGCAAACAAGTCTGATGTACTTGCATAAGAATTTGTGAAGAGGAAAGAAATGGGGGATGGATAAATGAAATCTGATGCCCTTCTAAAATAACTTGCAACACCCAAATATCATCAGGTAAAATGGTTATCTGGCGAGAATATAAATTTTGGAGATGGCCACCTCTCAGAAGGCTGGGACCAGGTGAAGGGGTTAACATGTCAACATCTGTCATTAAGAGGCTTGAAGAAAGATAAACCTGGTTTCTTGCCTCTGTGGTAATTCTGTGTCATGGTCTAATTAGACCAGTGATTCCCAAACTTTTTCAGCCCCCCCTCCCCTCCTCGCCCTTAACTTTGCCCCATACCTTACCCAGTAAAAAGCATTATTCAGCATTAATGCCCACTTCTTGGTAATCCCACTGACTCCCAGGGGGCCATACCACCCACTCTGTGAACCACTGCATTATACTGCTGCCTTTTGGTATTGGGATGGAATATATACCAAGTCTTCGTAAAGATCCCATGTCTCTATTCTACCTATCATCCCTCTTTTGTGGCTAGTCCAAACTGGTAGAAGCGTGCAAGTTCCAGAGGTAACCAGCACAATGTTGAAAGAAGAAGATGAAGAGACATGAAATCCAATTTGGTAGAAGCAGTCAATGTATTGGTCATGAAGTAATGTGTCACTCTTCTGATGACCTGAGCAATTTTGGCTGTTCCCAGGCATGGTCATTGCCAGAATTTTCTGCCAGTCAGAAAATTATCAACAACATTTAATCAAGCACAGAAGTGGCAACTACATTCCACATTAGCCTGGAATAGCCAGAAGGCCATTTTGTCCACTTTTTTACAATACTGGCAGGGTCAAGTGTACTACATCTTGTCTAGTACTGAGACATTTGTGAAATTAACTTGTATCAATGTTATAAAAACATTGCTGGTACTTGGCTTTCTGTAAATAAAGCCTTAGCATTATCACAAATATGACCATAATAATTTGTTGTGGCTATAAAAGATGGAGGGAATTCTGTAACAATCTGTCACTCACATGGATGGTCACCTGGTGTGCCAAACAAATATGGATGCTGACTGTAAAAAATCCAGTCCAGTATTAACTAGTGCCGGCTTTGCCCAAGGTTTGACTGGATGGATAGATTTTTCAGTGAAATCCACTTCATAAAAAGGATATGTCACTGAAGATGCAGCATGATGTACGGATCTATCACTAAGAGGTCAGTATATCAAAAACAGTTGGATGGTGGGGACAGGGATGTCTGGACTGCAAAAACATTCAGTGTTGGGTTCAATGGATCCTATAAAATCCCTGTGTCCTGATTTGCAGGCTCTAAGACCATGCTTGGACATGCAGAGGTGGATTATGTCAATGGGGCTGCATACAATTGGGGGAACAAACCCCCCAAAGTGTCTGAAAACCACATCAGAAATAAAGCTCAGAAAAGAGGAAAAATTTTGGCCAAAGTTAGTGACTAGTATCATCTTCAGCACCAGACAATACATATGTTAAAAGGAAAATGGCTGTAAACTGAGTCTCTCAGATAAATTTTCCCCCATTTCAGTCACTGTAGTTGCATGAAGCCATATTTTTGGTGTGGGGAACAGAGTAGCATCCCCGTAAGGCTCACATGTAGATCTCTTGGGTAGATGTTTACAACATCATCTTCCTTGAGAGATTTTGTTCTATTATCCTTCCCTTTGGTTGCTTTTTATGCCGCCATCATCCAGTGTCCCTAGACCATGATCTATCTACACATGCTGCATGGTAGAAAAGAAGTGCATTGTGTGAAAGCTAGGCAATTATCATGGATGTCTTCTCTAGCCTTGAATTTCTTCCATTTAGTGTATTTGGTTGCCCTTCAGAATGAAACAATGCAAAAATAAAGAAACTTAGCACAAAATAGCATAAAAAGCAATTCATGTTGTAAATAATATGCTGCTACACATCCACTACTGACAGGTTATAGGAAAATTACATTGGCATGATAGTCAATAATACATTTACAATGATAATATGGTTTTTAACAACACTGGCAAATTCATCCATCATTCTGGAGAAAATATAAAATTAATAATTCCAAATTTGGTAGCAGCTGCTGTAAAGTCCAAAAATATGTTTGGATAGTTAAGAAGTAATTTTGTATCAACATTACAGCAAAGTTTAAAAACTAGCAGCACCTGAAGGTAGCAAGGGGAGGTAACTGTCAAGAGTTATGGCCCTCTGTTTATAGATGACATAGATGGAAAAGACAATTCTTTGAGGATGGGCTGGATTTGGTAAGTGGTAGGCTAATATCGCCTAAATATGTGATTGGGGAACATACTTGAAGGAGACAAGCTATAGTGGTCACTAACACTTCAAATCCAACATATGGATATCTATTCTGCACTGCAAACCTATCTTTAAATACACAGCCATCGCCTATTATGAGTGAGAAAAGTTGCAAAATTACAGGTATACTGGTTTTGAGTTAAACAAGATTACCACTAATTTGATAGTATCCTTATTTGAGAGGGACTTTTAAATACTTATGCAATTGGTTAGACCACTTAACTGAGAGATAAAGGGCAGGCTGACAGCCATCTGCAATGAAGTCTTTGTAAACTCACCGCATTCCTTATAAATCGCAGAAGCTCTTTAACACTTGAGCCATCATAAGTTTTAACATGTGGCCTTTGCATAGCTGAAAATATTAGAATAAATACAAAATGAATAGACGTTTCTAGTATTTCTGGACAGTGGACCATTTAATAAAGATCTTCAAGCAATAAGAAATAGTCATATCATGTTACATTTGTGCAATGTGTTTTATATATAGATAGATATAATATTGCTTTAACCTTCTTCCAGTATGATATTCCAATACAACTGAGGCCTCACATAATATGTTTGCAGTCCACTCTTGTGTGTGTGTGTGTGTGTGTGTGTGTGGGTGATGTCTAGCACTAGGGCATAATGCCGCAGACATGCAGCATGATGTCCCACCCAGTCACATTATCCTGACACCAGACCGACCAGTCCTAACACACTAACCTCTTAATGCTGAGCGCCAAGCAAGGCAGATGTATGTACCATTTTGTAAGTCTTTGGTGAGACTTGGTTGGGGATCGAACCTTACTTTTTTTTAAACCAAAGTCGGTAAAGCATGAAACATTGGTTAGTGACCTACTTTTGTGATGAGACTATAGTACCAGCCAAGCTGTCTTCTCAATGCATCCTGGTGATATAACATGATTCAAGAAAGTAACAACAGACCTATGAGGCATTAGCTAAATATATCCAAAGAAAATCAACTTAAGTCAGTAGTAATTATAAATGACAGTGACCTTGTATTAATCTGATTTTAAAACAAACCAAATATTTAAGTAAAAACTTGAGATAAAAAATTAAAAAATTTAGAAAAAAAAAGAACTTGTGATATGATTCCATAAACAGTACCATTTTAAAGACATGCTATTACATTTTTTTATATTTATTAAATATAAAATGGTAGTTTTATTATGGTACTAGATAGCGACTGCCAACCTAAATAGAAAAGCACAAAACATTGCACTGGTGCCACCCTTGATTCAGCAATTACCATTTCTTATTTCATACATCAATAATATTTCAATAAATGTACATGTAGTCATCAATATAATTTATATACTTTCAATTATTGGCACTAATTTAATATTGGCACTAATTTTGCCATTGCCCTTTACTCCTGTTTTCCAATTTACTTGTTTAAATTCACTCTTTAGTAAATAAAAATCTAACTTATTCATTAAGTTAAAATGAAACATGACTGTGCATCAAAATGATGGTCAATGTTTTGGTGATATTTGCATACATATATATCTTGTGAAACATATTAAATTAAAATATGACTGGTGAAATTGCTAATTGATGTAATTAGAAAATTAACCGCAGTTTAAATTTAAATAATTCACAAAAAATAAATTGTCAGTGAAAAATTAGCTATGCCTAAAAATCTAATATGTCCCTCAAGTAAACAGAACTGCTTAAAAATGTTATGCGTAAAAAGATTGTGCCCAAGAATTCTGAGAAGCTCAAACAGTCCTTTCTGCAAGTAATATTGTATAAATGCCATCCTCTCTCTCCCATGATAAACAATGAATATCCTGACCAATCCCATAGTTTATCTGATAATGAGAACAATGACAGAGAAGATTGTCTCAATATGTTTATATTTCATTCAGTGAGAACTGCTCATCATAACAATGATTTTTTGAGAAGGTATTTAAGGACTTTTTAAAGATAACAACATAGCCTGAGAAATGTGTTTTATTTTCTTGAAAGGAATTACTATAATAACATTCACTGATTTCTATGATAGCTATGATTTCAATATTCTGGTGCAATTTATGGCCAATGCATTTATAAAGTGTCACTTCAAACCCTTCTAGCAAGATTGTTGAACATGTACATACAATACAAGTGACATAATGAAAACAGCTGTTTATGCAGCTTTTCCTCATGAAAAGTCATTTCATTCAATACGTGCATGATGGATACTGCTAACAAGAAGTAAGAAGTCATTTCACTCAGTTCACTGTAATTTTACAAGAACATCCAAAATCACTTTTAGCGACAAAGTATCATTTTCATCACCAAGTTGCAAGTGAAAAAGGTATTTTACCAATTGGAAAAATTCAGTGCAAAACACTAGACCATGCTTGCATAGATCACAATGCATGACTGCATCTTGATACCAATGATCACACACTTCCCTCACATTACAATGAAAGGAAAACATGTTTTATTTACGGATGAAGTACTGTGCAAAAACCATGTTATATAAGTAATAGTCATTAATAAATCACACCAGGCTATGCCTTATGATGCTGAAATGGAAGTCATACCAGATTAACCAGAATCAGAATTAAATTAATCTTAGATTTTACATTCTGAGTTCCCATATCCATACAAATTCAAGCAGAAGTATTTACAAATTTACATTGTTCACCTTTCCTCTCACAGTTTACCTGTATAAATTGTCAGTTATGATGTATACATTAATATATGTGCCTAATTTATTTTAGATGACTTTTAAAAGAAAGAAGTATACTCATATATATGGGTAAATACATAGATAATGTTTAGAACTGTTACATAACAATAATCTATAACACTTACACTAATTTGATCGAAGTAAATTTAATCACTATTTAATACAACAAAATAGGGATATACCTGTCTAAAAAAAATATTTCCATATGGGGAAGAATATCATGATTGATTTATCTGAATATCAGATCAATCAATGACTTTTAACCAAATATTACCAACAAAGATTACTGTTTACCTTTCAATATCTTTTCACTGATGCGGCGAGTCCAATTACCCTTTACAATTTTGGCCCCACCTTTTTCAAGATCACGAACAAAGCTCCTATATTTCCTGGTACTTTTATGTTTCCATCCATTTACATCCTTAAGAAACACAATGACAAGGGCACTAAAAAAATCGGCTTTTCTATCAAATGAACTAAAGATACAATATATATATATATATATATATATATATATATATATATATATATTATTTTATATTTTATTTTTATTTGTGTGTGTGGTTATAATATATGAAAATATTAATTCTATCAACTATTTTTTATTCTATAGAATGCTATAAAGATGAAAGTTTGTTCTATTTCATTCAATTATGAATTGCCAGTCATTTGCCATAGGCTTATGTAATATTTTCATTTCAATTGTTCGGTCATGTACACAGATCCAGAAAACAAACCACATAATTTTAATCTTAAAAAAGCTTCTCTCTCCACAAAATTAGCAGATGTGGCAAAGATAACTGTGCCTGACAAGGAAAATAACTCAATATTCTGGAATAAATGGACCATATTTAACTTGTACAAGGGACAGAGAATGCGTCAGAATATCTATTACATGGCTTTCATCAGTTGCAAGATATAAAGTTAATTGTCATGGGTCAAACTCATTTATCTTTACGATAAGATGTATACGCCAGACTGCATATTTTTTATGGTTCGTTCATTATGCCAGTTACAAATTCAAAATTTGGATTCGAGATTTAAAACTGACTGAAAAAGGCCAATACCTCAATGAAAACTAGGCCTGAAAGATGAAACATTTAAATGATACCAAAGTATGTTTACAGATTGTAGAAATATATGGTGTTTAAAGATTTGGAAATGAATGAAAAGGTGAAAAATTTGATGGATGGAGACAGACAGACACATTGTCTCACCTAAGATAGAAAAAGTGTGATATACCTGGGCTGTATCCATCATAGAATTAAGGATTGTAGAAACAATGAAACAACAGTTCCTCACAGAGACTGTTGACCTACTGGCCAATAAGAAATTCCAGCACTCCAAAAAAGGCCATTTCTTCTACTTAACTGCTTGATATTGAAACCAGCTGGTGGCCATACCGGATTAAGACTGGCACTGCTTTAAGTCCGGTACAGCTAGGCATCATAAGAAGACTAATATTACGGCCATTCTAGATGAATAGTGATACTTTTTGCAAGATTGCTGTTGTGGCAGCCTTACTGAGTGTAAAACCATTTCAATATATGATCAAGATTTCCCTATGTCGATATGACCATCCATCCATCAATTCAGAAATACTGATAACAAGATTTTTGAAGTAGGCCATTATGGTGGCTATATTCTACATCAGACTGAGCAGCAGAGGGGGCGAGCCGGACAACATTTTTAAACAAGTTTTCAATGAAATCAGGCTTAACAACAATGAAATCAGTCTTAACAACAATGAAATCAAACTTAAATCAATGAAATCAGGCAAAAAATAATAATGAAAAATCAATGAAATCGGTCAAAGAATAAAATCAATGAAATCAAAAAAATGACTAAGCCTCCATTCGTCTTCAACCGAATATTTGATCAAGTCCTATACGATATCGTGTCCTAGGACGAAAATCCTTTCAGGATGAAAGTCCCTTCAAGACTTTACAAACAGACTAATTTGTAAAACTTCGCCTTGTAAATCAATCAGATTATTGGACTGGTCAGTGAGTTTGAAATTAATTCTGGTTAATGAATCATTATGACATCGCATATAGACTGGATTAGTTGGATCCTCAATAATTAAAAACCCTGGAGGGGCTGTTGGTGCAAATGAATATAAAATATATCCCTGCTGAGCTTGATTTGATCGTTTTAAATTTATTTGATAGCTTCCTTCGATAACATCACATACTAAATTGAGCGCAATCACCGATGAAATATTCACATTTTTAGGAGCAATATGCCTGCCACCACCGTCTGGGTCATTATTGTGTTTGAGGGTTTTTATTTCCGGTGATGTTGTTTTTTTCCACGTATCATGAATTATTTTAAAACCAACATCGATTGTGTCACTGAGAAGTTTTTGTAGTTCTGGTATGTTATATCCTGGTATTTTGAATGCTGGAATATCTTTGATGGGGATTTTATATCCATTTGCAAATAAATCTCTTGTTTCAGGACTACTGTCACCTAATACCTCTTGAATAATTTGTGAATGAAATGTTTCCATATCATTGATGATTTTGTTACATGTTTCTACAACGCTGATAAATTCATCTCGGGTGAGAGAGCCGGATTTAAGAGATATTAACAACAGTGAAAAATCATTATTGAACGCTGTGAAATTTTCAGTGATTTTATCCCGTCGAATTAAATAGTATTTTCTCTTAGTGAAGGGATCTGTCACTCCATTAAAAAAATACATTATATTGTAATCGTTATAGCTTTTTACTGGATTATCAGATTTTATCCTGTCTGTGATATAATCAGTTTTTTGTGGTTCTGGTAAATCAACGGTTTTCTACCCTGGTGGTAATTCAGGCCATCCCAGTACGGTTCTAATAGAACTCTGATAGATATCTACCACGTATCCTTCTGTGCTTATCTCAATGGCAGACGATAGTGTTGGCTCATGAACTGTTATAGCTATTTTTGATTCTGCTCCAGTAATCGATTTTTTTCTACGTTGCAATTCGTTATTGATTTGTTCAATTTTGGTATGATCCGGTTGGTATGGAAACAACGTTCCAGTCTGGGGTACCGTCGTCTTTATTCTTATTTGCAAATACCAGTGAATTATTCGGTTGTTGACCACCAAATGATTTTGATCTGATATTTGGCCAACTATGGTATACTCGTAATTTTGCTAGCGCTATCTCCTTCACTGGAACCGGGGAAGGGAAATCCACACTGAATTCTGGATTCGTTGATGTTATTGATATCATGCTTGTTTGTACTGGGTTCGTGTTCTCCACTATTTGTTGAAGTAATTCCATCGGTGTTGTCATTGTTATTATACTCATGATGTATTTCTAATTTTGATATTGCGGAATCATAGACACGTACCATCACTGAGAACTCACTATCTGATATCGTTGAGGTTATTGAGATCATTCTGGTTTTCGGGTTTGTGTTCTCCAATTCCATCGGTGTTGTCATTGTTATTATACTCATGTTGTTGTATTTCTAATTTTGATATCGCGGAATCATAAATACTGACCATCGCAGAGAACTCACTATCTGATATAATTGTATCATCGAGTGACGACGATATCAATGAGGATAATTGCGAGTATGCGGTTGATACAACATGAAATTTAATCGCATAGTCTTGCAGTTTACTCTGGCTGCATGATGATATTTTTTTGTGATCCCGTTTGATATACCCGCGATTGAAGCCACCGCAGAAATGCAAATTGGAACTACGACCGGGGCAATCATTGTAACCGATGCAAGTATTATTCCGGCGCCAGCGAGAATGCCTGACACTGAGTACATAGTAACATCAATTACAGTGATTCTTCGGCGGTATTTTTTTTATTTTTGTTTGATACTCCTCGGCGAGGGTTTTGAGTCTAGTTTGAAATTCTCTGACCTGATCATAGCGATATTGCGATGATGAAATCATTTTTATTTTAAAAACGCTAGCGTTTTCAATTACGATTTCAATTGAAACCGTTAGTGAAATTGCTTTGCAATTTTCAACTTAAATCCGCTACGAATTCCAAATACCATGTTGTTGAAACCCTAACCAAATTTGTATCAGTAGATGTTATTGTGAACTTTTCAGTTGTATCCTTGTCGATGATCGTTGAAATCGTATTATTGACCCCGGATGAACTTGACGATGAAATATTAAATTGAGTCGTTGTTACTAGTGTTAATCGATAAATACCTTTAACGGTTGCAGTGATATCTAATTTGTTGTTTGTAGGTGTCCACGCAAATGATCCATGTTGGATCGTGTATACTACGTTATTGGTTTTCTCATGAGGAATTTTTTTTTTTTCAATGATTGTTATCATCCTCGGAAAATCAGTTTTGATGGCTTCGATGAAGGTTTTCGTCTCATCAATAAACGTTTTAATTTCAGCGATAGATAGTGTAACTACAATCGGAGACCCAAAGAACTTATGAACGACATTTCTACGAAAATTATTATAATTGTTCAAATGATCGTCAAATTCCCTATCGTATTCAGTGAATCTATCTGTAATAGTCGAGAAGAGTATACCCGGTTTGAGTTTACCCTGATCGGAAAATAACACGATAGTATCCTCAATTGCGTTTTGTTGTTTAACCAAAATATCATCCAACGATATATTACTAGTTTTCAATTTACCCTGACGATCTTGAAATACAACTATTTCATTAGGATCAACACTTGTTAGATTCAACGTCTCAGCTATTTCATCTTCAATTATTTTTTTTATATCACCCGTTGCAGATGTTTTTGCAGTGTCATCGGGTTTGAGTTTCAGAGGTCTTCCCCAAATATCAATCATGTTATTGTAAAACTCTTTTTCTCTCTAAAATCTTTGTTGACGACTTCGTTGAAAAATCTTCGATTTTCGCCAGCGATTACTAGTGTAGTCATTTACGACAATGTGTGGTGGATTTCCCCTTGGGTTATCCAAGGAGTTAGAAATAGCATCGAGAACATTTAATACTTCACTGCTGCATATTGGTGGATCATTCATTTGTTGTGTTGGTAGCGTAGAATACCAAGTTTTCATTGGAAAAGTTTTTATATAACGCATAAACTCTTTTGGCGGGGCTAATCCATATGAATCAAAATAGACAATCCCACGTGGATCAATAGCATATGCAACCCAGTGAGTTCCAGGTCCGGTGCTGTTATCGAGATTAATGATGCCGGTTTCAACGCTGTTTGGTTGTGTCGGCAATTGATCCTTCATAAAAATACCTCTGAAGTTTTTTATGGCTAGTTTTTTAGCAGCATCAATTAAATCAAAATTGGACATGGGAACCATAGGTTCGGAAATCGAAGATTTCTGAATTAATAAACCGTTCCTGGGATTCTCAGGCCTGATCCGTGAACGGATCTCCCGCTGTACCATGAATACGGGGTTCCTGGTAGTCTTAGACCCTTTCCCCTTTTTTTATAACCCTGTCCAGTTGCCTTCTTTAGTGCCATTCCTGCCGCGGTACCAACGGCTCCTAACGCTGCCGCTTTAGCCACCGCTGGGGCTGCTGCCGCAATCAAGGCCAGAATTGCAGCTAACAACGGGAATATACCGCCTGTTTTCATCATATTTTTGATAGCAGCCGCAGAAAGGGTAATCTGAACACCCTTTTTTGCTACAAGTGCATCATTGAAATGTTTTATTTGACGAGTTGTCAGCGATAATTTATTTGCACCACCAGTCATTTGATTAGGTTTCAGCGTGATTGTGGTTCCACATTTTTTAGCTGATTCCGATTGCAATTTCTTGATTTGACCGGAGTTAACGCAACACTAATATTACTGTATGACATTATACATAATAGATTGATTCTAAATCGTAAAACGATTCAATGGAAAAATCCGAAGGATTTTCAATTACATGTTTTCCACTGGTGCATCTACCACTCTCATTCTTCCTCCAACACCTTCAAGTAGCATTGATTTATCACTGAGAATGACAGCAACCGCTCTATAATTAGCAATACCACCAGGACGGGTTAAACGGGCTCTAAAGTGTATATCAACGACAGATTGTCTTGTTAAATCAAGATCTTCCAGTGAAAAGTAATAAATCGGATACAGACTTTTAAAATCCAATTGTGATATTTGCAAACCAGTATCCACATTTTGATCACGTGCCATAAATGACAACAGGTTATGATATACACGTGCAATATGGTTGTGAGTGTAATCAAGTTGTACATCTTCAGATGGTTCCTGCTGTCCGTTTATTCTCAGTGAGACCTCTCTAACACCTAACTGATCAAATATCATATGACTACGTTCTTGATTACCAACTCGCGCATTATTCTGTAATGCTACAAATATATGACGTGGAGCTGAAACCCCTTGTTTTGATGCCAGATGCCATGTGAATATATCATCAACATTATCCAGTTTAATATCAGTGACCCAACTCAATAACGACTTTCCTCCTTGGTCCATAAATGATAACAATTTTTCTTCTGCGGTAATTGATGGAGTTAACACTGGCATCCATAATGCTAGTTTTGTTAAAATGACTTTACCAGCAGCAACACCAGCATCACGCCAGATTGCATCATTATCAGTACCCTTTCGTACAAGCGCTACTGTATGCTTCGCTCCATAAATAACTTTTCGGACGTTTCTACAGAATCCAAAAATATGATGCAGGGGAATCGCACATGAAAACTGTCGACGCTGTCCATGCAACGTTGCTATACGTGTTGCAAATCCTAGGTTGTAATTAGTAATATTATTTATGACATCAAAATCACCAGCTGGTCTTGTATATCCGGCTGGTGCTGGATTAACTGAAGAAGCATGTGTTGCCTTGACTCTAGAATACTGGACGTGTTCAGGGTGATCTGTAATATCCTTAGAAAACATCATAGATGGACCCGTTGATCTTGTATAATCATCAGAATATCTCGCTAACCCTATGATTGTTGTGGCCACATCAACATCACGATCAATGGATTCAATTTCTTTTCCATCAATGAGATATTTAGCGCTTTCAAATAACGCCATGATACCGTTATTAACAAAACCGACTTTGATAGTTGGGTTATTGTCGTATGGTGGATCATTATGAACAGCATCATTTGTTACAAGTTCACCTTCGATTTCGATAAATGCCTCACACGGTAGAAAATATTTACTGGTATCATGAACTTGAAGTTCAATTCGCGATCGGAGATCGGGTTGTACTGCATGATAAGAATAAAATTGAAAATCGCGTACAGAATCATTCTTGCCAACTGGGGCATCCATATCAAACGCTGGATCAGGTGACCTTTTGAACATTTCATTCTATTTATCAGAGTCTAAATCGTGAAATCATAAAAAGATTTTCATCGTGAAAAACGCTAGCGTTTTCAACGTAGTTTTTTAAAGCCACTTCCCGCTATCATGTTTGCTATCATGTTATTTTGGTCACTTGGAGTCACCAATGATGCTAGTTTTTCATCTACTGCGTTATTTATTATTTTACTAACACTTGCAGCATTTCTGCTGTAGATGGCAATGGTACCGGTTTCTTTTTTCGTCTCACTAATGATGTTATTTTATCCTTTGCTGCAGAAAACGCTTTCCCGGCAAGATCTCCAACAGCACCAATACCCTTATCACGAATAACATCAATGGCTTTCATTGATAATTGTTTAGCTAACGGCATCACTTTTGGAGCCATTCTTGCAAATAACCCTGCAATGGTATTACCTAAACCATCACCATAGTATGCTCTATAAACTGGAAACCGTGAATTAACTACATAGACGGGGGTTGGTTTATCATGATTGTAGTGTATGATCATTATTATAAAAACACTAGTGTTTTCAATTGTTATTTATCTAATCGCAAAAATCCAAAGGATTTTTGACTTCGTCATCAGATTTTTCAATTCAGTCCCGGTGATTAATCACTGTGATACCCATTTGCTAACTCGTCAATGAAATCTCGATATGTTTTGATATCCATGATACCACCTTGAAATAACCGTCTACAGATATCAGCTGCTTCATTAATTATTTCTGGAGAGTTATTTCCAGCTCAGAACCCTCCTACAAGAACTTCTAATCGTGATATATCATTGATAACACTATCAGGACAAGCGTTTCCAACTAGACGATTTTCCCCTGAAATTCCACTCCCGAAACTTTCATCCATTGAGGGTTGTAAATAATCAAGAGGATCATCATCAAGTTCTTCTCGTTTTTTTTGTCTTCGTGTTTGTCTCCGTGTTGGTGTTTGACGTTTTCGCTCTTGTCGTTCTTCTATTTCTCGTTGTCGCTCTTCTATTTGTTCTTTTTTATAATTACTAATTCCCCTTTGAAATTCCTTGTACCCCATCTCATCCCTATTCAAACGACCAATCCCTTTATTTATTTTATACAAATTATCAGACCAATCATTACTTGATATTCTATCATCCTTATACTCGTCTTTTAAAAACTCTTTTTTTGAATTATAGCTTTGAGCAGCAAAATCACCAAAAGCTTGATAATCCTTTGGTTTGAATAAATTAAATTTTTTTATTAATGTTTTAGCATTATCAGTAAATTTATTCAACAGAGAAACAGTCGTTTTTTTCCGGATTAGTAGGTGGTTCAGTTTTTTCAGTTTCCGTTGATATTTGTTCAGTTTCCGTTGATATTTTTTCAGTTTTTGTTGCTAGTTTTTCAAGTACAGGAATAAGACCCTCTTCTTTTCTTTCTTTAGCGTCAGGAACATCTCCGTATATAGCACGCTCTATTACCCGCTTCGTTGTTGTAGTTATTGGTTTAAACAACTCTTCAGATCCCGCAGCAAAATCAGTTTGTAAACTCTGTCGTTCTTGCAGTTTATTCCTGACAGAGTCACGAATTGGTATAAATCTCTTAATTGCATCTAGTCGTTCACGAGCCGATCGGGTTGTTAATGCTTCATTGACCATTATTTGAAATCGCAAACAATTTTTCAATTGCATAACAATTTTTCAATCCCGACCTAACAGACATGTCGGATGATTTTTAACACCATCGTGGGAGTATTTCATTGATGGCGCAAGTGCCAACGCCATGAAATATTTTTTTTTTTATTCAGTGTGAAATTTTTTTTATAACGCCATTGAAATATTTTTACTTTTTTGCCTGTTTATCACTGATTTCGCCTGTTTTTCACTGATTTTTTGACAGTTTTGGTGGTTTTTTATACCATTTTGATCAGTCTTCATCGGGTAAAGTAGTCGATTTTGCATGTGATTTTCCCTAGAGAAAAGCTGTTAGGATTCATTTTGATGGTTTTTTAGTCATTTTTCATCAATTTTTGCCTGTTTTCATTGATTTTTGGTCATTTTTCCTTGATTTTCGATAAAAAACCTCGTCGGGTAAAGTAGGAAAAGTTCTTAAAAGAACTTTCAAAGCTGTTAGGATTTGATTTTAATTTTACGCAGTGTGAAATATTTTTATTTTTTATTCAGTGTGAAATATTTTCACTGATTTTTGACATCTCCCCTTGAGGGTCGGCTAAAAAAATGAAAATCTCTATGAGGGTCGGTCACAATCAAAAAATGATAAGGGGTCGGGCAATCAATTTTCCTGAATTAACGCCCGTAGGTTTCTAATTTTAGAGTTGACTTCTTTTTTCAATTCGTATTCATTACCTAATTCTTTTCGTATTCGTTCTACGATAGTATACAACGGAACAAACACACTGATGTCACTGGAAAATGCAAGAGAGTCTCTAATAGAATTCTGAATTATTTTGATGAGTGCATACTTCTTTGGTAGCATATATTTATTGTTGTTTACTCCGTATTCTATATCTTGAAAATCTGACTTGATTTGATCAGGATTTAACCCATCTGATAGTTCAATATCATGACTTTTCAATTTTAAAATTTCAACTATGATGCTATTCATGTTTTCAGAATTCATTATTCTATAACAATGACATATCTCTAATTGAAAAATATGACGCATTAGACATAACTAAATTGAACTTTCTGTCCGGTCTTTTTTGAAATGGCAGATCGACAAACCCCCTCTGCAACGAATCGTACTGAGGCTCTACAAATATTGAAATACTTGCCGGCTTCATATATTTATTGAAATATTTTCTCTTCGTTAGTTGTTGTATTAAAAGATTTTACTGGTCTCATTTTTTTGGAACAAGTGCCAGTCCTTCCTCGTTTGGAATTCTCACTCTGTGTGATAGCTTGCAGATTTGATAAAGAATTATTCCTTGGATTAGAATCCTTGTGATCAATAACAAAACCATTTTTGATCAATCCATTAAAACATTCAAATACGAAACGATGATTGTAATATTTCTTCTTTCCAACAGTAAACATCAAATACCCCATACCATATCCCTCCCAACTGGGTTCTTCAGTCTACAGTGTCTTACAACACCATCACTGGATGCTTCATAATTTGTACTCACAGGATGCTGTCTGAATTCTTGGTTCATTCGTATACTATACTATTTGTCTAATTCAGTGACTGATCCATTTGCAGTGAATCATTATACATAAATCTTTCATTTAAACACTTGTTTTTAGTATAGCATGAAGGAGTTAAGGAGAACGCCTTCGAAAAATGCTAAATTCAATACTGATAAGGAGTTTAAGAGATTATTGAAAATTAATCCTAAATTTAATCTCGATAAACCCAAAAAACGTCCAAGAGACGGAAATATGAAGGAATTTAAGAGATTATTGAAAATTAATCCTAGATTTAATCGCGATAGACCCAAAAAACGTAACAAAATTAATCCTAAATTTAATCTCGATAAACCCAAAAAACGTCCAAGAGACGGAAATATGAAGGAGTTTAAGAGATTGAAAATTACTCCTAAATTTAATCTCGATAAACCCAAAAAACGTCCAAGAGACGGAAATATGAAGGAGTTTAAGAGATTATTGAAAATTAATCCTAAATTTAATCTCGATAAACCAAAAAAACGTCCAAGAGACGGAAACATGAAAGAGTTTAAGAGATTATTGAAAATTAATCCTAGATTTAATCTCGATAGACCCAAAAAACGTAACAAGAGATTACCCTGGAAAGATGCTCAATTCAATCTTGATATAGTTTCTAATACACCCAAGAATAAAATTCTTGATAAAGCCATGATTAGTAAAATCAGAGACTGTTTTAATGAATTCAAGCGTGATGGAGCATCTTATTGTTGGTCAACATTTCGAATTGATGGTGTTGTTGACGCTACCATGAATGATGAAAAAGCAGCAGTGATAATTTCACGTCTTGGGGAAGAAAGAAATTTTTTTCGAATAAAATTCATTATCCGTGATGATGGAAAATGGATCATTAGGGATAAATTTGAACCCATCTTGAAAGATAAAAAACTATCACTGTGAATCAGGATTCCAAACCAGGAATTTTGACTGGAATTGACAAACCATACTACGAAAGATCTTACTCTGTAACAGCAGTTGTTTACGGGATCTATCCGCTCAATGAAAAACCTGATATTGCAAAACTAGCACCCATGAAATATTCGACAGGGCTCAATTGTGTAGCAGAACGAATAATGGAACACTTCACAAATGCGTCCCGGGGAAATAAACTGACTGATCTAAGACGAAAAAAAAATAACCAAGTGGGAATTAACGGTAAAAGAGAATGGGGCAACAATTCAAGATATAACCAAATTAGAAACAACATTGAGATTTCCAATATCGGTAAGAACAATCACCGGTGAAGTATTAAAAGAACCGAAATATCAATCAAAAAAAAGAAACCCAATTGAAATTATTGATCATAACGAACACGCGTGGTCATCTGCAGTAACAATTTTCCCACGGGATAGAACCGTAAAATATATCCCCCAAACTGAAGAGTTTTTTTCAGAGCAGAAATTATTTGATGCTATTTACCATTTGAGTAAAAACGATCCTGTGTCAATGTGGCTATTTCATAGTACTTCAGACGAGGAATGTAGATTTGATCAGTTTGTAAGGCCCAACGGAGAATTGTACCGTACTGAAGAACTACATAATCAAATGAAAAAACTAGCTAGTGAGTTTTCTCCAGAGAGTTCTCTGGGGGAAGACAACGATCAATTATTAGCAAACTGTTTTACAGTACCATCAATTGCAGCACATTTTGCTAGGAAGAAAAACGCGTGGAAACCAACACGAAGTGAGTTTTTATCAGATGTCAGATTGTCCTGTCTTGAATACAGCCATGGAGGGTTATGGAATACAAAATACGACCCTGAAACCGTTATTCCAGTTGATATGATTGCGTGTTATCCAGGAAGTTTTCTTGGGTATGGAGAATGCGAGAAATATTTCAAACGATTTGGACACCCCACACACGAAATGACCCGTGTTGCTATTAATGGACCACTGCCTGATTTTGATTTAACAGGATTCGCTCGTGTATTATCATTTGAATTGGCTGAAGGACTTCATCCGTGTAGTTATCTTTGGATTGGTAAACACATGTCTGAAAAACACTGGATGCCAATAGTGTTATTACGGTATATGCTTGATTGTAAGATGTTAAAATCATTAATTGTAAGTGAAGCAATTATATCCTATCGAGCACAGAAATCAGTCTGGTTACCACAACCTGATCTAGAAAAAATAATTAGTGAACAGCGAAAACTGTTTCCTGATTTTAATGAACAACAAATCATGAATTGGTCCAAACAGTTATTTGAAATCAGAAATAACGAAGCAAAAGATCTTGGACGAAGAATAATCGGTAAATTCACCCAGGGTGGTAAATTCGATAATACAAGATATTCTTCACGATTGATTATAGACAATGCTGAATACGATTTTGTAATCGCGGATTTAACAAATAAGGGCCTAAATGTTAATCGTAAGGACGCATTTATGTCCGATGGAACCAAATTGGGTACAATTGTTACTTACAATGATGGATACAATCCGCAGTACACACATTTGAGAGCTTCTATGCTTGGTTATGCTTCTATCAATTTATTTTCAATGATAAATAGATTTCCTAACACCGCAGTTAGAGTTGCCACTGATTCATTTTACATAAATATCAAAATGGCTGATTTTAAGGCTACTGGCAACGAGAATTGGGGGTCATGGAGAATTAAGAAGGAAATGCTTCATGATTATATTCAATCAGCAGATGTTACAATTGAAAATAATTATTTAGAAAGCAATCAGTGTTCAGAATTTTCTAATGCACCACCGATTTCTGATCCAATATGCCGGTATAAAACAGTTTATTTAAACGGTTGTGGTGGGTCAGGAAAAACAACTCGGGCAACTGAGTTATTCCGTGGAAAATCAAATATGATTGTGCTAACACCAACACACAGACTTGCAAGAGAAATGATACAGCGAGGGGTAAATGCCTGTACCTATCACAGCTTTTTCCGATGGAAGGGAGATAAATGGACTCCTGAGCGTATGGGAGAGAAATTTATTCCTGAAATTATCATTTAGGATGAAATAGACACAGTGTCAGAAGATGTATTAAAAATATTTCTTGAGTGGTTGTTATTGAAAAATACAAAAATCGTCATGTGCGGTGATCATGGCCAACCACCACCATTTGTCGGTGCATCCCCACATGAATGGCTAAAGGGTTTTGTAGACTATTATGAAGAAATTGATACCGATCATAGATCACTTGATGAAAAATTAAAAGAATTTAAGAAACTAATTAGATTACAACCGGATAGAATCCAGTGTGAAATAGCCCGTGAAATAATTTCGGAAACTCCAATGAATGAGTTTTGGGAAGCATGGAGACCAAATGATTTGATAATTGCAAGTAGAAAAATAGTCAGGGATACACTTCAGATGAAATTATTTGAATTGCATGAACAAAAATTTGCAACACTTCCAGTGCCTCTTTGTTATAGGCCATCGGATACACGAAAACAGAACATTGAAGTTGATATTCCAGGACAAAGTGAAAAACAGAATTTAGTATTAAATGATATTGTGCTGGTTGATATCAATGTCGTTGAAGATGCATTGCGTGCTAATAAATCCCCATGGACGCTAGGATACGCAGCAACAATACATTCCTCACAAGGATTGACTATATCGGATACAATTGTTTCGATGGTAGATAATCGCATCGAATGGTCAAATTTAGTCTATTTTGCAGTGTCTAGAGTACGGCGAATAAATCAACTTCGAAGAATTGTTTTCGATGATAATGACACCACAATGGATGATATTGATGTTAAAATTATTGATAAAAAACTCCCCGGTTACAAACAACAAGACAAAAAAAAACAACGAGAATTTGACATTGATGCTGAATTAATAATCACTTTGAAGAAACAACAGAATAATCACTGCGCAAGTTGCAATTGTATAATGCGTTGGCAGTATTCGGATAAGGATCCTCGCCAATTCACCGTTGACAGAAAAAATAACAATCTCGGTCATGTCAGAAATAATGTGATGTTAACTTGTCTTGAGTGCAACAGACGCAACGGCGCTAGTTAAGCCCATGCGGTGGTAATTGAGTATCCTCGGGTATCACTTGTAATTGTTGTCTAGTAAAACCCCGCTGAGGGGCAGTTGAATCCAGTTTATAGACTGGAGGTCTACCCGTAGATCGTGTTATACTAGATATCTTGTGTACAGTAACACTCCAAATAGGATCAGTAGCCCTTTTTCTGCCCCCTTCAAGCTCTCCTGGTTCGTATAAATACCTCACAATGACATTACTACCAAGAATTGGTTCTTTGAAATCTTTTTGTGAAATTCTTCGAATTTCCATTTCAGGTATTGACTTCTTTTTAATCGCGTTGATAGGTTTCATGTTGATTGTTCTAGTAATCTCGTTATTCAGTGCAGTAATCACAGATGGTAATCTTTTAACCCATTCACGGGATCTTTTTTCTTGGATAAATTCTTTTGCGTATTGATATCCAAATAACCGCTCAGCAATCGTCCGATTAAATCGTTCTACAATTGCCTGATCACGATGTAGCGCAGTATGCCCCCGTCTGATGGTGACATTGTGATATTTCATTGTAGATAACACTGCACCCTGAAATTCCTTGCCAGGATCAATTTGTAATAGATTTGGCCAGTGCAGAGGGCCCCTTCGATAAATCTTTTCAAATGCAGAAGCTACTTCAGTGGCCGATTTTGTTTTTAACGGTTCTGCTTCTTTGTATCGACTTGCAATATCAACTACGGTTAGAGCGTATTTGTAATCGTGGTCATGTGGCAAAAATAATAGATCAGCCTGATGAATTTCATTGGGTCCGGTTACATCAAAATGCGAGACATTAATTTGTTTAGGCGGTGGTAGGTAAATTTGCCATAGTGCCTGTTTAGATAACCAATAAGCCGCAGTGGTTTTTTTCACTTTTGCAGCGCTAGCGAGTTTATGGATTGCTGATTTACCCCTCCAGTATCCTCTTGGGGAATAATAAATAGATTCCATGTTGTTATTAATTACCAGCACCTAACATCAATTTGCTTTTCATTGCCGATTTTATCAAAAAGGAAGCCAATTTTTCTTTGAAGGATTTATCAGGAATGGCATTCAACGCATGAATTAATTTCACATCTGCTAGATGCCTGTGTTGCAAATTGCTGCTTTTATAAGCGACATCATGAAGCTGACAGGCCTTATCAATGGCGTTTATTGGTTCTTCACCGGGGTTGGGATGGTTATGATTATTGAGTCTGATATCTAATCGTGTTCCGGGGCCACAGTAGCTATATCCTGGAAGGTGTTTTTCTCCAGGGTATTTTGCCCATGGGGTTCCAGGGAATTTTGCTAATTTGGCAGCGATATCACCTCCTCGTTTTTTTTTAAAGGTTCCTTGGGTTTAGAAACAAATCTAAATTTCTTTGTACTACATTGTACGCATTTACCAGAAAGCGCTGATCGGTTATTTTTTGTTGTAATCGTCGTCAAGTCATCTGTGCCAGTACGTTTTTTACACTTCACACAATATAGATCCATAATTTATGTATAGAGATATGAATATAATTGATTTTTCAGCGACTAAAACAAGAGAACCAGTTAAGCATCATGCAGCGCTACCAAACTCTATCCGCGCAATTATAATCAGGCTATCTGGATCCGGCAAGACGCAATTGTTGCTCAATTTAATAATGAGATGGATGAAGTGGGATAAGTTGTATTTAATTACCCCTAGCGTAGATGATCAACGATGCTATGAAGTGCTAAAAGATTTTAATGAAAACGCTTCAGAGATTGCTGGTGAGAATATTATTGAATTTATTACAGATATTGACGAGGCACCATCAGTAGAAGACCTTGATGGAAGTATCAACAATTTAGTTGTATACGACGATGTAATGTTAGATAAACAAAAAAAACCAGCTAGAATATTTTCCCCGAGGCAGGCACAAAAACACTGATGTGATCTATGTCACTCAACGATACACTCAGATTCCAAAAGTGATCAGAGATAACTGTAATATTCTTGCTGTATTCAACGGCGTTGATACACATACGCTACGAAATATTTGGCAGACATGGTGTTCTGATATGGACTTCAATCAATTTAGAAATTTCTTTAGTCATGCTCAGTCTGCCCCACACGGATTTATAACAATAAATTTACATGACCCTCGAACACGATATCGTATAGGACTTGATCAAATATTCGGTTGAAGACGAATTGAGGCTTAGTCATTTTTTTGATTTCATTGATTTTTCTTTGACTGATTTCATTGATTTTTCATTATTATTTTTTGCCTGATTTCATTGATTTTTTTTTGGCCTGATTTCATTGATTTAAGCCTGATTTCATTGTTGTTAAGCCTGATTTCATTGTTGTTAAGCCTGATTTCATTGAAAACTTGTTTAAAAATGTTGTCCGGCTCGCCCCCTCTGCTGCTGACTGGGATCAAACCAGAAACCATAAGTGTCCTGGTAAAAATATTACATTCCATTTAGAACAAGTACTGATATCAGATGTTAGATCAGTACCAATTTTATTTAGAAACAACTAGATATCATAATTAGTCTTTCAGTATAAGCCCTATCAATAGTGAATATGACATTCTTTCCAGGGAAAGGAATGATAAAATATTTTTTACAGGACAAAATTAAGTGGAAATCCTATCAGTAGGAGTAGCCCACTCGGCTTTATAATCAATAATCAAAAACAAGATTTTCAAAAGGACTGCCGCGGCGACAATACTAAATTCTAGATTACCATTTTTATTTTGGACATCATAAGAATTGTTTCAATGAAAGCCCCATGACTATCCAGTCAGTAAGAGTATAGATAAGATTTTCAAGGTGGTGCCTTGTGGCCATTTTGAATGTTTGATTGGCACCATTTTCAATTAGGACCTACTAGACATGATTATAATTGGATAAAAATACTACTGTATGTTAACAAGAATTAATAATGATAAGATTTTCAAAATGCCACCAATGCAGATACATTGTATGTCAGTTTGACTTCATTTTCATTTTCAACCAAGTAAATTATGAAAAGAAACCTATAATTGATAACCATATGTAGATATGACTATCTGTTAAGATATAATGGCTATGAAATAATGAAAAAGGTTCTGATGGCAACCAAATTTGAATGTTTGAAAGGTCACCATTTTCATTCAAGACCATAAAATCCTCCAGGTGAATGTTTACTTAAGAGTTTAGTGACCAGTAGTTTACAAAGTATAGTGATAATAAATTTGCCAGACAAATGCTCTCACACATATGCTCTTGTGTTTTATGTCCCGTAGAAGTAACAAGTAGAAATGATCTGAATCTCATTTTACCTGGATAAACCTGGGTTTCTTTTCATTTTTCCACTCATGCCATGATTTTGCAGGCTTTGAATCAGTTCTTGGCTCACCAGGCATTTTTCTTGCCACACATCCATCTAAAAGCAGGATTATAATAAACAGGTAACATGCACATGTACAAGAGTAAAGATAAGAAGAAATGAGTTAAAAAAATATTTCTACTGGTTGTTCCTGTAACTCACTGTTTCAAATAAATATTCAAATGGCTATTTAAAGTTGTTAAATTGGGTGTCTTCAGACCACATTTTTGTATTCTGCGATATATGCTTGCCTGAATGATGTAGCTTAATGTGCACAAATATAAGTTAGAAACTATTCATCTATGTATGTAAAAATGTTCATAATTTATCAATTTGAAGATTTTCTAAAACCTAAAATTTCTCAACTTAAAATTCTGTTTAAAAAACTTAGAAATTGTCATCCAGAAATGAAATGCCCATGCAAAACCTACAATTAGTAACAGTAACATTGACCTTAAAGCTCAAACTTAAGTGAAATACATGACAATAAGTTCCACTGAATGTCCTTACTTGAACTTAATTTAAAAATCAATATGGATGCCCTCCTGACTTAATGGTATACTATGACGTCTGTTCTTCTGTACTTGAAGCTGCACAGACAGATGGATGATAGCAGCAAACTATAATACCCATCAACTTTTAATTAAATGTTTCAAGTCAAAATGATTTGTGTAATTATGAAATCAAGTAAGACCTTTGCTTCTCAAAGTTTGTGGTTTACTGTCTCTTGTATAAATGAATGTAAACTATAATGGGTTGAAAGCACCACAGCTTACACAT
The DNA here is from genome assembly GCA_030141615.1 of Unio pictorum. Classification (NCBI taxonomy): domain Eukaryota; kingdom Metazoa; phylum Mollusca; class Bivalvia; order Unionida; family Unionidae; genus Unio; species Unio pictorum. Next base: position 1,213,982 of record JARLTB010000050.1, read on the forward strand.
ATCTAAGATAGAAGTAGTTCTTAGCATCATGCTTGACTTGAAACTTATAAAACTTAACTCCATATTTAATATTTGGAATCCTATATTAAAACATATGTATCAAAAGCTAATTAAAGAGTTGAGTTTTTACAAGTTCATTGGACAGTACAGCTGTGAAAAGTAAGAGATGTTATGAGGAATATTACTTATAAAAAGGACAGGAATATTATATAATGGGAAAACAATGGTAAATTGTAAATGGAATTTAAAACATGTCTACAGCAAAAGTCATACAGTTTATTTATGTGCATTTAGTCCTCTTAAATTAAATATAAAGGTTATTTTAAAATTTGATACTAATTTTATTTAACTGAAGTTTATTCAATACTGAATAATGAATGCTCTGCACTTAATGGACAAGAAACTTCAGACAAAAATTACTGACTGCTATGCACTTTTACCATGGTAGCCAGGTTTTAAACAGAGTCAAGGAAAGAGTGCACCAAATCTAATGGTCACCCATTAGTAAAATAATAAATGTTAAACGCATACATGATCTATGTGAATTTTACTATACTAACAAACATATTTATTCTGAATTAGTTGAACATTTCATGTATTTTGCGTGGTATATTTTTTAATTCCTTTTTCTATATAATATAATATTCGAAATTCACATTTATACATATATATACGACACTGTAATAATAGGTGATTAGTCATACAAGTTAATCTGGGGGAATTGATATAGTGTTTTACTTACAGAGAAAACTACACATTAGTGATTACTCTTGAATTAAAAAAAATTGTTGATAATTTTATTGTTGTGGTATATTTTCTGGAATTGAAAATAATTGTTGATAATTTTATTGTTGTGGTATATTTTCTCTTAGTATTGCTGCAAGGGTAAAACGTTTTTTAAATTTATCTTTATGATATTTAAACATTCTAATTACTGAAAAATGTTTTCTTTGTAGTGTGATATTATAAATGGTTAAGAATTCAATCCTGATATAATTAAAATAATAAGCATATGTTTTTAATTTTCTTTTATATCCTTTTGAAATGACTGACACACATTTATGCCAGAGGCTCTCGGATATAGACTTGCGACTGAGTTACATGACTGAAGAGTCCATCCATGACTCTTCATCCTAAATTTCTGTCAAGAGCCCAATTAAGAGTTTAGTTGCGAGAGTTAAACCTGGTAGGATTTTCAAAGTTGAAGTCTATGACTGCTTCCAAGAAAAAAGTTGCAGTCTCAATGCTACTTTATTTTCCCTTAATTATTAGAACATTATTAATATATTATCAACACAAGCATTTAAATGTATGTTACATGGTTTCTGATGCTTATTAACAATTATCAATGAATCTACATTTGCGTTCTTTAATTTCATGCATACAAAAAAACAAGTAACTGATTAATTTAATTTAATTCCCTTAACTCTATTCACATCAATCAATTGTCCAACAGACTGGAAGAAGAAAAAATGGACATATTCCATGCATGCTGTTTCATTTATCTTCAAACAACACAAGATGTTACATTCAAATTTTCTCTTAACATACCTTAGCAGACCCATACAGCTTGGATCTTCCTCCACCAAGCATGTCAATTTAATTAGTTTCTTGTTATAAATGTCCTTGACCCTTTGTCTTTTTTAATGACAGCTCATGTCTTGACATTACTAGTTCACATTAATTTCTACACACATGCTTTACAGGAGATAAATTAATTTTTTTCTTCATTTAACCATTCATTCACTCTAATTAGCTTTACATTTTTTTGCATCATTCGTGCCAGTTTAGTATTGTGATATTTATATAATACGATGACATCCCTCCAAAAACCAAACTTTGTAAAATGTACTTTTCCAAAGGTTTAAATTAATACAAAGAATAAAAGAAAGCCCTTCTAATCCTTGACCATACAAACATGATGTCACATTTATGAGTCCAAATACTTTAAAACAAAGTATCTTCGATGGCTTCTGTGACGAAAGTACTCGAGGAAAATGTTAAGACTATATCCATTCGCAGCAGTCATCAAGATGTGTGATACTCTTTTCAGATGGATTCTATTGGACAAACATTGTCAACATATTTATTCATTCTGCCTTTATTGCTGACGCCCTGTGTAATATATACACATCAATGTACGCCCTGTGTGATATTTATAGATCAATGTAGATTTATACCATGTTAATACTCTCAGTGTTAGTAATTTCTTTTTTCCGAAACGTTCATTTCCTGGTCAAGCGGTTTATGCATGGAGCATTACGATGATTGTGGGAAGTGGTCTTAAGCTCTATTCTTAACATACCAGTGCAAATACTCGATTTTCAATAGTAAGCTTAGATCGGTGATAACATTTGCATCCAAACTTGTGCTATTAGGACAAAGGTGGGCCTGTCGATTTCCATGATGAATATAAAAGCATATAAGGAAGAAAATGTACCTGATGTAGTTGTGGTAGTGGGCGTCTCTTGAGTCGATGAGGTGGTGTCGCTACTACTAGTTGTTGCTTGGCTTGTTATGGAAGTAGTACTAGATGCAGTGGATGTCGCCGACATGTTTGTAGTCTGTGGTGTACTTGAAATAACAGACGATGTGGTTGGAACCGAAGTTGCGATCGTTGGTGTTGTTGTCTCTGAAGTTGTAATTTTAATTATGACTTTTCATTAAATGTTTCAAGTCAAAATGATTTGTGTAATTATGAAATCAATTATGACCATTGCTTCTCAAAGTTTGTGGTTTACTGTCTCTTGTATAAATGAATATAAACCATAATAGGTTGAAAGCACCACAGCTTACAAATTTCTAAGATAGGAGTAGTTCTCAGCATCTGCATGCTTGACTTGAAACTTATAAAACTTAACTCCATAATTAACTTAACTCCATATTTAATATTTGGAATGCTATATGAAACATATGGATCAGTGAATAATTCAAGAGTTGTGTTTTTACAAGTTCTTTGGACAATAGAGCTGGGAAAAGTAAGAGATGTTATCAGCAATATTACTTATATAAAGTAAGAGATGTTATCAGCAATATTACTTATATAAAGGACAGGAGTATTATATAATTGGCAAACAATGGTAAATAGATTCTTCAACAAAGCTTTGCATAGAATGACTGATAAAACGGTTTCCGGGTGTACCATGGGTCAAATCTCAATAAGCTGCTAAAAGTAGTTAGACTGATGTGAAATTGGAATGTCTGATTTAAACACTCAGAATCTAAACAATTAACTATAAAAACTTTTTATCAAAGAAGTTTAACCATTAAATGTCACAAACCCCAAATACGTTTCCATTTGAAATGTCCTTCTGACAAGCATACTTTCGATTATGTCACATGTGATTCAAGAAAAGAAAGGAACGACATAGTTATTATCTAATACTAATAAATTACATATCCTATTTAAATTTCTATAACATACATATACATTGTCAACATTTTCTTTAAAAATTCTCCAGTGAAAAAGGGCACATGATTGCTTTCTGACTGATATTCAAGCTTAGCTCAAGATTATTATATTTTGGGCACAAGCTCTTACTTATTAATAAAATCAATAACCTTGTTTTGCTTTAAATTTGCCGACTCCAGGATTTGATTTGGTCATTCTTGGTACTGATATATGGTACATTTAAATAAAAAAGAAAGTAAAATGATGATGCTGTGATCATTGAAAATATCGCTTGAAAACATGACACATGCCTTATTTGGATGGAAAATGTAAAGCATCAATTCTTATTTTAGCTGCATTATCAGAAATGTCTAACTTACTATTATACACATGTTGTTTGTTACGCTCCACATGAAAGTACAATATATCACGAGTTTCAACCAGCAAAACACATGTAGTTCTCGTAAACGAACTTCCTGAGAGTATGTACACACTCATGGTGGCTGACAGAGACAGACAAAATACAGTACTTTCAGGTAATTTATTTTACAGAAAATAATAGTCAGTCATGTAAACCTGAAATGGAGGCCTGTACAGGCTATAAGCATCATTTTGTGTAAACATAATACCATTCTTGTACTTAATAATGTGGATAATAAGAGTAATGAGAATAATGTTAGTAATAAACATGTTGATGATCCTCAAACTGAATAGTTTGGAATATTTCAATAACCACTGTTCATAAAAGATCATACAAAGAAAAATGTACATCTACCTATGTGCTTTCCTGCCTGTATTTAATTTAAACAATGGAACACAATATATGTTGGTCCTCTTTTGTTACTTGCAGTATGCAAGGACACAGGACTCCCACCATTTTCAACTAAATTATGGACATCTTTTAGGTTCCCTCACATAAAGCAGACTGAGCTGTGCTGTCAATGACATGTTCTTTCATACATTCTGCATTTATTAATTTGTAATCAAATTTCAGTCAATATTCAAGTCAGGGGCAGGAACTGGAAACAGTGGGCCAGTTCAAACATCTTGGTTCCATAATCACTGATGAGGGACTAAGATCAAAAACTTTGTCACGAGCAGCATAAACAATCTCAGCTATGTCAAAGCTAAGACCCATCTGGAGAGACAATAATATGTCTGAAAACTAAAATCAGAATATTGAGAGCACTTGTCATTTCAATCTTTTTGTATTCATGTGAGGCCTGGATCCTGACAGCAGAATTACAATGAAGAATCCAAGCACTTGAAATGAGATGCTACAGAACCATCCTTGGCATCTCTTACATGGACCACATCACAAATGAAGAAGTGCGCAACACCATCAGGCACAATGTAGGCCATTATAAAGACCTCCTCACCACTGTCAAAAAGGGAAAGCTGAAATGTTATGGCCACGTCACTAGAGCCAACAGCCTATCCACAACAATACTGTAAGGCAGCATCCAGGGTGGCATAAGGAGAGGTAGACAGAGAAAAAAGTGGACTAACAACATCACAGAATGGACCAGGAAACGTTTTGTGGAGACACAGGAATTGGCACATGATCAAGACAAGTGGAGGGAACTGGTAAGATGTTCAGCAGCACAGTGCCTCAAGAACCACACTAGGTCAAGAGACTGATGATGATGATGATTAATCAACCAAAATGTCTACAGACCAAACTTTTTTTTAATGCAGCACTGTTACTATTGGTATAAAACACATACAGCTTTCCAATGCACTGAACTGAAATGTGGCACACATCAATGTTGGTATCTTTCCCTTTGTCGGATATCTTCCAAATCAAATGATACCAAATATTGGTACTATAATACTATTCCACCTTTGCATCTTTTGTATCACACAATTCCCTAATGTCAAACACCTTTGGAATAAAATACCTTTTTGTTCTAAAGCAACTTATGTCATTTCAAAGGACATGACAGTTACATGATACAATCTGACTCAAAGGCTTCAAATGTTGAACACAAAACTAATCCAGACAAGAAATGTCAATAACTCGTATTTAAAACGCAAGTTTCAACTCTTTCCATACACATGGTCAAACTTATACACCACAGATTTCAATTCTGAAGAACACAAGGATGTATAGCCCATGTCAATGTCTTATCTCTGTACATGTTACTCTACACTTATTTTAAAATTCATGATTAGTGACAACTGTAACTTTCATCAGAACTGAGGGAATAAACTTCTTATAATGCAAGTCATTTTATAGAATCATTTCTTAATTTTTATACAATTCACAATTTTCTTCTCAAGAACAACAGTTTTTGCTTTGTGGAAAGTCTCTTCTTGCACACTAGGGGAAATGCATCCTGTATCTTAAACAGTTCTTACAGCTGTAAGCGAACTAAATATAAACTAAAATTTCAAAGAAAAATTATGCATTATTTATTATATATGGCACATTTAACTTATTTTTGATGTTTAGATGGTTATTACAAAGAAATATAAAGTTCCAAAGATTAATATTTACAAACATTTATGGTGAATTGACAAGCAAGTTAAATGTAAACAATGTGATAACTTAGTTGACAGTAAAAATATTACATTTTCTTCACTACTGACTGTAACAACCACAAAAGTACTTTCCATATGAAAACTTTGATATGAGTGCATAAAATACAATATGCCTAGCTTAGCTCTTATAGATAACTTTCCCATACAATAACTGTACCTGCGCATTCCATTTTATTGTTTTAAAAGAAACTAATGTAGCATTTTACTTACTGCATTCTATACATGTTAATTCTCTACGTCACATTGAAACACTACATGAAGCCTTGTCACATTACCAATTAACAATAGTCACTGACCACATCAAATGTAAGGAAACAAAGAATGTCATGAAAAGTTAGCATTTCACCAATGATTACATGTATTGGCAAGCTTATTCCATGCAGGTTAAACTAATCATATTAATAAGAATAAAAATACAAAAGACTTATTTTTAAAGAAAATTCCTATTTCAATGCTGATGTCAATGACCTGGTTTTTTAACTATATGTAATTGGCATAAAAACTCTTACTGGTGTGTACAGCCAAAGTGAAGTCAATAATTACATAATTCACCTCTTTGGAGCATCTGGCATCCTCTTTTATAAATGTTCCATATCATGCGTAAAATAAAAGTAAACTAAAGTGATCTTGAAAACCAGACTACATAATGAGTCACTTTCAAAATGAAATCAACTTTTAATTCAGAAAGCTAATTAGATTTATACCGGGATAGTAATGACTGTAAATGTAATACAAAAAAATACCCATCCTGTTCCTAAATGAAAATTACTAACTATTCCAGTTTACATTACTGTCTACATCAATGAGTGCTCTATTTATACTGTATCAAGTCTTACTTTGCTTGTCAACATAATTTTAGCCCTTAAATGGTGCTTCTCTTTTTATTTAAATTAATTTGAAATTTAGTTTGTAATTTAAATTACTTTAGACTTATAATTTTTTGCACTCTGCCAGCTTTAACAAGTGTACTGATTTAGTCACTCTAACTACTAAATTCTCTTTTAATTACAGATTTAATACAGTTTTAATATTTATGTGAATATTTTAAGTTGTGCAATAAGTGATTTGTCCCATTGTATTTATGCACTATGCTATATTTATCTGTCTTGCAAAGCATGTTAATTTAATGTCTTTATCGTCTGGGGTAATCCCTTCAGCTCATCTACTAAATTGTTGAGTAGATGGTTAAACCATGCCTGCAGTGGCCAAAGGAGTGCCAAAATATGGAGATCCTGACTTGGCAAAGAACCTGTATAATTATTTTGCAAGGTTGGAAGCAGTAAGTGTACTGATGTTCCCACTTTAGACTGAACGCATCCACCACTCAAGCTCTCTGATCAGGTATTGAGAGACATAAACCGGAAACTTGTAGTACAGTCTCATAGCAAACAAGCCTACTATTATTCTCCACACACCCCAGTTAAAAAACATGCCAATGTGATCAAACTGGTGAATAGATTATTCTGTAATGCAGAAATGCCTCCAATGGCTACAGGTATGCCGACTATTCTGAATGTAATATATCTATCAACAGTTAGGATTAGGGTTTAGGAGTTTGGATCAGTACTCCTAACAAAAATCTGCTTAGGTGGTGAGGAAAATTAGTCCCCAGGTGAATCTGAACTCTTGGGATCCATGTCTGATCTCCAGTGTTTAGTAATTATTCAGTATTTTGATGATGACATTCAAGTTGATTATTGGCAACTACTGCCATGTGTGACAATTTGTTTCTCGTTAGTTTTGACGTACAAGGTGCTACACATTGGAAACCTACCTAGTTTAGGTATTAAAACAATTTATTTCCTGCATAGATACCTGGATAAGTGGCTGGATCATTGCTTGTGGAGGTTTCTGTTAGCGCTTTAGTATTTCTGGACATTGGGCATGTAGCATTTACCGCAGCTGCTTTGGCATCCAATGGTTTAGTACTGAGCATGCGCATTGATGAAATTACATCTGTCCAAGGCTCCTCTTTATTTATGTCCAACCTGGAGTTTGTGGTTGCTGTTGGCACCTTATCTGTACTGGTGGTTTCATCCTGCATTTTCAAAAGAATAAGATTTTGTAAATTCTGGAAGTAATAAGGCATGATTTTCACCAATTAAATATAGTAAGACAAGTTTTAGTGAAAATTCAAAGTCTATATTACCATCCCTTCAAGAGTATGATTAAAAACATTATTTGCAAGATGGTCACAGTTCATCAGCACCATTTTTATATAGGACCCACAAGATTGTCATAAAAAGTCTTCAAATGAAACATCTATGTTTTTATGATAATCTATTCAGGAAAATAAATTTAACAAGATTTCAAGATGGTTATTATGCTGGCCATACAGGAGATTAAGTCAGGACATTTGGGATATTACTGACATTTACGACCAACTATCACTACAATATGTCTGCAGTGGGGAAGTTTATAGTGATGTCCAGCATTAGGGCATCATGTTGCAGACATGTAGTATCATATCCCACCCAGTCAACCAGGATGAGATAAAAAAAGAACATCACAAATGCTCATATGTTCTATGAGCTTAAAAAAACTGAAAAGTAATAACATGCAATGTATGTTTTGTATACATAGTTTCAATGTTAAACTAATATCTGAATATATTAACATTCCACAAGTAATGTGAACAATAATCTAAATACACTAAAAGAAAGTGGCTTACACACAAAAAAAATCAGAAAAGGGGCACCCATATGCTCATAAAACCATCTGTTTACATCTCCATTTTCCTCAATACAACAATTAATTTATTTTGTTCAATAATCACACTCACCGATAATGAATAAAGTTCTTTGCTTGTAGTATTATTATTACAGTCATTCTTGTCATGAAAGGAACAATTAATTATTGAAGATATAATCTATGGTTACATTACTTTAAGAAATCTGATGGTTTTATTGCACATTATTTTGTATGGTCAATAGAAACGTCTTCCATTTAGGACATCAAACATTTTTAAACAAGACTTCAAATAGACATAGTCATGGAAATTTCCAATTTTCTTTGTGTTAATTGCTTATATTTTTTTGTCTTGTAACTTCCTTTGACAAACATTAAATGCAAGTCAAATGCACAAAGGCCATATAAAAAGTTAAAAACTAGTTTAGAATTTAGTTCATTGTCAGCATTTATCTTATCAATCCTTAACACAAGTGATTTCTTACTGATCTCAGTACATGTCAAGGGCATGATGTTTTGTCATATGATATAAATATACAATATACAATGGTCCAGTTTTTAAATTTTGATCAGAAATCACTGAGGTGGGTGGGTGGGGGCATGTTATTCTTATGATTATGGTCTAAAGCATAGATATAGATAAAACTTAACATAAAATGACCTGGAAACTGGAAACAAAAAGTAGTCAGCAGAATTTATTGATGTGCAAAAAATTCCAGATGAGTATCATGTGTTCATTTACATCCAATCAAATTGAAGACAACAAGGTAAATTCATAAAAATTGGACTTATATGTATATATAAGCATTTAAAATGAGCAATTGTTTTCTAGACAGGTCCAATTTATGAGCTAAAATTACCTGTTCCTCACTCTGCATATCTGACATAGATAGCCCATAATTACTGAATGCCCTGGGAAATATGAACATTCGTTACTCACACAGTATAATGAGAGGCAATGGTTAGCACACAAAACTTTAAAACACCATTATTGCAATTTAGGTTCTATTTAGAACAAGGTGAAACTAGACTTGTCAGTTCAAGAGCACTTTAATCATACCATGCTATAAATTAAACATCTGACAAAACTGATTAAATGCATAATTTATAAACATATAAACTTTTCACAAGATATAAATCTGAGATGAGTGCAACTGATAGATGGAAACAATTTATACTTAAACTCTATAAGTACTAAACTTATGAAGGTACTCAATTCCACTGATTATCGATCTGGATTTTTGTGTGTCAATTACACACTAAGTATATGTCATTTAAGCATGAAGGGACGTGTTCATGTCATTTAATTATGGAGGGATGTGTACATGTCATTTAAGCATGGAGGGATGTGTACATGTCATTTAAGCATGGAGGGACATGTACATGTCATTTAAGCATGGAGGGATGTGTACATGTCATTTCAGCATGGAGGGACGTGTACATGTCATTTAAGCATGGAGGGATGTGTACATGTCATTTAAGCATGGAGGGACGTGTACATGTCATTTAAGCATGGAGGGATGTGTACATGTCATTTCAGCATGGAGGGATGTGTACATGTCATTTAAGCATGGAGGGATGTGTACATGTCATTTAAGCATGAAGGGACGTGTTCATGTCATTTAATTATGGAGGGATGTGTACATGTCATTTAAGCATGGAGGGATGTGTACATGTCATTTAAGCATGGAGGGATGTGTACATGTCATTTAAGCATGAAGGGACGTGTTCATGTCATTTAATTATGGAGGGATGTGTACATGTCATTTAAGCATGGAGGGATGTGTACATGTCATTTAAGCATGGAGGGACATGTACATGTCATTTAAGCATGGAGGGATGTGTACATGTCATTTCAGCATGGAGGGACGTGTACATGTCATTTAAGCATGGAGGGACGTGTACATGTCATTTAAGCATGGAGGGATGTGTACATGTCATTTAAGCATGGAGGGATGTGTACATGTCATTTAAGCATGGAGGGATGTGTACATGTCATTTAAGCATGGAGGGATGTGTACATGTCATTTAAGCATGGAGGGACGTGTACATGTCATTTAAGCATGGAGGGACATGTCTTGACTCAGCTGAACATTTATCTCTGTTCTGTCAATGAATGTTTGAAATCATACATAATATGGCAAAAATATGAACTCTTTCTATTATAATTGTCCAAAAAAACACTATGGAATATCATGTTTTTTTCATTTTTAGTGCAGCAAGGAAAATGTTACTGCACTTGGAATGTTGTCGAAACTACAGTAGTGTAATCAAGCTTAGAACACATGGCATAGCACATGTAATTCAGATTTGCAGAACTAAGAAAGTACATTTTGAAGAAGTTGAAGATGCAAAAATTTAAGTATATTTTTGCCATTCTTGTTATCATGTAAAGAAGACATGTTTATGACTGCTCATTGCATACTGTTTTGTAGGGACCTAAGCCCTGTTATGACCTGTATGGCATCTATCGCTAGCCTAGCTCCAAAACATTGTATCAACAAAGTTAATATGGAAAATCGCAAAGCAGCTAGTGCATGATAATCCATTCAGCCAGTGGAAATCTGAATTATTCATTGTCTTGGCTTATTGGCTATGAAGTCCTTACTTTTCTACCAAAACCTTCAGTTGCATTTTTTCCCCACAAGTTTAGTACTTTCCTATATAAAATGGTACATCTCTTCTAGATATGTAATAGCAATTAACATCAGTATTCATTTCTATGTTATTTTTATATACCCCAGATATGTGATAGCCCTTAACATCAGTATTCTTTTCTGTTATTTTTATATACCCCACATATGTGATAGCCCTTAACATCAGTATTTTTTCTGTTATTTTTTATATACCCCAGATATGTGATAGCCCTTAACATCAGTATTCTTTTCTGTTATTTTTTATGTACCCCATATATGTGATAGCCCTTAACATTAGTATTCTTTCTATGTTATTTTTTATATAACCCAGATGTGAAAGCCTTTAACATCAGTATTCTTTTCTCTGTTATTTTATATACCCTAGAGAGTACTGGTCATAGTTGAAACCATTCCATTTATGAAAAGTTAAGCATATTTCTCCTAATTAAATAATTAAATGATCAAAATGACATTTTCAATACTGTATCTCTTACGTTTCTTGTGGACATTGTGAATATCACATTCATTCATTTGCTTGTTGGAAAGTTTCACACAAACACACTGTTTTTCTAACCCCTGCATTTCTTCAGGTTTTCTCATTGTGTTAAGTGAGCAAATGACAAAATCAATTGAACTTCACTTTTAAAAAAAGAAATTACAAAAATTTGAAGCCAAGAGATATGACTCAAAAATTATCAAAAATGTAGTATCTTTAAAACAGGAAAAAGTGGATGGCTTCATATTATAATACAGTAGTCCCCCTCTTGAACGTCCCCCCTGACCAGCGGCCACCCGCTTCTTATGGCCAGATTCCCTTGGCACCGACGACTTTGTATTCAAAAGTACCCCTCAAGAGCAACCACCCCTCTATCGTGACCAGCATTTTAGTACAAAAAATGAAAATGTCCCCCTCATGAACGGCCACTTTTGTTTCTTCAAATGTATCCAGAACCAATAATTAATTCAAATCTTGACATAAGATAAGCAATTTTGATTATCTCTATCGATGTTTACATGAAATGGGCTCAATAATGTTATGATAGAGTTTGGGGTTTAACACCTATGTCGAGTTCTTCTCTTTGATGATTATAACCAGACATAATTGTTATAATCATAACAGGGTCAGCATAGGCTAAAAATAGATTTTGTACATTGGCACACACAGAGAACCTTAAAAAAAACAGACAAAGACTGGAAAAATCATGTGACCACACATTATGGCTTCCTTTACGATGACTGTATTTCGTACACTCAACACAAGTTTTGTCAGCATAATTTTATGTAGGAAAGACTCGAAAAGACAAGTTTATGTTGAAATAATTTGAATAAACAAAGTCATAACTGATAAGAAGGTTTTTCAGCAGCAGTGGGAAAATGGAGCAAATGGAAACATAATTATGTATGTACCAAGATGTAAATGACGTTTTTGAATCCATTTGCAATGTGCATGACAAAAATTCCCGCTTGCATATCACACTTACGCCAAGAAAGATAAAATAGTAACGTATAATCAGTTGAAATAAATTTGTTATTATAACAAAACGAACCTTTTAATGAATAATGTTTCATTTAGATGAAGTTATTTAATGTTTTGAAGTATGTAGCTTTCTTACTACGTACATTACATATACATGTACTTCTCATAATAAATTTAGCCCCCCCTCTGGAACTGCCACCCGTCTTATAAGGCCACTTTCCCGGTGCAGCAGGGGTGGCCGCATAAGAGGGGGACTACTCTATTTACAATGGTAAATATTTCAAAATAAATACAAAGATTTTCTCAACATACCTGAAAAGTTCCACCAAAGGGAATTGTATCGGATGCTTCTGAAAGAAACAGAAAAAACTGAATTGCCTCCATACATACAAAATGCATTGAATACTTTACCAAAGTATCCCAACTCCCTCCCACCTCACCCGATCCAATGAAAACAATCAATACATGATTCTCCTCAAGAGACTATTTGAATAATTTATTATCTACTAACTTGTGTTTAATGCAAACTTATTTCACCTACTGTCAGGAAGGGGTGCATATGTTAGAGAAGAAAACAGAAAAGGTTTTTCCATGTTGATCTGATGAAAGGATCAGAGTGGACAGGGGGTCCTATTCAGGTGCCCAGTTTGCTAGTCAAGATGAACTAAAATATGAAGCCATAAAAGAGAATCTAGATCCACTTCTCCAATTAGAGTCTGCATGAGAGAAGCAAAAGAGAACACACAACGTCTCTTCTTAAAGTCTTTGTTATGAGATGGTAAGTGTGAGACCCTATTGGAATGAAGACAAACTGTTCCTTCATGGGTGAGGTAATTCTTCAGCAGGTAAAAGTAATTCTAAGATAGAAATCAGATCTGATATCTCCTGGCTGGGAATTATTCTAAGCACAAAATTTAAATCAATTCTCTGAAGAATGAAATATAGGTCACTTATTTTTGTCTGTTATAAAACTAAAGTGCTCTGCAAGATTTTTATCTCACTGCAAAACTTTAACAATTCTCAGAAGAATAGTATGCACACAACATGCAATACATGTTATATTAACATCACAAGTTAGTCAAGTCAATTAAAAGTGAAATGTCAAGCTCCTATTAATTGTACAGAAGCGTTAATGAGATGCATATCATCCGAATCCTCATGATTCTAGCACGAGTTGCATCTCAGAAATGAGCATGAATCTAAAGCCACTGTAATGAAAACTATCAGACCCAATTAAGCAATGAGGGATTGTGGCTCATCAAGATGAATTGCCAAGATTCTTTATTCTAGGCAGAATACAATGTATTAAGCAAGTGAAAAATCTATGTGGTTAGTAGCAAAATGAAAATTTAAGCTAAACCTGTAAAATGTGAAAATAAGGTCACTGTAACCTTCTTGCATGGTTGTGTTACAAATGAAGATGTTTAGAATCAAATAGTTTAATGATACTACCATCAACAATTTAAACAGAAAATGTACCAACAGTCAGCAAATGCATGAAATATTGGTTACAGTAACATTCTACACTCATCAGAATGTATTATTCATCAGGATGCATACAGTCATTAAGTTGCATGATTCCAGGCACAGCAGGGTACTAAGAAAGCTTTATAGTTATGTGTTAAACTGATCTAAATCTAAGGCAGTACAATGTTACCTGTATGTTGCCATTACCTTCTTTTGTTGTAAGGATGTGGTACTAATAGAGATGCATGATGTCTTTTAATTTGATGATTCAATACATGAACAGAGGTCGATAAATACTTACAACTCTAAATGTAATACTAGTCAGTAAAACCCAAAATGTTGCTCAGAAAGACCTAGTCCTTATCAAGATGCATTCCTTTGCCAAGCTGAATGACTAGAGGAAGAAAGGTTTGGATGCAAGATGCAAAACATAACCTCCTAAAATTGAGCTAATTTAAAGAATGCATATGTACACAAAGTTAGCTGCCTTAAACACCACTTACTCATGAAACCTTCTACAAACTGATGCCTAGGTCCATGAGTGAAAGACTGGTTCAGATTCTGTGAGGCTGAACATATGTGCCAAGGGTGCTACACTGAGATTGTTGAGAATGATCATTAAGACATTTGTTTTTGTTTTAAATACATTCAAATAATAAGAAAGTTTCTTCAAATATCAAAACATTTCCTTTAAATTAAGAAAACTATTTTTTTCAGTAAATTATGCTTCTCCAAAAATACTCACCCAAACACATTAACATAAGGAATATAAGCCCCACTTCTCCTGAATCCAGCCCTCCCAAAAGAAAAATCCATCTTTCTTGTTATAGACAAGGTCATTAACTCTTTTCATTACCACCTCTTGCTACAAACATTATTTGTGAGCTGAATGGAACATTGTAAATGGGATGCTTTCATTGCAGGAAGGATGGGAGGGTATTAATATAACGTGATCATGTAATTGTTACAATAGAAACATAATTTACCATAAAATTTCTCAGACAGTAATATTTGCTTTCTCCTTCAATAAAGTTCCGTAATCACATTAATATTAAGAGATTAGATAAAAGAAGGAGAGAATGTTTAGTATCCTATGTCAGGTAACATTTTAAACATTTAAAGAAAGAAGGATGGATTCCAGGTAGGACAGGCAACCCACTTTCCTAACTAGCAATCAGCACAACTGGAGGCAAAATTGTTTTACATCTGGGAAGAAGAAAAATATGAAATCTTCTAACCAAATAAAACTTTTAGGTGAATCCAGTCAAAGCTGCATAGAGTCCCCATCTAGTTTGTTTGTTTTTTTAGGGTGTGATGCCATTTTTCAGCACACGATAGGCTAAACATGGCGGCCAGTATTATTAGTGGAGGAAGAACCAGGGAAAAACCCCGGAAAGAACCACTGACCCATGAGAAGCTACTGGCAAGCTTTCTGACATAACTACATTAGCCAAATCTTAGACTCAAACCCACGCAGACAGAGGTGAGATGGCAGTGATCCATAATGGACAGCACTTTAGACCACTCAATGTCCATCTAGAGGTTGTGTTGCCAGTGCATCTAATACTGGATCCAAAGTGTATTACTGTGGACCTAAGTCTCATAAATAAAAAGCTGAGAATGTGGACTGAGCATGCCAGATGACAGCCTTAACAAAGATTCGGATGGAAACATTACAGTCAAAGGTAAGTCTCACATGAGCAGAGATTTTCAAGAGATGACTTTTTACTGGCTAAATGTTACCGTATGCCATGTGTATTATTAAAATCAGGGGTTTCCAGGTTTAACTGGAGAAAAAGATGCCTTCAGGCACCACCAATTGGGTCAGATTACTTCTGATAAAGTCTGAGAGCATATACTGGGTCCTGTTTGAATGCCTCTTGGGACGTTTTGGGATGTTTCAATACAGGAGTGAGATTGTAACATGACTTTTGATTGCCCCAATAATGGCAATTTATTCCTGGTGACAAACCCTGGTTTGATTATAATGACTGCAGAGCTGGATCAACAAAGAGGGCAATGACTCTGCAAAATGAAGTTAATGCTATTAGGAAACAGGGGTAAACAGCATCATTTTGCACTTTTGGCCAATCAATTTCCATATAATTTTGGGAACTAAGACTACAGATGCTCCCTACTGATATAAAAAACCTTGATGACCCAAACATTGGTATTGATTACTGGAAAGACTAAGGTGAGAAATTTATGGTTCCACCTAGTCACAAAATGATTAATCATTGGATGCCATCCGTAGCAGGCAAATCTGATGAAAGAAGATGGATGGAGAGACTTTCTGCGTTGAGAATACAATCCTACCTTGAAAAAGAGTCAAGAGTCAGTGTGGAATACAGCTGAACTGGATATGGATGTTGCGATCTGCACATCAATGGAGGAATTCCCAGAACATAGTGCAAAGTTTAGGTGACATGTTACGACTTGTTTCAAGAGGCAACTCACTACCACTAAGTTGTTGGACCTGATGAGCATAATCTTGCCATGTAGAAGGTCTGTCAAAAATTAAAGGCCTCAGTGATAGCTTTCTGTCTGTAAGAAACCAATGTCAAGACCTGTGACCTCCAGATTTTACTGGCTACTGATTGTGTCAAAGGACAGCAATGGATCGACTCCCCAACAACAGGTACTTGCATCTATAGACATAGTCAAGTCAGTTAGAGCAGTTCCAAAGATATACCTCTTGTAAGCCAGCTTTCTTGCTCCACTGATCCAGCATTTAGAGTCTCGTACTCATTATGCTGATCCAGTAACTGTGATTCATTAAAGGTTATCAGCAAAGGGCATATGCAGAGGGATGGGATCCACTGCTGCAGTGAACAATCCAGGGAGGTGCAGAACCTCCCTGGCTATGATCCATTTCATACTAGAAAAGGATGGCATGGGAAGGTAATGGAGAAGAGTTATTACCCTTTCTTCATATAATATAGACAAAGATGAACTGGGGAGGAGTTGATTTTGTAGGTAACAGGGCTTATATTCCTAATGCTAATTATAATCAGGGTAACATATTTAAAGGATAAAAATATTCTTGATAATATTTTATATAAGTGACTTTGGGGTTAAACTAGATGTTAACTTTTGCATAAATGACAACACTTGTCTGCTTTAGACATGACAGTACACTTGGAAGAAAAACCAGCATTACACCAGTTCTATCACCAACTGCATCTGCAATGGACTCTTAAACTTGTATGGATGAGAAACTATGTCTTGTTTATAAAAGCTGTTATATTTGTATGTAACTCCACCTGTCTCCCCTAATGTTTGCATTATTTTTAAAAAAAAAACAACAAACTTTCAAACACAAAATGTATTTTTGTATGGAGTTCATCCTAATTTTGTATCGAGACATACTCGTTTTTGAAGTCCCATTATCAAATCTGTATTCATTTTGTCCCCAGGAAACGATTCCATTTTAAATAGGATAAAACTCCCATCCACAGGTATTGTACCTTTTGGCTGGTTCCTGCAACAGTTTTAAAAGTTTGAGCGAATCCTGTCATGGATCAAAAACTTGTTTCCTTCTTGTGCAAATGCTTTGTTCTCCTTCATCCATTCAAATGTGTAGTTGCAAGACAACTATTTCCTTTAGTAAAATCTCTTATGTGTCATTTATCAAACTTGTATATGAGAACTAATTCAAGACATCCTCCTCCTTTTAACTGCTGATTGTTGGAATAATCTCTGCTATCAATATTTTCAAATTAGATGAGCTGTGACGAACATATGTCAGATTGACACCCATTTAATTTAGGACCAAACAGACATAAAAGTAAAAACTGAGTGACAATATAATCATCCATTCTGGGAGAGCAGTGATAGTCTTTTAGTAAAGTCCCAATGCTGACATGAATAAGAAGTATCGAGCAGTTGGGAAAGCAAGATTCACATGCTGGCTGTTGAAGCAAATACATCATAAGCAGCACTGTTCTTATTTAAGACCAATCAACACCAGGATAATGCTAAAAATGACTTTTCCAAAATGGCTAATATGATGGTCATAATCATCCTCAGCTTACAAAGAACAATCTAATATCATAAAATTGATTTTTAACAAAAAGCCAAGCATGACCATGTCTTTATGAGAAGACAACAAGATTTTCAAGATGGCCATTGTGGTATGCATATTAATCATTAGATTGAACACCCGAGGAAATATTTTGTTAAAAGTACCAATTTGATTTTTCCATTCAGGAGAAATAGCAATATGATTTTCAAGATGGCTAGAATGATGGTCAAAATGGACAACCTATTGGCATTAATTGTAAGCAACTAGATTCCATAAAAACTCTTCTTGCAAAAACACCATGTCAGTATGACTTAGTTCAGGATAAGTAGCTATAACCAGATTATCAAAATGGCTTCCGATCAGCATATTCTCATTTTCTACCAACTAGAGATCAAAAGAAGTTTTTTTATGTGGCTAAAACCCAATTTTGATACTTCAATCCATTCAGGAGGAATAACAATAAGTTCAAGACTGTAACCAAGACATCCATATTAGATTTAAGATACAAGATGTGTTTATTTCCAACTTTGAGTATTTAGTATACTTATTTTTTGTCCCAATATTCTTCTTGTATTGTGCAAATCTTGAGCACGATCTTGATAGCATGGCCTCTCATTGCCTCTTATGTAAGGGACATAATCCCCAATCAGTTATAGTTGTTTTACTTACTCTTATATTAACAATAATGAATCTGAAGGTGACAATGTTTAAAAATTTTATGGCAAAATTTCCTTTTATTTGGATCTTTATCTTAATAGATAAGACTAAATTGGATTTAGTCACCACTGTTTGGAAGTGGAAACCTCACTTATTTGATATTAATATCATTACATTGTTTTCTTCATAAATACCTGTACAGGTTATGGATTTGGTGCCTGTTGCTGAAGTTGACCGGGCCTTCATGTCTGTGGTCATATTGGAGTTGGTGATGGTATCTGTCCCCTTTGTTGTACCAGGCTGAGTTTGCAGAAATAAACCATCATGAGACATTTATTTACATGTTAAGTCACAAAAGTATAATTTTCATGAACTAAACATATTGAGACATGTTTTTGTAAAAGTCATATGTCTATATGGCAATTACCATACTTACTGTATATGTCAGGATACCATATTTGTTGGGACACTATAAATTAATTAATAATTTTTAAAATAATTCTTTTGTGTACTGTATGTTCTGGGACACATCATTTCTTCAAGTCATAAATTGTGGGACACCATCTAAATTATTAAAAAATTACATGTTGGAAAAAGCACTCCAACATAAATTTTATATAAAAAAACATAAAACCTTAGTTGAGATAAAAAAGTATTAACGGTTCTTTTTTGGTGCATGAATTTAAATTTAAGTTTCGTATTCTCCATTTCTACACTTAATTTTGAAATGGTGCTAAACAGGGGATTGACTGGTGTGTATAAAAACACTCACTCATTAACACTTTCCCAGCTCTAACAATCTCCTACATTGCACTATAATCAGCAAGTACTTGCTGAATGAAATCATAATCTGGAGAGGACATGTTCAGAGTCAGCAATTTTGAGTTATCTATGTAGTGCCTATTATAATGTTGCATTTGTACGATTTCTTTGAGGAATATAATCTTACAACTATGAAAATGCTTAATCCAGGGTACATTGTCACAACAAACACTTTTGAGGTTTAAGGCAAAGTGTGTGTAGGTATGACATATAATATGGTATTTTGTTTGTTTGTTTGCTATGTTTGGGATTTTTAACGTAGCTTTAACAATTTTTCAGTTATATCGCTATGATGTCTGCAGTGAGGCAGTTTATAGTGATGTCTAGCACTGGGGGATCATGCCGCATACACGTTGCATGATGTACCACCCAGTCACATTTTCCTGACACCAGGCCCACCAGTCCTAACACTAACCTCTTAATGCTGAGCATCAAGTGAGGCAGGTGTTAGTACCATTTTTGCAAGTCTTTGGTATGACTCTGAATCCACTACCTCCCGCATCCACGGTGGACGCTCTAACCACTATGCCACCAGAGTGGTTAGAATATGGTTAAAACATGAAAACATTTTGTCTCAAATATAAATTTCTCTAATATAAAATGCTTATAACAAACTATTTAAATATGAAATAATGTGAATTCTTTTTATTTTTATGTTTTTTTCCCTCAAAGACAACATTTTTATTTAATTTCTGATGGGGTAATAATTTTTCTACTGCAAGCTCAATGTACATTATAGTTTTTCAATTCATCGCTTGTGGCAACCTGGAAATCCACAAAAATTGGCAATACACAAACACAGCAAATTCACAATATTGTTATATCCTGTAATAGTTATCATCATTCTATGATAGCACAAAAAATAGTCTAGAACACAAAATGAATGCATATAAAAATATCATGGAAAAACAGTAAATTCATACATGCTATATAATTTGCCAGTTCCTGTATTGTAAATGTAGCTTATATACTATGAGATAAAGATTGTATAATAAACACACATGTCAATAACAAAGGGATTTTTAAAAAAAATATTTTAGTAATTTATCAGAACACTTTCTTCAGAGAAATATGACCAAAAGTCAAAAGATGAATTACAGGTACTTACCAACAGCAGTGGAGGCAACTCTTTAGACTCTTGAAAACTTTCAGAAATTTCACTGTAAAACGAAACATTGCATTCCATCAATCTGAAAGAATTTACATATAAATATCAATTGGCAAAACGGCAGATTTAACTAAATTTGTAAAGCTTATATCCTGAGCTCCAGAGTTTTGGCTCAACCATCTAAGGTAACTTATAATGAGTACCAGGCTCCTAAATTAGTCAGTTCATGAACTTTGCATATTTCAACAGGGTTTAAATTTAAATAAAAGCTACTTCCCTGATTTTACCCACTGGTATTATTTGTTATTTAAAAAAAGAGTATAACCCACAGATGGTTTAATGATCCTACAATATCTGAATAATGGGAACTTATTTGGGTTTGTTTTAAACTAGGACTTAACTCTGATGAAAATTTCATAGAAGTTTGCTAGCTAAGAAAGGATGTTTACTATAATTTCTTTAGTTCATAGGTAAATTATGAACAAAGAGCAAATAACTTCTCCAGTTTTATGACTTTTTAAAATTTCAGAAGTGTACTTCGAGAAAATATTTATCTTCTATATGAAGAATGGATCAGGAATTCTGCCACTTCAAGAGGAACTCAATAGGAATCTGCTTAAGTGTCCAGCAACAATTGATAGACAGAACATGGAATTTTTAAAAATACCTGCGCATTTATTTCAAAAGGAATTTTTTTTGTTTTCCAGTTCTCTTGGCATGAAAATGTAAGGAAACAATATTTACTGTCCATAGCAAATATAACAGAGCGAGGGCTGTATGGCCATGTGTGACAGTACCTGAAAATTGGTTGCTAAGAAACATTTAGATCATTTCCATACTGCACAATATTCACAAATATTATGTATTTTCTACCTGGCTGAGCGGTTGCGAGGTCAAGCCAATTTTACTGCCTGGTTTGAGCAAATTACATGGTGTGTCTCATTTCTTTAGGGCTATAATGATTTTTTTTTACATTTACTTCTTCATTATCTGCATTACATTAAGGCTAAGATGAAAGAAACAGGTGTCATACAGTTGCAGTGATACCATTATTTGAAAAGATTCAGAACTTGCCCATCAAATAAAGGCTCCAACATAAATATCTGCATAAAAAAACCTTTGGTCAACATGACCAAATCTTTGAAAGATTGTTTCAAACATTACTCCAAACCACCTCAATGCACACCACATGTATAACTGAAAATATTGAGCATTACATCACTACTTTTTATTTGTGCATGTGCCTTACATTTCTAGTGTTATTATTAATTTGGAACAAATCAAAATTTCTTTAAAGATTGGGACTTAATTTTGAGAAATAAACAACAAAGAAGACTATTGTTTTAAATTAATCTATCTGTAAAAGTAACTGCAAAGTTTCCTATCACTCCAGAGTAAACATCTGATAGATAATTCAGGCAACTAAAGTTCTCACTTTTGATTTCACTTATCCATAATGCGTGGTCTTATCCTATCCATGATTAATGAGCTAGATACATCTGATTAATATTACATACTTTTATTTTATTGCATAATAATATTTAGAAAAAGGTGTTTGCTTGACACATCAGCACAAACTCTTGTAGGATTTGCATGTGGTTTAAATTTATTTATTCAACCCCATTTTTACTGATTGGATACAACGGGTGTAATTAAGAAGTTTATTGATGTCAAAACCAAGTAAGCACTTTATCAGCAAATACTTAAAGGCATTGCTTTCACAGTTGTCTTTATTTAGGCTTGAATACAAGAGTGCATATCAATTTTATGATTACAGTAAAATAAAACTAAGAGATAAAAAGAAAATTTATTTGACAAGACTTGGTTAACTGGTATTTATTTTTAAAGTATTGCCATCAGCGGGCATTGCCAACATTTTCACTGATTAATATTTAGTTGTATATTGTTGCTTATAAAGATATTTGTTAAAGAAAATTTTATAAAAGATATGCAATCTAATTGAAACCGTCATAATACTGATTCCAAATTTTGGGACAATAAATGGTCATTACCAAAGTTACAGAGTGTGATAAATCAAGATACAATTTATCATGTTTGATAAAGACCTTATTCACTTTCAGCATATATACTTTTGGAGGAAATGATGGGGTCCAAACCTACCCCCCTTATGTTATATGTATGTTTACAATTTGATTAGGTACACTTCAACAACGAAACAATGTACTATGCAGAACTCTAATACATACCTATCAGCTAAACGTCTATCTTTTCTGCTAGACGAAAGACGCTAAAATGATATAAAGATTATCATTATTCATAAAAGAATATGTTTGCCAAAATGCTACTGTGTATACAATTATTTTAGAAAATTTAGACTTGTAATTGTCTGATCCCTTCTCATACATCTGACTTTGGCATAATTTTGTTATTAAAACAGCACCTCACCCACCCAACCACCCACAAAAAAATTATTTTGACAAAAATTAACTTGTAACATCTGTAGTTATAACTGGCATCATCTTCATTCAGAGCCACAAAGACATCAAAAGTGGTATCACTTTCATTTAAGACCAACCAGACATTATAAAAATAACTTTTATTGAAAAACACATGTTGATGCAAGCAGAAGTTTAAGACCAACTAAATATCATAGCGATTCTTATGGTGAAAACTCCAAATCAATTCAATGAACAGAGATAAGACACTGAAGACAGATGAAATAGCAGCCAAATGGAATGCCAGACTGGCACAATTTTTATTTAAGACTGAATATCAACAAAAGTCTTTTAGTGAAAACTATTCAGAAAGAGAAGTAATAAAAAAAAAAGTAATAAAAATGACTGTTATGGTGGCCATATTAGATACCTGGGGAACACAAATTTAATTTAGAACAACCTAGGCAACATGTAAAGTCTTTCAGTGAAAACTACATGTTTTAGTAAAAATCTGCTTGTCTTTACAAAAATTGACATGAAGAATTTCAAGAAGGCCACTGTATCAACCAAACGGAACGTCCAAGGGAGATCATTTGTATCTTTTCAAACTTGACATCATAAGACATCATCTATTAAGGTAGCAATAACATTTCATTGAGTCAAATTATATATCATATGAAGTCTTTTAACAGATGTGTGATACTGATAATGTGTGATACTGATATAACCATGGGTGTGTCATGACAATATTTTCAAGCAGGCCACCCTAGTGACCATACTGGGCATCTGAGGACATGTTGAACAGGCATCAGTTTAATTTAGAACTAATGATATGAAGCCTTTAACTGAAAATTGCATATTCATATGACCAATCATATTTTTAGAAAAAATAGTAATAAGAATAATGTCAAAATGGCTGCCATTGTGGCCATATTGGTTATCAGATTGGAACTGTTTTCATTTGGGTCCAAAACACAAAAAAACTAAATTAAATCAAAATGAAGCATCACTACTAGCATTGTTGTACTGTTAGCGACTAAATAAATAAAAGCACTTGTTTGTTTTTCTTTAATCTTCATTCAATACATGTTTTGTTTCTGATTCATCAACCAATAGCATACTGCAAGATAACAGCATATTAAAAAGTACATGCAACAACAAAGATAGCAATTTAACCAAGTCAAATGAGTACTTGATGAATAAAACGTGTTGTTTCATATATATGATTCACTGAGGAAATGTGAGTTTTAAGAGTTGATGTGAACTTAAAATTCCTGAATCAGAGATTTCCTCGAGAATGATAACTTTTGCCTGCAATGAAATGATCAAATAAATTTTAATAACAGAACAGCTTCCATGCTGAGTTGTTTCATTAAAACAAAGTCACAAGTTCTGAAAAACAGAAAACTTGTTTTAATGTCAGTCAACACACACAAAAGATAGTAATGTCATATACTAAATGGATGCACACATGACGATTGTTGAAATCTGATATAGCAATAATTTTAACTATCTTTCTGAGGATTGGTATCTTCAAAATAAAGGTAACTTATACATAAAAAGTAAATAGCTTCATCTGAAATAGTTCTTTATTGATAATCATTATCAAAGTAATTATATAACAAATATTCAACCCAATACCACCCAACCTTGCAACCCCTTCTTAATCTTTGAGGACATTTAGTTGTTGTAGGGATTAACGCCATTTTTCAGCACATGATAGGCTATACATGGAGACCAGTATTATTGGTGGAGTAAGAACCCGGGAAAAGCTACAGAAACAACCATGAAACAAGAGAAGCTACTGGCAAGTTTTCTCACATACCCACATTAGCCGAATCTTAGGCTTGAACCCTCACAGACAGAGGTGAGATGGCAGTGATCCGTAACGGAGAGCACTTTAGACCACTTGAGGCCCCTTGATGACCTTCAGTAACTCCTAGCTTATAATGCAATCTATGTTTTTGTACCCAGCTTTGTGCAAGTTAGTGAGGGATAGGTATATGAAACATACAGTACAGCTGAAACCTACAAACGGGCTTATCAAATGCAGCCCCTAAAGCATAGACAATAAATACTGCAAGAACTTTCCACATGTAAATTCGTGATTATTCATACAAGACTACATGATCGGAATCTTACATGTGATGCACATGACATTATATAAACAAGTATATTTTCTGCATAATAACCTTAATTATAGATTTAGTTGAAATTAAATTCCGGCATCTTTGTACGCACACCTTAAAGATGAGTATATTATTAAAACAACCATACTGCATACCTCAGCAGTAATTAATCATAGCATTACACAAAATAAAAAAAAAATAAAAATAAGAAAATTGCAACAACAAAATTCAGCTTATCTACAGATGCATATAATTAGTTAGCTGCATATAATTAAACTTATCATTCATTTATGATTTTTGTTTCATCATGCTAAAAATGGTTTTGATGCTGTGGGCCAGTATGCATAATTTTCATTTTGGACCAGTTAGACACCATCAAAATTTTTCTGATATGTGTTAATCAAGATGCACATGGAATGGGGCATACAAAATGAGTGTGAATGTATTGCGAAAGCTAAAAAAATTGGTTTGCAGCATTTGTTGGAAACATTTCATAAAATATCACAATTTAAATCATGAATTAAATCTTGATAAAACTAAATTCAAATTCTATTTGGCACAGTTGCTCTCAAAATCTCTTTATTCTTCAATATATCAGCCATGGAAGAAACTGCTGTGGCATTAGCACATCCCCTATTTTCGCCTCATGTCTTGCCACAATAGCAGTCTAACATGTAAGTCAGACTTTGACATTTTACTTCAAAAGCAAAAGCCTACCTTACAAAATAGGGGGTTGGGAGCCAAGTGGCAGAGAGCGCTATCCGTTATGGATCACTGCCATCTCACCTGCCTGCATGGGTTCGAGTCAGATTTAGCTAATGTGGGTATGTGAGAAAGATTGGCAGTACCATTTTGTGGGTCAGTTTTTTTCCGGGGCTTTTCCCAGGTTCTTCCTCCAACATTAATATTGGCTGCCATATATAGCCTATCGTGTGCAAAACGGCGTTAAACACTACAACAACCTTAAAAGATGGTATTGTAACAAAATATAATGTACAAAATCATTGAGTTAATTAAGCCAGTCAAAAACAAATGTATGGCCTGATGGACTTTAACAATACAACAAAAGATCCGACTTATTACAGGAGCATAAAACAACAGTCAACAAAAAAGAAAATAGTACTCAGTTTCAGTCCTAAATGGTATTTATTTAATGGAATACATACATGTAAACCACTGACAAATAAAAAGCTTAATCCACATGTAACATGCTAAAATTTTTATGAACAATGATTTATTTGCCCCTCATGTTTTTTAACATTTTTTTACTGCTTATATTATTTGTTAAAAAAAATGAGAACAAAAAAATAATTGAATTTTTGGGAAGGTGGATATATCGAAAAAGAGTAATCAATATACGGTTACACGTAATTTCCGAATATGATGTGTTAATGAAGATCACATAATTTATTGGAATATGTTGCGTTAATGAAAACGACATAATTTAATGAAAGAATTATATTTCCTGAACATATCTGCGATATAATTAGGATCTGTCTTATAAACTTTTATGAATATAGCAAATAACTTTCATTGCAATTACCCCTCTTTTTTTATTTTTTCTTTTCGGTTTCTTGCCATTAACAGCTCCTTGTTGTTCTTGTCCAAGAGTCTTCTTGTAATTAAGATCATGACGTGACTCATCTGCAAATGTATGAGGAAAAAAACAATTACCATCTAGACTGAGATGATAGAAGCCTAGTAGTTATTCCATAGTGGGACTAATTGACTGTTCAAAGCAATGACCGATAGAAACTCAAGTCTGATTTTTTATCTGACTCCACAATCCCGAATCTTCTACCATAGTCCAAATGCAACTTATTAACAAAAATTTTAGAGAACTAATACTATGTTGTGGAAACCATTATTCTTCTTTCTGTCTCAGTCACATTGAACTTTGACACTAAAAGATCAACAGATTTTATCCTATCCTCACAAAGTAACACTAGATTTCATACCATTAGGTAAATCAATTTCTCACAGTACTAGACTACACAGTTATATAAACATCATGTACATGTATAGAATGGTATATGTTATGTTCTGTCATGCTTCATGATACAGCAGGATGCTTCCATTCCCATTGTTCCCAAACATACCGATTAAACAACTTCGTTGATTGTTAGGAACATTTCAAACTTCAAATCCCTTGGGAACTTTCTTCTACTGAACTCCTGATTATTTAACTACATAAAGTAGTGGGAGGAGAGGGGATAAATTCAAAAATTATATGGCCAGTGTTCTCACCCTTCCTTTCATGCCATTACACTAATGGACATTTTTTTGTATGTTTGATTAGGATTTTTAACGTAGCTTTAACAATTTTTCAGCCACTAAGATGTCTGCAGCGAGGCAGTTTCTAGTGATATCTAGCACTGGGACATCATGCCGCAGACATGTAACATGATGTCCCACCCAGTCACATTATCCTGACACCAGGCCCACCAGTCCTAACAATTACCGCTTAATGCTGAGCATCAAGCGAGGCTGCTGGTAGTACCATTTTTGTAAGTCTTTAGTACGACTCAGCAGAGGATCGAACCCACGACCCCTCGCTTCCGTGGCGGACATTCTAACTACTAGGCCACCGAAGCGGTAATATACATATTAAAAACATTCATTTTTCCCTCTACAATGTAGGGGAAATATCCAATAGCTGACATGATTGTTGAATACAAGGAATGTATTACATGAAGTCTTTGGTCATTATCATAATGCAAAATGCATCCATCTATCTATACTGTATTGATCTTTCTGATTGGGAAATATTTACCCTTTCTTGATAACTTTTCATTTTACAGCCAAGTATGGAGTAAAATACAAATATCCATTATAGAGGTCATAACATAACTAATGATATTTCAACATGCGCTTTTCATTCGATCTGCAAATTAGAGACATTTGCATGACCCAACACTGAGTATAAAAATAGAAAAACTCTTAAAAATAAGAAAAATAGCTTTGATTTAAATTCACATAGTTAAACATGGCTCTCAGGAACCCATGCTTCCAGATCAAATACATGCAAGGTTCTCAAAGGATGAACAGTTTCTCCCTATAAAGTGTACCCAAGACATGCCCCATTTTCCCATAGGACACTCCCAATTTTCATATTCTGGTCAGCATGGCTAATCTGCACAAAAGTCCAACGCCAGACTTAAGTAATCAGAGAAAGAAGCTAGTGCGACTAATTAACAGTTAATCCTTTTTATCTTTGTAGTTATCTTGTGAAAATCACAACAACTCTGACATACTTCAGAGACACCATGTTCTATAATTAAGATTGCAGAACTCTCAAAAATGAGTTGGTAAAACCAGTTTTCATTTCTCAGGAAACAGATCTATGATGAAAATGAACAAAATGAAGAAAGAAAAAAATACAGGAATAAGTTCCATTTGATTGGTGACATTTGAGAATACGAGTATATAAAGTGTGTGCGATGTTCAAATCTGCTGTCTCTAGCTACATGTGCACAGGTACCGTACACATGACAAGACTAATTTTTCTAAAGAGCGAATATCATATTCCACCTTTATTCTTTAGGGTCGAGTAAAAAGGCATTTAACATTGTCTACAGCAAAAGTCATACAGTTCATTTATGTGCATTTAGTCCTCTTAAATTAAATATAAAGGTTATTTTAAAATTTGATGCTAACTTTTTTAACTGAAGTTGATTCAATACTGAATAATGAATGCTCTGCACCTTAACGGACAAGAAACTTCAGACAAAAATTAATGACTGCTATGCACTTTTACCATGGTAGCCAGGTTTTAAACAGTCAAGGAAAGAGTGAACCAAATCTAATTGCCACCCAATAGTAAAATAATAAGTGTTAAACGAATACGTGATCTATGTGAATTTTACTATACTAACAAACATATTTATTCTGAATTAGTTAAACATTTCATGTAGGTTGATTGGTATATATTTTAATTCCTTTTTATATATAATTTTATATTTGTAATTCACATTTATACATATATATGACACACCGTAATAATAGGTGATTAGTCATACAAGTTAATCTGGGGAAATTGATATAGTGTTTTACTTACAGAGAAAACTACACATTAGTGATTACTCTTTAAATGAAAAATAATTGTTGATAATTTTATTATTGTGGAATATTTTCTGGAATGAAAATAATTGTTGATAATTTTATTGTTGTGGTATATTTTCTGGAATTGAAAATAATTGTTGATAATTTTATTGTTATGGTATATTTTCTGGAATTGAAAATAATTGTTGATAATTTTATTGTGGTATATTTTCTGGAATTAAAAAAAAATTTTTGATAATTTTATTCTTGTGGTATATTTTCTGGAATTGAAAACAATTGTTGATAATTTCATTGTTGTGGTATATTTTCTGGAATTGAAAATAATTGTTGATAATTTTATTGTTATGGTATATTTTCTGGAATTGAAAATACTTGTTGATAATTTTATTGTGGTATATTTTCTGGAATTGAAAATAATTGTTGATAATTTTATTGTTATGGTATATTTTCTGGAATTGAAAATAATTGTTGATAATTTTATTGTTGTGGTATATTTTCTGGAATTGAAAATAATTGTTTATAATTTTATTGTTGTGGTATATTTTCTGGAATTGAAAATAACTTAATTTTATTGTTGTGGTATATTTTCTGGAATTGAAAATAATTGTTGATAATTTTATTGTTATGGTATTTTTTCTGGAATTGAAAATATTTGTTGATAATTTTATTATTGTGGTATATTTTCTGGAATTGAAAATAATTGTTGATAATTTTATTGTTATGGTATATTTTCTGGAATTGAAAATAATTGTTGATAATTTTATTGTTGTGGTATATTTTATGGAATTGAAAATAATTGTTTATAATTTTATTGTTGTGGTATATTTTCTGGAATTGAAAATAGCTTAATTTTATTGTTGTGGTATATTTTCTGGAATTGAAAATAATTATTGATAATTTTATTGTTATGGTATTTTTTCTGGAATTGAAAATAATTATTGATAATTTTATTGTTATGGTATTTTTTCTGGAATTGAAAATAATTGTTGATAATTTTATTATTGTGGTATATTTTCTGGAATTGAAAATAATTGTTTATAATTTTATTGTTGTGGTATATTTTCTGGAATTGAAAATAATTGTTGATAATTTTATTTTCAAGATGGCCATTGTGGTATGCATATTAATCATTAGATTAAACACCTGAAGAAATATTTTGTTAAAAGTGCCAATTTGATTTTCCATTCAGGTGGAATAGCAATATGATTTTCAATATGTCTAGAATGATGGTCAAAATGGACACCATATTGGCATTAATTGTAAGCAACTAGATTCCATAAAAACTCTTCTTGCAAAAACACCATGTCAGTATGACTTAGTTCAGGATAAGTAGCTATAACGAGATTATCAAAATGGCTTCCGATCAGCATATTCTCATTTTCTACCAACTAGAGATCAAAAGAAGTTTTCTCATATGGCTAAAAACCCATTTTGATACTTCAGTCTGTTCAGGAGGAATAGCAATATGTTCAAGACGGTAACCAAGACATCCATATTAGATTTAAGATACAAGATGTGTTTATTTCCAACTTTGAGTATTTAGTATACATATTGTTTGTCCCAATATTCATCTTGTATTGTGCAAATCTTGTGCACGATCTTGATAGCATGGCCTCTCATTGCCTCTTATGTAAGGGACATAATCCCCAATTTGTTATAGTTTTTACTTACTCTTATATTAGCAATAATGAATCTGAATGTGACAATTTTTAAAAATTGTATGGCAAAATTTCCTTTTATTTGGATCTTTATCTTAATAGATAAGACTAAATTGGATTTAGTCACCACTGTTTGGAAGTGGAAACCTCACTTGTTTGATATTAATATCATTACATTGTTTCCTTCATAAATACCTGTACAGGTTATGGGTCTGGTGCATGTTGCTTTAGTTGACTGAACCTTCATGTCTGTGGTCATATTGGAGTTGGTGATGGTATCTGTCCCCTTTGTTGTACCAGGCTGAGTTTGCAAAAATAAACCATCAGACATTTGTTTACATGTTAAGTCACAAAAGTATAATTTTCATGAACTAAACATATTGAGACATGTTTTTGTAAAAGTCATATGTCTACATGGCAATTACCATACTTACTGTATATGTCAGGATACCATATGTGTTGGGACACTATAAATTAATTTATCATTTTTAAAATAATTGTTTTGTGCACTGTATGTTCTGGGACACATCATTTCTTCAAGTCATAAATTGTGGGACACCATCTAAATCATTCAAATATTACTTGTTGGTAAAAGCACTCTAACAGAAATTTTATATTAAAAAACATAAAACCTTAGTTGAGATAAAACTCATTAATCCAATGTAGCATCATCTCGACACAAAACTTTTTGTGCATAAGTATTAACAGTTCTTTTTTGGTGTATGAATTTAAATTTAAGTTTCGCATTCTCCATTTCTACACTTAATTATGAAATGATGCTTGACTGGTGGTGTTTTAGGGTTTAACGCCATTTTTCAGCACACGATAGCCTATACATGGTGACCGGTATTATTGGTGGAGGAAGAACCTGGGAAAAGCTCCGGAAAAAAGCATGACCCATGAGAAGCTACTGGCAAGTTATCTCACATACCCACATTAGCTGAATCTTAAACTCGAACCTTCACAGACAAAGGTGAGATGGCAGTGATCCGTAACGGAGAGCACTTTAGACCACTTGAGACCCCTTGATGACCTTCAGTAACTCTTAGCTTATAATGCAATCTATGTTTTTGTACCCAGCTTTGTGCAAGTTAGTGAGGGATAGGTATATGGAACAAACAGTACAGCTGAAACCTACAAACGGGCTTATCAAATGCAGCCCCTAAAGCATAGACAATAAGTACTGCAAGAACTTTCCACATGTAAATTTGTGATTATTCATACAAGACTACATGATCGGAATCTTACATGTGATGCACATGACATTATATAAACAAGTATATTTTCTGCATAATAACCTTAATTATAGATTTAGTTGAAATTAAATTCCGGCATCTTTGTATGCACACCTTAAAGATGAGTATATTATTAAAACAACCATACTGCATACCTCACCAGTAATTAATCATAGCATTACACAAAATAAAAAAAAAATAAAAATAAGAAAATTGCAACAACAAAATTCAGCTTATCTACAGATGCATATAATTAGTTAGCTGCATATAATTAAACTTATCATTCATTTATGATTTTTGTTTCATCATGCTAAAAATGGTTTTGATGCTGTGGGCCAGTATGCATAATTTTCATTTTGGACCAGTTAGACACCATCAAAATTTTTCTGATATGTGTTAATCAAGATGCACATGGAATGGGGCATACAAAATGAGTGTGAATGTATTGCAAAAGCTAAAAAAATTGGTTTGCAGCATTTGTTGGAAACATTTCATAAAATATCTCAATTTAAATCATGAATTAAATCTTGATAAAACTAAATTCAAATTCTATTTGGCACAGTTGCTCTCAAAATCTCTTTATTCTTCAATATATCAGCCATGGAAGAAACTGCTGTGGCATTAGCACATCCCCTATTTTTGCCTCATGTCTTGCCACAATAGCAGTCTAACATGTAATTCAGACTTTGACATTTTACTTCAAAAGCAAAAGTCTACCTTACAAAATGGGGGGTTGGGAGCCAAGTGGCAGAGAGCGCTATCCGTTATGGATCACTGCCATCTCACCTGCCTGCATGGGTTCGAGTCAGATTTGGCTAATGTGGGTATGTGAGAAAGATTGGCAGTACCATTTTGTGGGTCAGTTTTTTTCCGGGGCTTTTCCCAGGTTCTTCCTCCAACATTAATATTGGCTGCCATATATAGCCTATCGTGTGCAAAACGGCGTTAAACACTACAACAACCTTAAAAGATGGTATTGTAACAAAATATAATGTACAAAATCATTGAGTTAATTAAGCCAGTCAAAAACAAATGTATGGCCTGATGGACTTTAACAATACAACAAAAAATCCGACTTATTACAGGAGCATAAAACAACAGTCAACAAAAAAGAAAATAGTACTCAGTTTCAGTCCTAAATGGTATTTATTTAATGGAATACATACATGTAAACCACTGACAAATAAAAAGCTTAATCCACATGTAACATGCTAAAATTTTAATGAACAATGACTTATTTGCCCCTCATATTTTTTAACATTTTTTTACTGCTTATATTATTTGTTAATAAAAATGAGAACAAAAAAATAATTGAATTTTTGGGAAGGTGGATATATCGAAAAAGCGTAATCCATATACGGTTACACGTAATTTCCGAATATGATGTGTTAATGAAGATCACATAATTTATTGGAATATGTTGCGTTAATGAAAACGACATAATTTAATGAAAGAATTATATTTCTTGAACATATCTGCAATATAATTAGGATCTGTCTTATAAACTTTTAAGAATATAGCAAATAACTTTCATTGCAATTACCCCTCTTTTTTTATTTTTTCTTTTCGGTTTCTTGCCATTAACAGCTCCTTGTTGTTCTTGTCCAAGAGTCTTCTTGTAATTAAGATCATGTCGTGACTCATCTGCAAATGTATGAGGAAAAAAACAATTACCATCTAGACTGAGATGATAGAAGCCTAGTAGTTATTCCATAGTGGGACTAATTGACTGTTCAAAGCAATGACCTATAGGAACTCAAGTCTGATTTTTTATCTACACCTTTAACCACTGACTCCACAATCCCGAGTCTTCTACCATAGTCCAAATGCAACTTATTAACGAAAATTTTAGAGAACTAATACTATGTTGTGGAAACCATTATTCTTCTTTCTGTCTCAGTCACATTGAACTTTGACACTAAAAGATCAACAGATTTTATCCTATCCTCACAAAGTAACACTAGATTTCATACCATTAGGTAAATCAATTTCTCACAGTACTAGACTACACAGTTATATAAACATCACGTACATGTATATAATGGTATATGTTATGTTCTGTCATGCTTCATGATACAGCAGGATGCTTCCATTCCCATTGTTCCCAAACATACCGATTAAACAACTTCGTTGATTGTTAGGAACATTTCAAACTTCAAATCCCTTGGGAACTTTCTTCTACTGAACTCCTGATTATTTAACTACATAAAGGAGTGGGAGGAGACGGGATAAATTCAAAAATTATATGGCCAGTGTTCTCACCCTTCCTTTCAAGCCATTACACTAATGGACATTTTTTTTGTATGTTTGATTAGGATTTTTAACGTAGCTTTAACAATTTTTCAGCCACTGCTACGATGTCTGCAGCGAGGCAGTTTATAGTGATATCTAGCACTGGGACATCATGCCGCAGACATGTAACATGATGTCCCACCCAGTCACATTATCCTGACACCAGGCCCACCAGTCCTAACAATTACCGCTTAATGCTGAGCATCAAGCGAGGCTGCTGTTAGTACCATTTTTGTAAGTCTTTAGTATGACTCGGCAGAGGATCGAACCCACGACCCCTCGCTTCCATGGCGGACATTCTAACTACTAGGCCACCGAAGCGGTAATATACATATTAAAACATTCACTTTTCCCTCTACAATGTAGGGGAAATATCCAATAGCTGACATGATTGTTGAATACAAGGAATGTATTACATGATGTCTTTGGTCATTATCATAATGCAAAATGCATACATCTATCTATACTGTATTGATCTTTCTGATTGGGAAATATTTACCCTTTCTTGATAACTTTTCATTTTACAGCCAAGTATGGAGTAAAATACAAATATCCATTATAGAGGTCATAACATAACTAATGATATTTCAACATGCGCTTTTCATTCGATCTGCAAATTAGAGACATTTGCATGACCCAACACTGAGTATAAAAATAGAAAAACTCTTAAAAATAAGAAAAATAGCTTTGATTTAAATTCACATAGTTAAACATGGCTCTCAGGAACCCATGCTTCCAGATCAAATACATGCAAGGTTCTCAAAGGATGAACAGTTTCTCCCTATAAAGTGTACCCAAGACATGCCCCATTTTCCCATAGGACACTCCCAATTTTCATATTCTGGTCAGCATGGCTAATCTGCACAAAAGTCCAACGCCAGACTTAAGTAATCAGAGAAAGAAGCTAGTGCGACTAATTAACAGTTAATCCTTTTTATCTTTGTAGTTATCTTGTGAAAATCACAACAACTCTGACATACTTCAGAGACACCATGTTCTATATTTAAGATTGCAGAACTCTCAAAAATGAGTTGGTAAAACCAGTTTTCATTTCTCAGGAAACAGATCTATGATGAAAATGAACAAAATGAAGAAAGAAAAAAAAATATAGGAATAAGTTCCATTTGATTGGTGACATTTGAGAATACGAGTATATAAAGTGTGTGCAATGTTCAAATCTGCTGTCTCTAGCTACATGTGCACAGGTACCGTACACATGACAAGACTAATTTTTCTAAAGAGCGAATATCATATTCCACCTTTATTCTTTAGGGTCGACTAAAAAGGCATTTAACATTGTCTACAGCAAAAGTCATACAGTTCATTTATGTGCATTTAGTCCTCTTAAATTAAATATAAAGGTTATTTTAAAATTTGATGCTAATTTTATTTAACTGAAGTTGATTCAATACTGAATAATGAATGCTCTGCACCTTAACGGACAAGAAACTTCAGACAAAAATTAATGACTGCTATGCACTTTTACCATGGTAGCCAGGTTTTAAACAGAGTCAAGGAAAGAGTGCACCAAATCTAATTGCCATCCATTAGTAAAATAATAAGTGTTAAACACATACCTGATCTATGTGAATTTTACTATACTAACAAACATATTTATTCTGAATTAGTTGAACATTTCATATATGTTGCTTTGTATATTTTTTAATTCCTTTTTCTATATAATTTAATATTCGTAATTCACATTTATACATATAGATGACACACTGTAATAATAGGTGTTTAGTCATACAAGTTACTCTGGTGGGAATTGAAATAGTGTTTTACTTATTAAGAAAACTACACATTAGTGATTACTCTTGAATTGAAAAAAAATTGCTGATAATTTTATTGTTGTGCTATATTTTCTGGAATTGAAAATAATTGTTAATTTTATTTTTGTAGTATATTTTCTTTAATTGAGAATAATTGTTGATAATTTTATTGTTGTGGTATATTTTCTAGAATTGAAAATAATTGTTGATAATTTTATTGTTGTGGTATATTTTCTGGAATTGAAAATAATTGTTGATAATTTTATTTTTGTGGTATATTTTCTGTTAGTATTAATGCAAGGGTAGAACGTTTTTTAAATTTATCTTTATGATATTTAAACATTCTAATTACTGAAAAATGTTTTCTTTGTAGTGTGATATTATAAATGTTTAAGAATTCAATCCTGATATAATTAAAATAATAAGCATATGCTTTTAATTTTCTTTTATATCCTTTTGAAATGATTGACACACATTTATGCCAGAGGCTCTTGGATATAGACTTGTGACAGAGTTCCAGGACTGAAGAGTCCATGACTCTTCATCCTAAATTTCTGTCAAGAGCCCAATTAAGAGTTTAGTTGCCAGAGTTAAACCTGGTAGGATTTTCAAAGTTGAAGTCTATAACTGCTTCCATGAAAAAAGTTGCAGTCACAATACTACTTTATTTTCCCTTAATTATTAGAACATTATTAATATATTATCAACACAAGCATTTACATGTATGTTACATGGTTGCTAATGCATATTAACAATTATCAATGAATCTACATTTCCATTCTTTAATTTCATGCATACAAAAAAAATCAAACAACTGAATAATTAAATTTAATTCCCTTAACTCTATTCACATCAATCAATTGTCCAACAGATTGCAAGAAGAAAAATGGACATATTCCATTCATGCTGTTTCAATTATCTTCAAACAACACAACATCTTACATTCTAACTTTCTCTTAACATACCTTAGCAGACCCATACAGCTTGGATCCTCCTCCACCAAGCATCTCAATTTAATTAGTTTCTTGTTTATAAATGTCCTTGACCCTTTGTCTTTTTTCATGACAGCTCATGTCTTGATATTACTAATTTACATTATTTTCTACACACATGCTTTGCAGGAGATAAATTAATTTTTTTTTCACATAACCATTCATTTGCTCTAATTAGCTTTACATTTTTTGCATTATTCGTGCCAGTTTAGTATTGTGATATTTATATAATACGATGACATTCCTTCCAAAACCAAACTTTGTAAAATGTACTTTTCCAAAGGTTTAAATTAATACAAAGAATAAAAGAAAGCCATTCTAATCCTTGACCATACAAACATGATGTCACATTTATGAGTCCAAATACTTTAAAACGAAATATCTTCGTTGGCTTCTGTGACAAAAGTATTCTAGGAAAATGTTAAGACTATATCCATTCGCAGCAGTCATCAAGATGTGTGATACTCTTTTCAGGTGGATTCGATTGGACAAACATTGTCAACATATTTATTCATTCTGCCTTAATTGCTGACGCCCTGTGTGATATCTATACATCAATGTAGATTTATGCCATGTTAATAATCTCAGTGTTAGTAATTTCTTTTTTCCGAAACGTTCATTTCCTGGTTGAGCGGTCTTTGCATGGAGCATTACGAAGATTGTGGGAAGTGGCCTTAAGCTCTATTCTTAACATACAGGTGCGAACACTAGATTTTCAATAGGAAGCTTAGATCGGTAACATCATTTGCATACAAACTTGTGCTATTAGGACAAAGGTGGGCCTGTCGATTTCCATGAAAAATATAAAAGCATATAAGGAATAAAATGTACCTGATGGAGTTGTGGTATTGGGCGTCTCTTGAGTTGATGAGGTAGTCATGCTACTACTAGTTGTTGTTTGCCTTGGTATGGAAGTAGTACTAGATGCAGTGGATGTCGCCGACATGCTTGTAGTCTGTGGTGTACTTGAAATAAAAGACGACGTGGTTGGAACCGAAGTTGAGGTTTCCGATGTAGATGCGATCGTTGGTGTTGTTGTCTCTGAAGTTGTAATTTTAATTATGACTTTTCATTAAATGTTTCAAGTTAAAATGATTTGTGTAATTATGAAATCTAGTATGACCTTTGCTTCTCAAAGTTTGTGGTTTACTGTCTCTTGTATAAATGAATGTAAACCATAATGGGTTGAAAGCGCCTCAGCTTACAAATTTCTAAGATACGAGTAGTTCTTAGCATCTGCAAGCTTGACTTGAAACTTATAAAACTTAACTCCATAATTAACTTAACTCCATATTTAATATTTGGAATCCTATATTAAAACATATGTATCAAAAGCTAATTAAAGAGTTGAGTTTTTACAAGTTCATTGGACAATAGAGCTGGGAAAAAGTAAGAGATGTTATGAGAAATATTACTTATATAAAGGACAGGAGCATTATATAATGGGCAAACAATGGTAAATTGTAAATGGCATTTAACACATGTCTACAGCAAAAGTCATACAGTTCATTTATGTGCATTTAGTCCTCTTAAATTAAATATAAAGGTTATTTTAAAATTTGATGCTAATTTTATTTAACTAAAGTTGATTCAATACTGAATAATGAATGCTCTGCACCTTAACGGACAAGAAACTTCAGACAAAAATTACTGACTGCTATGCACTTTTACCATGGTAGCCAGGTTTTAAACAGTCAAGGAAAGAGTGAACCAAATCTAATTGCCACCCAATAGTAAAATAATAAGTGTTAAACACATACATGATCTATGTGAATTTTACTATACTAACAAACATATTTATTCTGAATTAGTTGAACATTTCATATATGTTGATTGGTATATATTTTAATTCCTTTTTCTATATAATTTAATATTTGTAATTCACATTTATACATATATATGGTGCACCGTAATAATAGGTGATTAGTAATACAAGTTAATCTGGGGGAATTGATATAGTGTTTTACTTACAGAGAAAACTACACATTAGTGATTACTCTTTAAATGAAAAATAATTGTTGATAATTTTATTATTGTGGTATATTTTCTGGAATGGAAAAGAATTGTTGATAATTTTATTGTGGTATATTTTCTGGAATTAAAAAAAAAATTTGATAATTTTATTGTTGTGGTATATTTTCTGGAATTGAAATAATTGTTGATAATTTTATTGTTGTGGTATATTTTCTGGAATTGAAAATGACTTAATTTTATTGTTGTGGTATATTTTCTGGAATGGAAAATAATTGTTGATAATTTTATTGTTGTGGTATATTTTCTGGAATGGAAAATAATTGTTGATAATTTTATTGTTGTGGTATATTTTCTGGAATTAAAAAAAAATTGGGATTATTTTATTGTTGTGGTATATTTTCTGGAATGGAAAATAATTGTTGATAATTTTATTGTTATAGTATATTTTCTGGAATGGAAAATAATTGTTGATAATTTTATTGTTGTGGTATATTTTCTGCAATTGAAAATAATTGTTTATAATTTTATTGTTGTGGCATATTTTCTGGAATTGAAAATAATTGTTGATAATTTTATTATTGTGGTATATTTTCTGGAACTGAAAATAATTGTTTATAATTTTATTGTTGTGGTATATTTTCTGGAAT
Source organism: Unio pictorum (assembly GCA_030141615.1). Lineage (NCBI taxonomy): Eukaryota > Metazoa > Mollusca > Bivalvia > Unionida > Unionidae > Unio > Unio pictorum. Next base: position 1,253,953 of record JARLTB010000050.1, read on the forward strand.
TGAAAATAATTGTTGATAATTTTATTTTCAAGATGGCCATTGTGGTATGCATATTAATCATTAGATTAAACACCTGAAGAAATATTTTGTTAAAAGTGCCAATTTGATTTTCCATTCAGGTGGAATAGCAATATGATTTTCAATATGTCTAGAATGATGGTCAAAATGGACACCATATTGGCATTAATTGTAAGCAACTAGATTCCATTAAAACTCTTCTTGCAAAAACACCATGTCAGTATCAATTTAGTTCAGGGTAATTAGCTATAACCAGATTATCAAAATGGCTTCCGATCAGCATATTCTCATTTTCTACCAACTAGAGATCAAAAGACATTTATTTATGTGGCTAAAACCCCATTTTGATACTTCAATCTGTTCAGGAGGAATAGCAATATGTTCAAGACGGTAACCAAGACATCCATATTAGATTTAAGATACAAGATGTGTTTATTTCCAACTTTGAGTATTTAGTATACATATTGTTTGTCCCAATATTTCTTCTTGTATTGTGCAAATCTTGTGCACGATCTTGATAGCATGGCCTCTCATTGCCTCTTATGTAAGGGACATAATCCCCAATTTGTTATAGTTTTTACTTACTCTTATATTAGCAATAATGAATCTGAATGTGACAATGTTTAAAAATTGTATGGCAAAATTTCCTTTTATTTGGATCTTTATCTTAATAGATAAGACTAAATTGGATTTAGTCACCACTGTTTGGAAGTGGAAACCTCACTTATTTGATATTAATATCATTACATTGTTTCCTTCATAAATACCTGTACAGGTTATGGGTTTGGTGCATGTTGCTTTAGTTGACTGAGCCTTCATGTCTGTGGTCATATTGGAGTTGGTGATGGTATCCGTCCCCTTTGTTGTACCAGGCTGAGTTTGCAAAAATAAACCATCATCAGACATTTTTTTTACATGTTAAGTCACAAAAGTATAATTTTCATGAACTAAACATATTGAGACATGTTTTTGTAAAAGTCATATGTCTATATGGCAATTACCATACTTACTGTATATGTCAGGATACCATATTTGTTGGGACACTATAAATTAATTTATCATTTTTAAAATAATTGTTTTGTGCACTGTATGTTCTGGGACACATCATTTCTTCAAGTCATAAATTGTGGGACACCATCTAAATCATTCAAATATTACTTGTTGGTAAAAGCACTCTAACAGAAATTTTATATTAAAAAACATAAAACCTTAGTTGAGATAAAACTCATTAATCCAATGCAGCAGCATCTCGACACAAAACTTTTTGTGCATAAGTATTAACGGTTCTTTTTTGGTGCATGAATTTAAATTTAAGTTTCGCATTCTCCATTTCTACACTTAATTATGAAATGATGCTTGACTGGTGGTGTTTTAGGGTTTAATGCCATTTTTCAGCACACGATAGGCTATACATAGTGACCGGTATTATTGGTGCAGGAAGGACCTGGGAAAAGCTCCGGAAAAAACCATGACCCACAAGAAGCTACTGGCAAGTTATCTCACATACCCACATTAGCTGAATCTTAGACTCGAACCCTCACAGACAAAGGTGAGATGGCAGTGATCCGTAACGGTGAGCACTTTAGACCACTTGAGGCCCCTTGATGACCTTCAGTAACTCTTAGCTTATAATGCAATCTATGTTTTTGTACTCAGCTTTGTGCAAGTTAGCAAGGGATAGGTATATGGAACAAACAATACAGCTGAAACCTACAAACGGGCTTATCAAATGCAGCCCCTAAAGCATAGACAATAAGTACTGCAAGAACTTTCCACATGTAAATTCGTGATTATTCATACAAGACTACATGATCGGAATCTTACATGTGATGCACATGACATTATATAAACAAGTATATTTTCTGGATAATAACCTTAATTATAGATTTAGTTGAAATTAAATTCCAGCATCTTTGTACGCACACCTTAAAGATGAGTATATTATTAAAACAACCATACTGCATACCTCACCAGTAATTAATCATAGCATTACACAAAATAAAAAAAAATAAAAATAAGAAAATTGCAACAACAAAATTCAGCTTATCAACAGATGCATATAATTAGTTAGCTGCATATAATTAAACTTATCATTCATTTATGATTTTTGTTTCATCATGCTAAAAATGGTTTTGATGCTGTGGGCCAGTATGCATCATTTTCATTTTGGACCAGTTAGACACCATCAAAATTTTTCTGAGATGTGTTAATCAAGATGCACATGGAATGGGGCATACAAAATGAGTGTGAATGTATTGCGAAAGCTAAAAAAATTGGTTTGCAGCATTTGTTTTAAACATTTCATAAAATTTCTCAATTTAAATCATGAATTAAATCTTGATAAAACTAAATTCAAATTCTATTTGGCACAGTTGCTCTTAAAATCTCTTTATTCTTCAATATATCAGCCATGGAAGAAACTGCTGTGGCATTAGCACATCCCCTATTTTTGCCTCATGTCTTGCCACAATAGCAGTCTAACATGTAATTCAGACTTTGACATTTTACTTCAAAAGCAAAAGCCTACCTTACAAAATGGGAGGTTGGGAGCCAAGTGGCAGAGAGCGCTATCCGTTATGGATCACTGCCATCTCACCTGCCTGCATGGGTTCGAGTCAGATTTGGCTAATGTGGGTATGTGAGAAAGATTGGCAGTAACATTTTGTGGGTCAGTTTTTTCCCGGGGCTTTTCCCAGGTTCTTCCTCCAACATTAATATTGGCTGCCATATATAGCCTATCGTGTGCTGAAAAACGGCGTTAAACACTACAACAACCTTAAAAGATGGTATCATAACAAAATATAATGTACAAAATCATTGAGTTAATTAAGCCAGTCAAAATCAAATGTATGGCCTGATGGACTTTAACAATACAACAAAAGATCCGACTTATTACAGGAGCATAAAACAACAGTCAACAAAAAAGAAAATAGTACTCAGTTTCAGTCCTAAATGGTATTTATTTAATGGAATACATACATGTAAACCACTGACAAATAAAAAGCTTAATCCACATGTAACATGCTAAAATTTTAATGAACAATGATTTATTTGCCCCTCATATTTTTTAACATTTTTTTACTGCTTATATTATTTGTTAATAAAAATGAGAACAAAAAAATAATTGAATTTTTGGGAAGGTGGATATATCGAAAAAGCGTAATCCATATACGGTTACACGTAATTTCCGAATATGATGTGTATGTTGCATTAATGAAAATAACATAATTTAATGAAAGAATTATATTTCCTGAACATATCTGCGATATAATTAGGATCTGTCTTATAAACTTTTAAGAATATAGCAAATAACTTTCATTGCAATTACCCCTCTTTTTTTATTTTTTCTTTTCGGTTTCTTGCCATTAACAGCTCCTTGTTGTTCTTGTCCAAGAGTCTTCTTGTAATTAAGATCATGTCGTGACTCATCTGCAAATGTATGAGGAAAAAAACAATTACCATCTAGACTGAGATGATAGAAGCCTAGTAGTTATTCCATAGTGGGACTAATTGACTGTTCAAAGCAATGACCTATAGGAACTCAAGTCTGATTTTTTATCTACACCTTTAACCACTGACTCCACAATCCCGAGTCTTCTACCATAGTCCAAATGCAACTTATTAACGAAAATTTTAGAGAACTAATACTATGTTGTGGAAACCATTATTCTTCTTTCTGTCTCAGTCACAGTGACATTGACACTAAAAGATCAACAGATTTTATCCTATCCTCACAAAGTAACACTAGATTTCATACCATTAGGTAAATCAATTTCTCACAGTACACAGTTATATAAACATCACGTACATGTATATAATGGTATATGTTGTGTTCTGTTATGCTTCATGATACAGCAGGATGCTTCCATTCCCATTGTTCCCAAACATACCGATTAAACAACTTCGTTGATTGTTAGGAACATTTCAAACTTCAAATCCCTTGGGAACTTTCTTTTACTGAACTCCTGATTATTTAACTACATAAAGGAGTGGGAGGAGAGGGGATGCATTAAAAAAAATTATATGGCCAGTGTTCTCACCCTTCCTTTCAAGCCATTACACTAATGGACATTTTTTTGTATGTTTGATTAGGATTTTTAACGTAGCTTTAACAATTTTTCAGCCACTGCTACGATGTCTGCAGCGGGGCAGTTTATAGTGATATCTAGCACTGGGACATCATGCCGCAGACATGTAACATGATGTCCCACCCAGTCACATTATCCTGACACCAGGCCCACCAGTCCTAACAATTACCGCTTAATGCTGAGCATCAAGCGAGGCTGCTGTTAGTACCATTTTTGTAAGTCTTTAGTATGACTCGGCAGAGGATCGAACCCACGACCCCTCGCTTCCATGGCGGACATTCTAACTACTAGGCCACCGAAGCGGTAATATACATATTAAAAACATTCATTTTTCCCTCTACAATGTAGGGGAAATATCCAATAGCTGACATGATTGTTGAATACAAGGAATGTATTACATGATGTCTTTGGTCATTATCATAATGCAAAATGCATACATCTATCTATACTGTATTGATCTTTCTGATTGGGAAATATTTACCCTTTCTTGATAACTTTTCATTTTACAGCCAAGTATGGAGTAAAATACAAATATCCATTATAGAGGTCATAACATAACTAATGATATTTCAACATGCGCTTTTCATTCGATCTGCAAATTAGAGACATTTGCATGACCCAACACTGAGTATAAAAATAGAAAAACTCTTAAAAATAAGAAAAATAGCTTTGATTTAAATTCACATAGTTAAACATGGCTCTCAGGAACCCATGCTTCCAGATCAAATACATGCAAGGTTCTCAAAGGATGAACAGTTTCTCCCTATAAAGTGTACCCAAGACATGCCCCATTTTCCCATAGGACACTCCCAATTTTCATATTCTGGTCAGCATGGCTAATCTGCACAAAAGTCCAATGCCAGACTTAAGTAATCAGAGAAAGAAGCTAGTGCGACTAATTAACAGTTAATCCTTTTTATCTTTGTAGTTATCTTGTGAAAATCACAACAACTCTGACATACTTCAGAGACACCATGTTCTATATTTAAGATTGCAGAACTCTCAAAAATGAGTTGGTAAAACCAGTTTTCATTTCTCAGGAAACAGATCTATGATGAAAATGAACAAAATGAAGAAAGAAAAAAAAATATAGGAATAAGTTCCATTTGATTGGTGACATTTGAGAATACGAGTATATAAAGTGTGTGCGATGTTCAAATCTGCTGTCTCTAGCTACATGTGCACAGGTACCGTACACATGACAAGACTAATTTTTCTAAAGAGCGAATATCATATTCCACCTTTATTCTTTAGGGTCGACTAAAAAGGCATTTAACATTGTCTACAGCAAAAGTCATACAGTTCATTTATGTGCATTTAGTCCTCTTAAATTAAATATAAAGGTTATTTTAAAATTTGATGCTAATTTTATTTAACTGAAGTTGATTCAATACTGAATAATGAATGCTCTGCACCTTAACGGACAAGAAACTTCAGACAAAAATTAATGACTGCTATGCACTTTTACCATGGTAGCCAGGTTTTAAACAGAGTCAAGGAAAGAGTGCACCAAATCTAATTGCCATCCATTAGTAAAATAATAAGTGTTAAACACATACCTGATCTATGTGAATTTTACTATACTAACAAACATATTTATTCTGAATTAGTTGAACATTTCATATATGTTGCTTTGTATATTTTTTAATTCCTTTTTCTATATAATTTAATATTCGTAATTCACATTTATACATATAGATGACACACTGTAATAATAGGTGTTTAGTCATACAAGTTACTCTGGTGGGAATTGAAATAGTGTTTTACTTTTTAAGAAAACTACACATTAGTGATTACTCTTGACTTGAAAAAAAATTGCTGATAATTTTATTGTTTTGCTATATTTTCTGGAATTGAAAATAATTGTTAATTTTATTTTTGTAGTATAGTTTCTTTAATTGAAAATAATTGTTGATTTTATTTTTGTAGTATATTTTCTTTAATTGAAAATAATTGTTGATAATTTTATTGTTGTGGTATATTTTCTGGAATTGAAAATAATTGTTGATAATTTTATTGTTGTGGTATATTTTCTGTTAGTATTAATGCAAGGGTAGAACGTTTTTTAAATTTATCTTTATGATATTTAAACATTCTAATTACTGAAAAATGTTTTCTTTGTAGTGTGATATTATAAATGGTTAAGAATTCAATCCTGATATAATTAAAATAATAAGCATATGCTTTTAATTTTCTTTTATATCCTTTTGAAATGATTGACACACATTTATGCCTGAGGCTCTTGGATATAGACTTGTGACAGAGTTCCATGACTGAAGAGTCCATGACTCTTCATCCTAAATTTCTGTCAAGAGCCCAATTAAGAGTTTAGTTGCCAGAGTTAAACCTGGTAGGATTTTCAAAGTTGAAGTCTATAACTGCTTCCATGAAAAAAGTTGCAGTCACAATACTACTTTATTTTCCCTTAATTATTAGAACATTATTAATATATTATCAACACAAGCATTTACATGTATGTTACATGGTTGCTAATGCATATTAACAATTATCAATGAATCTACATTTCCATTCTTTAATTTCATGCATACAAAAAAAACAAGCAACTGAATAATTAAATTTAATTCCCTTAACTCTATTCACATCAATCAAATGTCCAACAGATTGCAAGAAGAAAAATGGACATATTCCATTCATGCTGTTTCAATTATCTTCAAACAACACAACATCTTACATTCTAGCTTTGTCTTAACATACCTTAGCAGACCCATACAGCTTGGATCCTCCTCCACCAAGCATCTCAATTTAATTAGTTTCTTGTTTATAAATGTCCTTGACCCTTTGTCTTTTTTCATGACAGCTCATGTCTTGATATTACTAATTTACATTATTTTCTACACACATGCTTTGCAGGAGATAAATTAATTTTTTTTTCACATAACCATTCATTTGCTCTAATTAGCTTTACATTTTTTGCATTTATTCGTGCCAGTTTAGTATTGTGATATTTATATAATACGATGACATTCCTTCCAAAACCAAACTTTGTAAAATGTACTTTTCCAAAGGTTTAAATTAATACAAAGAATAAAAGAAAGCCCTTCTAATCCTTGACCATACAAACATGATGTCACATTTATGAGTCCAAATACTTTAAAACGAAATATCTTCGATGGCTTCTGTGACAAAAGTATTCTAGGAAAATGTTAAGACTATATCCATTCGCAGCAGTCATCAAGATGTGTGATACTCTTTTCAGGTGGATTCGATTGGACAAACATTGTCAACATATTTATTCATTCTGCCTTAATTGCTGACGCCCTGTGTGATATCTATACATCAATGTAGATTTATGCCATGTTAATAATCTCAGTGTTAGTAATTTCTTTTTTCCGAAACGTTCATTTCCTGGTTGAGCGGTCTTTGCATGGAGCATTACGAAGATTGTGGGAAGTGGCCTTAAGCTCTATTCTTAACATACAGGTGCGAACACTAGATTTTCAATAGGAAGCTTAGATTGGTAATATCATTTGTATACAAACTTGTGCTATTAGGACAAAGGTGGGCCTGTCGATTTCCATGAAAAATATAAAAGCATATAAGGAATAAAATGTACCTGATGGAGTTGTGGTATTGGGCGTCTCTTGAGTTGATGAGGTAGTCATGCTACTACTAGTTGTTGTTTGCCTTGGTATGGAAGTAGTACTAGATGCAGTGGATGTCGCCAACATGCTTGTAGTCTGTGGTGTACTTGAAATAACAGACGACATGGTTGGAACCGAAGTTGAGGTTTCCGATGTAGATGCGATCGTTGGTGTTGTTGTCTCTGAAGTTGTAATTTTAATTATGACTTTTCATTAAATGTTTCAAGTTAAAATGATTTGTGTAATTATGAAATCTAGTATGACCTTTGCTTCTCAAAGTTTGTGGTTTACTGTCTCTTGTATAAATGAATGTAAACCATAATGGGTTGAAAGCGCCTCAGCTTACAAATTTCTAAGATACGAGTAGTTCTTAGCATCTGCAAACTTGACTTGAAACTTATAAAACTTAACTCCATAATTAACTTAACTCCATATTTAATATTTGGAATCCTATATTAAAACATATGTATCAAAAGCTAATTAAAGAGTTGAGTTTTTACAAGTTCATTGGACAATAGAGCTGGGAAAAGTAACAGATGTTATGAGAAATATTACTTATATAAAGGACAGGAGCATTATATAATGGGCAAACAATGGTAAATTGTAAATGGCATTTAACACATGTCTACAGCAAAAGTCATACAGTTCATTTATGTGCATTTAGTCCTCTTAAATTAAATATAAAGGTTATTTTAAAATTTGATGCTAATTTTATTTAACTGAAGTTGATTCAATACTGAATAATGAATGCTCTGCACCTTAACGGACAAGAAACTTCAGACAAAAATTACTGACTGCTATGCACTTTTACCATTGTAGCCAGGTTTTAAACAGTCAAGGAAAGAGTGAACCAAATCTAATTGCCACCCAATAGTAAAATAATAAGTGTTAAACGCATACGTGATCTATGTGAATTTTACTATACTAACAAACATATTTATTCTGAATTAGTTGAACATTACATGTATGTTGATTGGTATATATTTTAATTCCTTTTTTTATATAATTTAATATTTGTAATTCACATTTATACATATATATGGCACACCGTAATAATAGGTGATTAGTAATACAAGTTAATCTGGGGGAATTGATATAGTGTTTTACTTACAGAGAAAACTACACATTAGTGATTACTCTTTAAATGAAAAATAATTGTTGATAATTTTATTATTGTGGTATATTTTCTGGAATGGAAAAGAATTGTTGATAATTTTATTGTGGTATATTTTCTGGAATTAAAAAAAAATTTTGATAATTTTATTGTTGTGGTATATTTTCTGGAATTGAAATAATTGTTGATAATTTTATTGTTGTGGTATATTTTCTGGAATTGAAATTGACTTAATTTTATTGTTGTGGTATATTTTCTGGAATGGAAAATAATTGTTGATAATTTTATTGTTGTGGTATATTTTCTGGAATGGAAAATAATTGTTGATAATTTTATTGTTGTGGTATATTTTCTGGAATTAAAAAAATTTTTGGATAATTTTATTGTTGTGGTATATTTTCTGGAATTGAAAATAATTGTTGATAATTTTATTGTTATGGTATATTTTCTGGAATGGAAAATAATTGTTGATAATTTTATTGTTGTGGTATATTTTCTGGAATTGAAAATAATTGTTTATAATTTTATTGTTGTGGTATATTTTCTGGAATTGAAAATAATTGTTGATAATTTTATTTTCAAGATGGCCATTGTGGTATGCATATTAATCATTAGATTAAACACCTGAAGAAATATTTTGTTAAAAGTGCCAATTTGATTTTCCATTCAGGTGGAATAGCAATATGATTTTCAATATGTCTAGAATGATGGTCAAAATGGACACCATATTGGCATTAATTGTAAGCAACTAGATTCCATAAAAACTCTTCTTGCAAAAACACCATGTCAGTATGAATTTGGTTCAGGGTAATTAGCTATAACCAGATTATCAAAATGGCTTCCGATCAGCATATTCTCATTTTCTACCAACTAGAGATCAAAAGACGTTTATTTATGTGGCTAAAACCCCATTTTGATACTTCAGTCTGTTCAGGAGGAATAGCAATATGTTCAAGACGGTAACCAAGACATCCATATTAGATTTAAGATACAAGATGTGTTTATTTCCAACTTTGAGTATTTAGTATACATATTGTTTGTCCCAATATTTCTTCTTGTATTGTGCAAATCTTGTGCACGATCTTGATAGCATGGCCTCTCATTGCCTCTTATGTAAGGGACATAATCCCCAATTTGTTATAGTTTTTACTTACTCTTATATTAGCAATAATGAATCTGAATGTGACAATGTTTAAAAATTGTATGGCAAAATTTCCTTTTATTTGGATCTTTATCTTAATAGATAAGACTAAATTGGATTTAGTCACCACTGTTTGGAAGTGGAAACCTCACTTATTTGATATTAATATCATTACATTGTTTCCTTCATAAATACCTGTACAGGTTATGGGTCTGGTGCATGTTGCTTTAGTTGACTGAACCTTCATGTCTGTGGTCATATTGGAGTTGGTGATGGTATCTGTCCCCTTTGTTGTACCAGGCTGAGTTTGCAAAAATAAACCATCAGACATTTGTTTACATGTTAAGTCACAAAAGTATAATTTTCATGAACTAAACATATTGAGACATGTTTTTGTAAAAGTCATATGTCTATATGGCAATTACCATACTTACTGTATATGTTAGGATACCATATTTGTTGGGACACTATAAATTAATTTATCATTTTTAAAATAATTGTTTTGTGCACTGTATGTTCTGGGACACATCATTTCTTCAAGTCATAAATTGTGGGACACCATCTAAATCATTCAAATATTACTTGTTGGTAAAAGCACTCTAACAGAAATTTTATTTTAAAAAACATAAAACCTTAGTTGAGATAAAACTCATTAATCCAATGCAGCAGCATCTCGACACAAAACTTTTTGTGCATAAGTATTAACGGTTCTTTTTTGGTGCATGAATTTAAATTTAAGTTTCGCATTCTCCATTTCTACACTTAATTGTGAAATGATGCTTGACTGGTGGTGTTTTAGGGTTTAATGCCATTTTTCAGCACACGATAGGCTATACATAGTGACCGGTATTATTGGTGCAGGAAGGACCTGGGAAAAGCTCCGGAAAAAACCATGACCCACAAGAAGCTACTGGCAAGTTATCTCACATACCCACATTAGCTGAATCTTAGACTCGAACCCTCACAGACAAAGGTGAGATGGCAGTGATCCGTAACGAAGAGCACTTTAGACCACTTGAGGCCCCTTGATGACCTTCAGTAACTCTTAGCTTATAATGCAATCTATGTTTTTGTACCCAGCTTTGTGCAAGTTAGCAAGGGATAGGTATATGGAACAAACAATACAGCTGAAACCTACAAATGGGCTTATCAAATGCAGCCCCTAAAGCATAGACAATAAGTACTGCAAGAACTTTCCACATGTAAATTCGTGATTATTCATACCAGACTACATGATCGGAATCTTACATGTGATGCACATGACATTATATAAACAAGTATATTTTCTGGATAATAACCTTAATTATAGATTTAGTTGAAATTAAATTCCAGCATCTTTGTACGCACACCTTAAAGAGGAGTATATTATTAAAACAACCATACTGCATACCTCACCAGTAATTAATCATAGCATTACACAAAATAAAAAAAAATAAAAATAAGAAAATTGCAACAACAAAATTCAGCTTATCAACAGATGCATATAATTCGTTAGCTGCATATAATTAAACTTATCATTCATTTATGATTTTTGTTTCATCATGCTAAAAATGGTTTTGATGCTGTGGGCCAGTATGCATCATTTTCATTTTGGACCAGTTAGACACCATCAAAATTTTTCTGAGATGTGTTAATCAAGATGCACATGGAATGGGGCATACAAAATGAGTGTGAATGTATTGCGAAAGCTAAAAAAATTGGTTTGCAGCATTTGTTTTAAACATTTCATAAAATTTCTCAATTTAAATCATGAATTAAATCTTGATAAAACTAAATTCAAATTCTATTTGGCACAGTTGCTCTCAAAATCTCTTTATTCTTCAATATATCAGCCATGGAAGAAACTGCTGTGGCATTAGCACATCCCCTATTTTTGCCTCATGTCTTGCCACAATAGCAGTCTAACATGTAATTCAGACTTTGACATTTTACTTCAAAAGCAAAAGCCTACCTTACAAAATGGGAGGTTGGGAGCCAAGTAGCAGAGAGCGCTATCCGTTATGGATCACTGCCATCTCACCTGCCTGCATGGGTTCGAGTCAGATTTGGCTAATGTGGGTATGTGAGAAAGATTGGCAGTAACATTTTGTGGGTCAGTTTTTTTCCGGGGCTTTTCCCAGGTTCTTCCTCCAACATTAATATTGGCTGCCATATATAGCCTATCGTGTGCTGAAAAACGGCGTTAAACACTACAACAACCTTAAAAGATGGTATCATAACAAAATATAATGTACAAAATCATTGAGTTAATTAAGCCAGTCAAAAACAAATGTATGGCCTGATGGACTTTAACAATACAACAAAAGATCCGACTTATTACAGGAGCATAAAACAACAGTCAGCAAAAAAGAAAATAGTACTCAGTTTCAGTCCTAAATGGTATTTATTTAATGGAATACATACATGTAAACCACTGACAAATAAAAAGCTTAATCCACATGTAACATGCTAAAATTTTAATGAACAATGATTTATTTGCCCCTCATATTTTTTAACATTTTTTTACTGCTTATATTATTTGTTAATAAAAATGAGAACAAAAAAATAATTGAATTTTTGGGAAGGTGGATATATCGAAAAAGCGTAATCCATATACGGTTACACGTAATTTCCGAATATGATGTGTATGTTGCATTAATGAAAATAACATAATTTAATGAAAGAATTATATTTCCTGAACATATCTGCGATATAATTAGGATCTGTCTTATAAACTTTTAAGAATATAGCAAATAACTTTCATTGCAATTACCCCTCTTTTTTTATTTTTTCTTTTCGGTTTCTTGCCATTAACAGCTCCTTGTTGTTCTTGTCCAAGAGTCTTCTTGTAATTAAGATCATGTCGTGACTCATCTGCAAATGTATGAGGAAAAAAACAATTACCATCTAGACTGAGATGATAGAAGCCTAGTAGTTATTCCATAGTGGGACTAATTGACTGTTCAAAGCAATGACCTATAGGAACTCAAGTCTGATTTTTTATCTACACCTTTAACCACTGACTCCACAATCCCGAGTCTTCTACCATAGTCCAAATGCAACTTATTAACAAAAATTTTAGAGAACTAATACTATGTTGTGGAAACCATTATTCTTCTTTCTGTCTCAGTCACAGTGACATTGACACTAAAAGATCAACAGATTTTATCCTATCCTCACAAAGTAACACTAGATTTCATACCATTAGGTAAATCAATTTCTCACAGTACTAGACTACACAGTTATATAAACATCACGTACATGTATATAATGGTATATGTTATGTTCTGTCATGCTTCATGATACAGCAGGATGCTTCCATTCCCATTGTTCCCAAACATACCGATTAAACAACTTCGTTGATTGTTAGGAACATTTCAAACTTCAAATCCCTTGGGAACTTTCTTCTACTGAACTCCTGATTATTTAACTACATAAAGGAGTGGGAGGAGACGGGATAAATTCAAAAATTATATGGCCAGTGTTCTCACCCTTCCTTTCAAGCCATTACACTAATGGACATTTTTTTTGTATGTTTGATTAGGATTTTTAACATAGCTTTAACAATTTTTCAGCCACTGCTACGATGTCTGCAGCGGGGCAGTTTATAGTGATATCTAGCACTGGGACATCATGCCGCAGACATCTAACATGATGTCCCACCCAGTCACATTATCCTGACACCAGGCCCACCAGTCCTAACAATTACCGCTTAATGCTGAGCATCAAGCGAGGCTGCTGTTAGTACCATTTTTGTAAGTCTTTAGTATGACTTGGCAGAGGATCGAACCCACGACCCCTCGCTTCCATGGCGGACATTCTAACTACTAGGCCACCGAAGCGGTAATATAAATATTAAAACATTCATTTTTCCCTCTACAATGTAGGGGAAATATCCAATAGCTGACATGATTGTTGAATACAAGGAATGTATTACATGATGTCTTTGGTCATTATCATAATGCAAAATGCATACATCTATCTATACTGTATTGATCTTTCTGATTGGGAAATATTTACCCTTTCTTGATAACTTTTCATTTTACAGCCAAGTATGGAGTAAAATACAAATATCCATTATAGAGGTCATAACATAACTAATGATATTTCAACATGCGCTTTTCATTCGATCTGCAAATTAGAGACATTTGCATGACCCAACACTGAGTATAAAAATAGAAAAACTCTTAAAAATAAGAAAAATAGCTTTGATTTAAATTCACATAGTTAAACATGGCTCTCAGGAACCCATGCTTCCAGATCAAATACATGCAAGGTTCTCAAAGGATGAACAGTTTCTCCCTATAAAGTGTACCCAAGACATGCCCCATTTTCCCATAGGACACTCCCAATTTTCATATTCTGGTCAGCATGGCTAATCTGCACAAAAGTCCAACGCCAGACTTAAGTAATCAGAGAAAGAAGCTAGTGCGACTAATTAACAGTTAATCCTTTTTATCTTTGTAGTTATCTTGTGAAAATCACAACAACTCTGACATACTTCAGAGACACCATGTTCTATATTTAAGATTGCAGAACTCTCAAAAATGAGTTGGTAAAACCAGTTTTCATTTCTCAGGAAACAGATCTATGATGAAAATGAACAAAATGAAGAAAGAAAAAAAAATATAGGAATAAGTTCCATTTGATTGGTGACATTTGAGAATACGAGTATATAAAGTGTGTGCGATGTTCAATACTGAATAATGAATGCTCTGCACCTTAACAGACAAGAAACTTCAGACAAAAATTAATGACTGCTATGCACTTTTACCATGGTAGCCAGGTTTTAAACAGAGTCAAGGAAAGAGTGCACCAAATCTAATTGCCATCCATTAGTAAAATAATAAGTGTTAAACACTTACCTGATCTATGTGAATTTTACTATACTAACAAACATATTTATTCTGAATTAGTTGAACATTTCATATATGTTGCTTTGTATATTTTTTAATTCCTTTTTCTATATAATTTAATATTCGTAATTCACATTTATACATATAGATGACACACTGTAATAATAGGTGTTTAGTCATACAAGTTAATCTGGTGGGAATTGAAATAGTGTTTTACTTATTAAGAAAACTACACATTAGTGATTACTCTTGAATTTAAAATAATTGTTGATAATTTTATTGTTGTGGTATATTTTCTGGAATTGAAAATAATTGTTGATAATTTTATTGTTGTGGTATATTTTCTGTTAGTATTAATGCAAGGGTAGAATGTTTTTTAAATTTATCTTTATGATATTTAAACATTCTAATTACTGAAAAATGTTTTCTTTGTAGTGTGATATTATAAATGGTTAAGAATTCAATCCTGATATAATTAAAATAATAAGCATATGCTTTTAATTTTCTTTTATATCCTTTTGAAATGATTGACACACATTTATGCCAGAGGCTCTTGGATATAGACTTGTGACAGAGTTCCATGACTGAAGAGTCCATGACTCTTCATCCTAAATTTCTGTCAAGAGCCCAATTAAGAGTTTAGTTGCCAGAGTTAAACCTGGTAGGATTTTCAAAGTTGAAGTCTATAACTGCTTCCATGAAAAAAGTTGCAGTCACAATACTACTTTATTTTCCCTTAATTATTAGAACATTATTAATATATTATCAACACAAGCATTTACATGTATGTTACATGGTTGCTAATGCATATTAACAATTATCAATGAATCTACATTTCCATTCTTTAATTTCATGCATACAAAAAAAAAAACAAGCAACTGAATAATTAAATTTAATTCCCTTAACTCTATTCACATCAATCAATTGTCCAACAGATTGCAAGAAGAAAAATGGACATATTCCATTCATGCTGTTTCAATTATCTTCAAACAACACAACATCTTACATTCTAACTTTCTCTTAACATACCTTAGCAGACCCATACAGCTTGGATCCTCCTCCACCAAGCATCTCAATTTAATTAGTTTCTTGTTTATAAATGTCCTTGACCCTTTGTCTTTTTTCATGACAGCTCATGTCTTGATATTACTAATTTACATTATTTTCTACACACATGCTTTGCAGGAGATAAATTAATTTTTTTTTCACATAACCATTCATTTGCTCTAATTAGCTTTACACTTTTTGCATCATTCGTGCCAGTTTAGTATTGTGATATTTATATAATACGATGACATTCCTTCCAAAACCAAACTTTGTAAAATGTACTTTTCCAAAGGTTTAAATTAATACAAAGAATAAAAGAAAGCCCTTCTAATCCTTGACCATACAAACATGATGTCACATTTATGAGTCCAAATACTTTAAAACGAAATATCTTCGATGGCTTCTGTGACAAAAGTATTCTAGGAAAATGTCAAGACTATATCCATTCGCAGCAGTCATCAAGATGTGTGATACTCTTTTCAGGTGGATTCAATTGGACAAACATTGTCAACATATTTATTCATTCTGCCTTTATTGCTGACGCCCTGTGTGATATCTATACATCAATGTAGATTTATGCCATGTTAATAATCTCAGTGTTAGTAATTTCTTTTTTCCGAAACGTTCATTTCCTGGTCGAGCGGTCTTTGCATGGAGCATTACGAAGATTGTGGGAAGTGGCCTTAAGCTCTATTCTTAACATACAGGTGCAAACACTAGATTTTCAATAGGAAGCTTAGATCGGTAATATCATTTGCATACAAACTTGTGCTATTAGGACAAAGGTAGGCCTGTCGATTTCCATGAAAAATATAAAAGCATATAAGGAATAAAATGTACCTGATGTAGTTGTGGTATTGGGCGTCTCTTGAGTTGATGAGGTAGTCGTGCTACTACTAGTTGTTGTTTGCCTTGGTATGGAAGTAGTACTAGATGCAGTGGATGTCGCCGACGTGCTTGTAGTCTGTGGTGTACTTGAAATAACAGACGACGTGGTTGGAACCGAAGTTGACGTTTCCGATGTAGATGCGATCGTTGGTGTTGTTGTCTCTGAAGTTGTAATTTTAATTATGACTTTTCATTAAATGTTTCAAGTTAAAATGATTTGTGTAATTATGAAATCTAGTATGACCTTTGCTTCTCAAAGTTTGTGGTTTACTGTCTCTTGTATAAATGAATGTAAACCATAATGGGTTGAAAGCGCCTCAGCTTACAAATTTCTAAGATACGAGTAGTTCTTAGCATCTGCAAGCTTGACTTGAAACTTATAAAACTTAACTCCATAATTAACTTAACTCCATATTTAATATTTGGAATCCTATATTAAAACATATGTATCAAAAGCTAATTAAAGAGTCGAGTTTTTACAAGTTCATTGGACAATAGAGCTGGGAAAAGTAAGAGATGTTATGAGAAATATTACTTATATAAAGGACAGGAGCATTATATAATGGGCAAACAATGGTAAATTGTAAATGGCATTTAACACATGTCTACAGCAAAAGTCATACAGTTCATTTATGTTCATTTAGTCCTCTTAAATTAAATATAAAGGTTATTTTAAAATTTGATGCTAATTTTATTTAACTGAAGTTGATTCAATACTGAATAATGAATGCTCTGCACCTTAACGGACAAGAAACTTCAGACAAAAATTACTGACTGCTATGCACTTTTACCATGGTAGCCAGGTTTTAAACAGTCAAGGAAAGAGTGAACCAAATCTAATTGCCACCCAGTAGTAAAATAATAAGTGTTAAACGCATACGTGATCTATGTGAAATTTACTATACTAACAAACATATTTATTCTGAATTAGTTGAACATTTCATGCATGTTGATTGGTATATATTTTAATTCCTTTTTATATATAATTTAATATTTGTAATTCACATTTATACATATATATGGCGCACTGTAATAATAGGTGATTAGTAATACAAGTTAATCTGGGGGAATTGATATAGTGTTTTACTTACAGAGAAAAAACTACACATTAGTGATTACTCTTTAAACGAAAAATAATTTTTGATAATTTTATTATTGTGGTATATTTTCTGGAATTGAAAAGAATTGTTGATAATTTTATTGTTGTGGTATATTTTCTGGAATTAAAAAAAAATTTTTGATAATTTTATTGTTGTGGTATATTTTCTGGAATTGAAATAATTGTTGATAATTTTATTGTTGTGGTATATTTTCTGGAATTGAAAATAACTTGATAATTTTATTGTTGTATATTTTCTGGAATGGAAAATAATTGTTGATAATTTTATTGTTGTGGTATATTTTATGGAATTGAAAATAATTGTTTATAATTTTATTGTTGTGGTATATTTTCTGGAATTGAAAATAATTATTGATAATTTTACTGTTATGGTATATTTTCTGGAATTGAAAATAATTGTTGATAATTTTATTATGGTGGTATATTTTCTGGAATTGAAAATAATTGTTTATAATTTTATTGTTGTGGTATATTTTCTGGAATTGAAAATAATTGTTGATAATTTTATTTTTGAGATGGCCATTGTGGTATGCATATTAATCATTAGATTAAACACCTGAAGAAATATTTTGTTAAAAGTGCCAATTTGATTTTCCATTCAGGTGGAATAGCAATATGATTTTCAATATGTCTAGAATGATGGTCAAAATGGACACCATATTGGCATTAATTGTAAGCAACTAGATTCCATAAAAACTCTTCTTGCAAAAACACCATGTCAGTATGAATTTAGTTCAGGGTAATTAGCTATAACCAGATTATCAAAATGGCTTCCGATCAGCATATTCTCATTTTCTACCAACTAGAGATCAAAACAAGATTTCTTATATGGCTAGAACCCCATTTTGATACTTCAATCTGTTCAGGAGGAATAGCAATATGTTCAAGACGGTAACCAAGACATCCATATTAGATTTAAGATACAAGATGTGTTTATTTCCAACTTTGAGTATTTAGTATACATATTGTTTGTCCCAATATTCTTCTTGTATTGTGCAAATCTTGTGCACGATCTTGATAGCATGGCCTCTCATTGCCTCTTATGTAAGGGACATAATCCCCAATTTGTTATAGTTTTTACTTACTCTTATATTAGCAATAATGAATCTGAATGTGACAATGTTTAAAAATTGTATGGCAAAATTTCCTTTTATTTGGATCTTTATCTTAATAGATAAGACTAAATTGGATTTAGTCACCACTGTTTGGAAGTGGAAACCTCACTTATTTGATATTAATATCAATACATTGTTTCCTTCATAAATACCTGTACAGGTTATGGGTCTGGTGCATGCTGCTTTAGTTGACTGAGCCTTCATGTCTGTGGTCATATTGGAGTTGGTGATGGCATCTGTCCCCTTTGTTGTACCAGGCTGAGTTTGCAAAAATAAACCATCATCAGACATTGGTTTACATGTTAAGTCACAAAAGTATAATTTTCATGAACTAAACATATTGAGACATGTTTTTGTAAAAGTCATATGTCTATATGGCAATTACCATACTTACTGTATATGTCAGGATACCATATTTGTTGGGACACTATAAATTAATTTATAATTTTTATAATAATTCTTTTGTGTACTGTATGTACTGGGACACATCATTTCTTCAAGTCATAAATTGTGGGACACCATCTAAATTATTAAAAAATTACATGTTGGAAAAAGCACTTCAACATAAATTTTATATAAAAAAAACAAAACCTTAGTTGAGATAAAAAAGTATTAACAGTTCTTTTTTGGTGCATGAATTTAAATTTAAGTTTCGTATTCTCCATTTCTACACTTAATTTTGAAATGGTGCTAGACAGGGGATTGACTGGTGTGCTATAAAAACACTCACTTGCATTCTCAGTAACACTTTCCCAGCTCTAATAATCTTATATACTGCACTATAATCAGCAAGTACTTGCTGAATGAAATCATCATCTGGAGAGGACATGTTCAGAGTCAGCAATTTTGAGTTTTCTATGTAGTGCCCATTATAAAATTACATTTATAAGACTTCTTTGAGGAATATAATCTTACAACTATGAAAATGCTTATTCCAGTGTATCTCACAACAAACAATGTTGAGGTTTAAGAAAAAGTATGTGCAGCTATGACATATAATATGATATTTGTTTGTTTGCTATGTTTGGGATTTTTAATGTAGCTTTAAAAATTTTTCAATTATATCGCTATAATGTCTGCAGTGAGGCAGTTTATAGTGATGTCTAGCACTGGGGCATCACACTGCAGACACGTTGCATGATGTACCAACCACTCACATTATCCTGACACCAGGCCCACCAGTCCTAACACTAACCTCTTATTGCTGAGCATCAAGTGAGGCAACTGTTAGTACCATTTTTGCAAGTCTTTGGTATGAATCTGAACCCACTACCTCCCGCTTCTATGGTGGACGCTCTAGCCACTAGGTCACCAGAGTGGTTAGAATATGGTTAGAACATGAAAACATCTGTCTCAAATATAAATTTCTCTAATATAAAATGCTTATAACAAACTATTTAAATATGAAATAATGTGAATTCTTTTTATTTTTATGTTTTTTTCCCCTCAAAGACAACATTTTTATTTAATTTCTGATGGGGTAATAATTTTTCTACTGCAAGCTCAATGTACATTATAGTTTTTCAATTCATCGCTTGTGGCAACCTGGAAATCCACGAAAATTGGCAATACACAAACACAGTAAATTCACAATATTGTTATATCCTGTAATAGTTATCATCATTTTATGACAGCACAAAAAATAGTCTAGAACACAAAATGGATGCATATAAATATCATGGAAAAACAGTAAATTCATACTTGCTATATAATATGCCAGTTAATGTATTGTAAATGTACATATACTATGAGATAAAGATTGTATAATAAACACACATGCATAACAAAGGATTTTTAAAAGAAATATTTAGTAATTTATCAGAACACTTTCTTCAGAGAAATATACTCTTTTGTATTGGTCTGACCATTTAGAGTTAAAATATGAATTACAGGTACTTACCAACAGCGGTGGAGGCAATTCTTTAGACTTTTGAAAACTTTCAGAAATTTCACTGGAAAATAAAACATTGCATTCCATCAATCTGAAAGAATTTACATATAAATATCAATTGGCAAAATGGCAGATTTCACTAAAATTTGTAAATCTTATATCCTGAGCTCCAGAATTTTGGCTCAACCATCTAAGGCAACTTATAAGGAGTACCAGGCTCCTAAATCAGTTAGTTCAGGAACTTTGCATCTTTGCACATGGTTTAAATTTAAATAAAAACTACTTCCCTGATTTTCCCCACTGGTATTATTTGTTATTTTAAAAAAAGTGTATAACCCACAGAAGGTTTAATGATCCTACAATATCTGAATGGTGGGAACTGATTTGGGTTTGATTAAAGCTAGGACTGAACTCTGATGAAAATTTCATAGAAGTTTGCTAGCTAAGATAGGATGTTTACTATGATTTCTTTAGTTCATAGGTAAATTATGAACAAAGAGCATATAACTTTATCTTCTATATGAGGAACGGATCAGGAATTCTGCCACTTCAAGAGGAACTCAATATGGAATCAGCTTAAGTCTGTCAAGTTTGTTTTGTTTTTTCCATCAACAGAATGAACAGAACATGGAAATTTTAGAAAATACCTGCCCATTTATTTCAAAATTAATTTTTGTTTTCCAGTTCTCTTGGCAGGAAAATGTAATGAAACAATATTTACTGTCCATAGAAAATGTAACAGAGCGAGAACTGTATGGCCATGTGTGACAGTAGCTGAGAATTAGTTGCTAAGAAGCATTTAGTCAGATCATTTCCATAATGCACAATATTCACAAATATTACATATTTTTCTACCTGGCTGAGCAATTGCGAGGTCAAGCCAATTTAACTGCCTGGTTTAATTGAACGAATTAGTCTACATGGTGTGTCTCATTTCTTTAGGGCTATTATGATTTATTTTTTTACATTTACTCCTTCATTATCTGCATTACTTTAAGGCTAAGATGAAAGAAGCAGGTGTCAGACAGTTGCAGTGATTCCATTATTTAAAAAGATTCAGAACTTGCCCATCGAATAATGGCTCCAACATAAATATCTTTATAAATAACCTTTGGTCAACATGACCAAATCTTTGAAAGATTGTTTGAAACATTACTCCAAAACATTTCACTGCATACCACATGTATAACCGGACTTCCAGAAAAGATGGCCACCATCACATAACTGCTTGACGATGGCTCTTCCGTTATTATGCTATTGTTCATGATAATATGTGCTTGTTGTCTATCTTCGTCTTCATTATTGTTTCATCATGCATTGGCTGTTCAGTTCATGTGTTTCTTCATCTCCTTGTTTTGGAAATGAGAACAATTAGAATTTTCTCAGCTGTCTTGTTCCACTGTTAAGACGTCCATTGATTTTTAATTAACCACCATCACGTGATCCCCAGTCAACCCGCTTACGCTATGATGGAGCCTCATTATTTTAAGTAAATGACCACACCTTGGCTCTTGATACTTTATTGTGCTCAAGACTAAATGAACTGGGACTACATTCATCATTACTTAAATGTAAGCAGAAGTGAAAAAATAAATGTTTCAAAGCTGGTCAGTGTAGAACAGAAAGAAGAATTCCAGTTATCTCCCTTTCACCCGTAACAGATAAACAATTAAATATTTTGGCCGTTAATTTTGATAACCTGGTGAAAATTCATCTTAAATCATCAACTGTCCCTGGGAAACCACTACGTATTGCATTATTCAATGCCCAATCAGTAGGATTACCGGAAAAGCGCACAGAAATAGTTAATTTTATCAACAACCAGAATATTGGTCTTCTTCCTGACAGAAACTTGGCTAAAGGCATTAGGCAATGAGCCCAAGTGTGCGGAATTAACACCCACTGATTACTACATCAAGTCGTTCCCTCGCAACTCTCGCAGAAGTGGAATTGCTGTCCTCACAAAGAATTCCATCAGACTCACTATTAATTAGCAAATCTATGAAGCCACTAAGAAGAATGTCACAAACATAGTTCATTTAGAAAAATTATCCCACTACAGTACTAAGATCACGGAGAATTCCAATTGCAAAGAGCTCTTCAAGATAACTAACAAACTAATGTCAAGGAACAATTGTACACCACTTCCAACTACCTTCTCTCCAGTAGACCTTCCGGACCAATTTGCAAATTTCTTCCGTGACAAAGTACAAACCATTAGAGATTCGCTCAACAACACAATTTCCTTTGACTTGTCACCATACAGTTATGATACAGAATTTCAGCATCAACCATTAGGAGCATATGAACCTGTCTTTATTGATTTAGTACAGACAATCGTGATGAAGAGTGCACCAAAAGTCTTGTGAACTTGATCCATTAATTCCAACATCACTGCTGCTTGAATGTTTTGACCCAATATTGCCTTCACTAACTGTTGAGGCTTTATTTTTGTTTGAAAATTTGATCTATTCACACTCTCTTCGTAGAGGCTTTATTTTTGTTTGAAAATTTGATCTCTTCACTCTCTCTCCGTAGAGGCTTTATTTTTATTTGAAAACTTGGTCTGTTCACCCTTCTTGCTGAAACTCATTTTTAGTTTTGTCTGAATTAGTTTCGGTTTATTTTTTGATTTTGTCTGAATTAGTTTCAGTCTGTTCACCCTTCTTGCTGCTTACCGGTGTATACTTTTGGAGGAAATGATGGAGTCCAAACCTACCCCCTTATGTTATATATATATTTACAAATTGATTAAGTACACTTCAACAAAGAAACAATGTTAGAGAGCAGAAACCTACTACATACTGTTTTTTATCAGGAAGATCTCCAACAGACCAAAATCTATGTCTTCTGCTAGATGAACGAAGCTGAAATGATATAAAGATTATCATTATTCGTAAAAGAATATGTTTGCCAAAATGCTACTATGTATACAATTATTATAGAAAATTTAGACTTGTAATTGTCTGATCCCTTCTCATACATCTGACTTTGGCATACTTTTGTTATTAAAACCCACCAAACCCAAAAAAAAATTATTTCGACAAAAATTAACTAGTAACATCTGTTGTTATAACTGGCATCATCTTCATTCAGGGTCACTATGACATCAAAAGTGGTATCATTATCATTTAAGACCAACCAGACATTATAAAAATAACTTTTATTGAAAAACACATGTTGAAGAAAGCAGAAGTTCAAGACCATGTTCATGACCAGATTTGTAATGCGTTCATTTAGGACAAACTCAATATCATAGGGAGTCTCTTGGTGAAAACTCCATATAAACACAATGAGCAGAGATAAGACTCTGAAGACAGATGAAATAGCAGCCAAATGGAATTCCAGACTGGCTTAATTTTCATTTAAGACTGACTATCAACAAAAGTCTTTTAGTGAAAACTATGTGAATATTCAGAAAGAGAAGCAATAAAAAAGTAATAAAAATGCCTGTCATGGGGGACACACATTTAATTTAGAACAACCTTGGCAAGATGTAAAGTCTTTCAGTGAAAACAACATGTTTTAGTAAAAATATGCATGTCTTTACAAAAATTGACATGAAGAATTTCAAGAAGGCCACTGTATCAACCAAACGGAAAGTCCATGGGAGATCATTTGTATCTTTTCAAACTTGACATCATAAGACGTCATCTATTAAGGTAGCAATAACATTAATTTCATTGAGTCAAATTATATATCATATGAAGTCTTTTAACAGATGTGTGATACTGATATAACCATCATTGAGTCAAATTATATATCATATGAAGTCTTTTAACAGATGTGTGATACTGATATAACCATAATAATAATAATGAGGACTTTGTATAGCGCCTATTCTTTCTAAGCTCTAAGCGCTTTACACCATCTATAATGATATGACTACACTACAAAAAAACAAATGACAAAAACAATGAAATTGGAAAACATAAAAACATGCTTAAAACATATGGTACAAAAACATTATTAGGTCTCTAAGTTTGTCCCTGCAGTCGAAAAAGGTGAGTTTTAAGAGCACGCTTAAAAGGGACCACTGTGTCTTTGTGTCTAATTTCAATGGGCAATTCGTTCCACGTCGCCAGGCCCTGGTATGCAAAATAACATTGTCCATATGACTTCGTTTTCACAGTGGGAACAATGAGTATATGATTGTCAGAAGAAGAGCATAAGTATCTAGCTGGTGTATACACTTGAGCAAGGCCGGATAGGTATGTTGGACTGGAGTCTGTCAGTGAAACATAGCACACAGAACAAATTTTGTGTTTGATTCTGTATCGAATTGATAGCCAATGTAGGGTACAGAGCAGTGGTGAAGTGTTCTCTGATTGAGGTACTCTAAAAATAATCTGTGCAGCTGTGTTTTAAACTTTTTGAAGTTTCTGTAGTAAATATTGTGACGAACCAGACAGAATTGAATTACAATAGTCCAGTCTTGAAAGTACTAATGAACACACAAGTGTTTTAGTGGCATCAACTGAAAGATATTTACGAATGGAATTGATGTTACATACACACATAACCATGGGTGTGTCATGACAATATTTTCAAGCAGGCCACCCTGGTG
Source organism: Unio pictorum (assembly GCA_030141615.1). Lineage (NCBI taxonomy): Eukaryota > Metazoa > Mollusca > Bivalvia > Unionida > Unionidae > Unio > Unio pictorum. The sequence continues at coordinate 1,279,379 of JARLTB010000050.1, forward strand.
ACCATACTGGGCATCTGAGGACATGTTGAACAGGCATCAGTTTAATTTAGAACTAAATAGGGGTAATGATATGAAGCTTTTAACTGAAAATTGCATATTCATATGACCATTCATATTTTTAGAACAAAAATAGTAATAAGAATAATTTCAAAATGGCTGCCATAGTGGCATGATTGGAACTGTTTTCACAATCACAATGCATTTGATTAATCTTGTGAATGTACATGCTGAATGTTATTTCTAAGCCATGATGGTGTCAGATATGCAATATATCAGCAGTGGATCATATTGTTAACCAGTTTATATATAATCATAACACAAAAAAACTAAATTAAATCAAAATGAAGCATCATTACTAGCAATAAGTAGCATTGTTGTACTGTTAGCGACTAAATAAAATATAAGAACTTGCAACAGCACATTAAACAGTACATGCAACAACAAAGATATCAATTTAACCAAGTCAAATGATGAATAAAAGAGTAATTGATGAATAAAACGTGTTGTTTCATATATATGATTCACTGAGGCAAAGTGAGTTTTAAGAGTTTGATGTGAACTTAAAATTCCTGAATAAGAGATTTCCTCGAGGAGAAGTTTTGCCTGCAATGAAATCACCCCATCAATGTTTAATAACAGAATAGCTTCCATGCTGAGTTGTTTCATTAAAACAATGTCACAAGTTCTGAAAAACAGAAAGCTTGTTTTAATGTCAGTCAACACAAACAAAACGTAGTGATGTAATATACAGTAAATGTATGCACACATGACGATTGTTGAAATCTTCCAAAGTAATGTTTTTAACGATCTTTCTGAGGTTTGGTATCTTGAAAATAAAGGTACCTTATACATAAAAAGCAAATAGCTTCATCTGAAATAGTTCTTTATTGATTATCATTATCAAAGTAATTATATAGCAAGGATTCAGCCCATTACCACCCCACCTCGCAACCCCTCCTTAATTTTTGAGGACCTTTAGTTGTTGTTGTTGGGTTTAATGCCATTTTTCAGCACACGATAGACTATACATGGCGACCAGTATTATTGGTGGAGGAAGAACCCAGGAAAAGCCCTAGAAAGAACAACCCACGAGAAGCTACTGGCAAGCTTTCTAACATATCCACATTAGCCGAATCTTTGACTCGAACCCACACAGACAGAGGTGAGATGGCAGTGATTCTTAATGGAGAGCGCTTTAGACCAATCTGCCACTTGAGGACCTTCAGTAATTCCTAGCTTATAATGCAATCTGTGTTTTTGTACCCAGCTTTGTGCAAGTTAGCGAGGGATAGGTATATGGAACAAACAGTACAGCTGAAACCTACAAACAGGCTTATCAAAAGCAGACCCTAAAGCATTGACAATAAGTACTGCAAGAACTTTCCACATGTAAATTCGTGATTATTCATAAAAGACTACATGATCTGATGCTTAAATGTGATGGACATGACATTATATAAACAAGTATGCTATCTGGATAATAACCTTAATTATTGATTTTGTTGAAATTAAATTCAGGCATATTTGTACACACTCCATAAAGCAGAGTATATTATTAAAACAGTTACAACCATACTGCATACCTCACCAGTAATTAATAAAAACAATACACAAATGTAATATAATTAGTTAGCTGCATATAATTAAACTTATCATTCATTTATGCTTTTTGTTTCATCATGCTAAAATGGTTTTGATGCTGTGGGCCAGTATGCATAATTTTCATTTTGGACCAGTTAGACACCATCAAAATTTTTCTGAGATGTGTGTTAATCAAAATGAATATGAATGTGTTGCGAAAGTTAAAAAAATTGATTTTCAGCATTTGTTGGAAACATTTAATACAAATCTCAATTTAAATCATGAATTAAATGTTGATAAAACTAAATTCAAATTCTATTTGGTACTGTTGCTCTCAAAATCTCTTTATTTATTTAATGGAATACATACATGTAAACCACTGACAAATAAAAAGCTTAATCCACATGTAACATGCTAAAATTTTAATGAACAATGATTTATTTGCCCCTCATGTTTTTTAACATTTTTTTACTGCTTATACTATTTGTTAATAAAAATGAGAAGAAAAAAATAATTGAATTTTTGGGAAGGTGGATATACCGAAAAAGCGTAATCCATATACGGTTACGCGTAATTTACGAATATGATGTGTTAATTAAGATTACATAATTTAATGGAATATGTTGTGTTAATGAAAATGACATAATTTAATGAAAGAATTATATTTCCTGAACATATATACGATACAATTAGGATCTGTCTTATAAATGTTTAAGAATATAGCAAATAACTTTTGTTGCAATTACCCATAATTTTTTGACAGGTATCTTGTCATTAACAGCTCCATGTTCTTGTCCAACAGTCTGCTTGTTATGGAGATCATGACACTTCTTTGATAGTTCATCTGCAAATGTATGAGAAGAAAAAAACAATTACCATCTAGATGTTGATGATAGAAGCCTAGTAGTTATTCCATAGTAGGACTAATTGACTGTTCAAAGCAATGACCTAGAGGAACTCTAGTCTGCTTTTTTTTTCTACACCTTTAACCACTGACTCCACAATCCTGAGTCTTCTAACATAGTCCAAATACAACCTATTAACGAAAATTTTAGAGAACTAATACTATGTTGTGGAAATCATTATTCTTCTTTCTGTCTCAGTCACAGTGACATTGACACTAAAAGATCAACAGATTTTATCCTATCCTCACAAAGTAACACTAGATTTCATACCATTAGGTAAATCAATATTTATGACATTACTAGACTACACAGTTATATAAACATCAAGTACATGTATATAATGGTATATGTTGAATTCTGTCATGCTTCATGATACAGCAGGATGCTTCCATTCCCATTGTTCCCTAACATTCCGATTAAACAACTTCGTTGATTGTTAGGAACATTTCAAACTTCAAATCCCTACTGAACTCCTGATTATTTAACTACGTAAAGGAGTGGGGGGGGGGGGCATTCAAAAATTGTATGGCCAGTGTTCTCACCTCCTTTCATGCTATTACACTAACGGACATCTTTTTCTTTGTTTGTTTGATTAGGATTTTGAACGTAGCTTTAACAATTTTTCAGTCATTGCTACGATGTCTGCAGTGAGGAAGTTTATAGTGATGTCTAGCACTGGGGCATCATGCCGCAGACATGTAACATGATGTCCCACCCAGTCACATTATCCCGACACCAGTCCCACCAGTCCTAACAATTACCACTTAATGCTGAGCATCAAGCGAGGTAGCTGTTAGTACCATTTTTGTAAGTTTTTGTTATGACTCGGCAGAGGATCGAACCCACAACCTCTTGCTTCCGCGGCGGCCATTCTAACTACTGGGCCACCGAAGCGGTAATATACATTTTAAAAACATTCATTTTTCCCTCTACAATGTAGGGGAAATATCCAATAGCTGACATGATTGTTGAATACAAGGAATGTATTACATGACGTCTTTGGTCATTATCAAAATGCAAAATGCATACATCTATCTATACTGTATTGATCTTTCTGATTGGGAAATATTTATCCTTTCTTGATAACTTTTCATTTTACAGCCAAGTATGGAGTAAAATACAAATATCCATTATAGAGGTTATAACATAACTAATGATATTACAACATGCGCTTTTCATACGATCTGCAAATTAGAGACATTTGCATGACCCAACATTAAGTATAAAAATAGAAAAACTCTTAAAAAGAAGAAAATAGCTTTGATTTAAATTCACATAGTTAAACATGGCTCTCAGGAACCCATGCATCCAGGTAAAATACATGCAAGGTTCTCAAAGGATGAACAGTTTCTCTCTCTAAAGTGTACCCAAGACATGCCACATTTTCCTATAGGACACTCCCAATTTTCATATTCTGGTCAGCATGGCTAATACTGCACAAAAGTCCAACGCCAGACTTAAGTAATCAGAGAAAGAAGCTAGTGCGACTAATTAACAGTTAATCCGTTTTATCTTTGTAGTTATCTTGTGAAAATCACAACAACTCTGACATACTTCAGAGACACCATGTTCTATAATTAAGATTGCAGAACTCTCAAAAATGAACAAAATGAAGAAGAAAAAAAAAACTACAGGAATAAGTTCCATTTGATTGGTGACATTTGAAAGTACAAGTATATAAAGTGTGTGCGATGTTCAAATCTGCATTCTCAAGCTACATGTGCACAGGTACCGTACACATGACAAGACTAATTAATTTTTCTAAAGAGCGAATATCATATTCCACCTTTATTCTTTAGGGTCGACTAAAAAGTCATTTAACACTGTCTACAGCAAAAGTCATTCAGTTCATTTATGTGCATTTAGTCATAAAAGTTATTTTAAAACTTGATACTAATTTTATTTAACTAAAGTTGATTCAATACTGAATAATGAATGGTCTGCACCTTCAAGAAACTTCAGACAAAAATTACTGACTGCTATGCACTTTTACCATGGTAGCCAGGTTTTAAACAGAGTCAAGGAAAGAGTGCACCAAATATAATTGTCACCCATTAGTAAAATAATAAGTGTTAAACGTATACATGATCTATGTGAATTTTACTATACTAACAAACATTTATTCTGAATTAGTTGAACATTTCATATATGTTGCTTTGTATATTTTTTAAATTCCTTTTTCTATATAATTTAATATTCGTAATTCACATTTATACATATAGATGACACACTATAATAATAGGTGTTTAGTCATACAAGTTACTCTGGTGGGAATTGAAATAGTGTTTTACTTTTTAAGAAAACTACACATTAGTGATTACTCTTGAATTGAAAAAAAATTGCTGATAATTTTATTGTTGTGCTATATTTTCTGGAATTGAAAATAATTGCTAATTTTATTTTTGTGGTATAGTTTCTTTAATTGAAAATAATTGTTGATAATTTTATTGTTGTGGTATATTTTCTGGAATTAATTGTTGATAATTTTATTGTTGTGGTATATTTTCTGTTAGTATTGCTGCAAGGGTAGAACGTTTTTTAAATTTATCTATATGATATTTAAACATTCTAATTACTGAAAAATGTTTTCTTTGTAGTGTGATATTATAAATGGTTAAGAATTCAATCCTGATATAATTAAAATAATAAGCATATGCTTTTAATTTTCTTTTATATCCTTTTGAAATGATTGACACACATTTATGCCTGAGGCTCTTGGATATAGACTTGTGACAGAGTTCCATGACTGAAGAGTCCATGACTCTTCATCCTAAATTTCTGTCAAGAGCCCAATTAAGAGTTTAGTTGCCAGAGTTAAACCTGGTAGGATTTTCAAAGTTGAAGTCTATAACTGCTTCCATGAAAAAAGTTGCAGTCCCAATACTACTTTATTTTCCCTTAATTATTAGAACATTATTAATATATTATCAACACAAGCATTTACATGTATGTTACATGGTTGCTAATGCTTATTAACAGTTATCAATGAATCTACATTTCCGTTCTTTAATTTCATGCATACAAAAAAACAAGTAACTGATTAATTTAATTTAATTCCCTTAACTCCATTCACATCAATCAATTGTCCAACAGACTGGAAGAAGAAAGAAATGGACATATTCCATTCATGCTGTTTCATTTATCTTCAAACAACACAAGATGTTACATTCAAATTTTCTCTTAACATTCCTTAGCAGACCCATACTGCTTGGATCTTATTCCAACAAGCATGTCAATTTAATTAGTTTCTTGTTATAAATGTAGCAGCAGAGGGGGTGAACAGACCAACTTTTATAGGCGTCGATTCGGCAAACCGAGCCTTCCTCGTAAATTGTATTATAAAAGAGCGCTGATTCGGTAAACTAAGGCTTCCTCGTAAATCGTAAAAAAGTGTCCATTTGGCTAAAAAAAAGGACGCCAATGTCGTTGGCACTCACCACCTCTGCTGCTATTGGTTAACGATTATTTTTTAGGATGAAAATCGCTACGATTTCACAAATAGACTAAGTTGTAAAACCTCATTTCGTAAATAAATCAGATTATTGGACTGGTCAGTGAGTTTAAAATTAATTCTCGTTAAAGAATTATTATGACATCTCATATAGACTGGATTAGTTGGATCCTCAATGATTAGAAACCCTGGAGGTGCTGTTGGTGCAAATGAATATAAAATATATCCCTGCTGACCTTGATTTGATCGCTCAAGATTTATTTGATAGCTTCCTTCGATGACATCACATACTAAATTTAATGCATCTGATTGTGTTTCAGCATTATTGTGGTTCCACATTTTTTTACCTGATTCGGATTGCAATATCTTGAGTTGACCACGAGTCAACGTAACACTAACAAGACTATATGACATTATACAATAACAGATTGATCTAACTTACATTGGAATAATCCGAAGGATTTTCAATCATAGATTTTCCACTGGTGCATCTATTACTCTCATTCTTCCACCAACACCTTCGAGTAGCATTGATTTGTCGCTGAGAATGACAGCAACCGCTCTGTATTGGTGAATAGCATCAACACCAATAATAACGCGGTTTACAGTAGCTCTAAAGTGTATATCATCGACGGACTGTCTTGCTAAATCAAGATGTTCCAACGAAAAGTAGTAGATCGGATAAAGGGTCTTAAAATCGTATTGTGATATTCACAAACCAGTATCAACATTTTGATCATGTGCCATATATGACAACAGACGATGATACACACGGGCAATACGGTTTTCACCGTAATTAAGTTGTATATCCTTGGATGGTTCTTGCTGGCTGTTTATTCTCAGTGAGACGTCACTAATACCAAGTTGATCAAATATCATATGGCTGCGTTGTTGATTACCAATTCTCGTGGTATCCTGTAATGCAATAAATATATGATGTGGAGCTGAAACGCCTTGTTTCGATGCCAGGTTCCACGTAAATAGCCCATTAATAGTTGATTGAACGACATCTGTAGTCACTGTTAGCCAACTTATCAGTGATTTTCCTCCTTGGTCCATAAATGATAGTAATCGTTCTTCTGTGGTGATTGATGGAGTCATTACTGGCATCCACAATGATAATTTTGTTAAAACGACTTTACTGGGATCAGCATCTGGATGTGCAGCATCTGCTGGAATACTCCAAATTGCGTCATTATCAGTACCCTTTCGCACGAGTGCAAATGATACCCTCAGAATTCCTTTCGGCATGATTTGTTACATGGGGTCACACTGATCCAATCATGAGCCATTTGCAATGATTCATTATATAATAAATTCTTTATTTAAATACTTGTTTTAATTATAACATGAAGGAATTTAAGAGATTATCGAAAATTAAGCCCTGGAAAAATGCTAAATTCAATCTCGATAGAGTCTCTGATACGCCAAAGAGTCTAATAGGTGATAGAACCATGATAGGTAAAATCCATGATTGTTTTAATGAGTTCAAGCGTGATGGAGCATCTCACTGTTGGTCAACATTTCGAATTGATGGTAGCGTTGATGCTACCATGAATGACGAAAAAGCAGCCGTGATAATCTCACATCTTGACAAGAAAAAGTATTTTTTTTAGAGTGAAATTCATTATTCGTTCAGACATGGGAGATTGGATTATCAGAGATAAATTTGAACCAATCTTGAAGGATAAAAGAACTGTCGAGATTCCAAACCAGGAATTCTGACTGGAATTGACAAACCGTACTACGAGAGATCTTATCCGTAACAGCAGTTGTTTTAGGAATCTATCCGTTAAATGATAAACGGAGTATTGAAAAACTAAAACCAATGAAATATTCGTCAAGAATAAATTGTGTAGCAAAAAGAATAATAGAACACTTCAAAATGCGTTGCGCAGAAACAAATTGACTAAGACAAAAAAAAAAAAAAATGGGGACTAACAGTGAAGGAGCGAGGAGCAACAATTCAAAATGTGGCGGCGTTAGAACAATTACTAAAATTCCCAATATCGGTAACAACGATAACAGGAAAAGTATTATACGAACCGAAATATAAATCGAGAGTAGCTCCAATCAAAATTATTGATCATAATGAACACGCGTGGACACCTGCGGTAACAATATTTCCGCGAGATAGAACAATAAAATATATACCCGCGGAGTTCTCTCTGGAATTCTCCCCGGAGGAGAAACTGTTTGATTTTATTTACCAGTTGAGTAAGAATGATCCTGTGTCAGTATGGTTACTTCAAAGTTTTGAAAACGAAGAGGGCAAATTCGATCAATTTGTAAGACCAAACGGCAAATTATACCGCACTGAGCCTCTCCATGACACGATGAAAAAACTAGCCAGTAGTTTTTCAACAGAACACAACGAACAATTATTAACAAACTGTTCTACAATTCCGTCAGTTGCAGCTCATTTTGCGAGAAAGAAAAACATGTGGAAACCAACACGAGCTGAATTTCTATCAGATATCAAATCAAGCTGCATTGAGTATGGCCATGGTGAATTATGGAATACAAAATACAACCACGAAAGTATTATTTCGGTTGATATGGTTGCGTGTTATCCAGGGAGTTTTCTCGGATACGGAGAATGCGCTGAGTACTTTAAACGATTTGGACATCCCACACACGAGATGGCCCATGTTGCGATTAATGGGCCGCTGCCCAATTTTGATTTAACCGGATTCGCTCGTGTGGTATCATTTGAATTGGCTACAGGACTTCATCAGTGCTGTTAAGTTTGGATTGGTAGACACATCTCTGAAAAACACTGGATGCCAATAGTGCTATTACGATATATGATTGATTCTAAAATGCTGATATCGTTGATTGTCAGTGAAGCAATTATATCATATCGAGCGCAGACTGAGGTTTGGTTACCACAACCTGATAGTTTAGATAGTATAATGAGCGAAAACAAAAAAACAATTCCCATCCCTCGATGAAGAATATATCATGAAATGGTCCAAACAGCTATTTGAAATTAGAAATAAAGACGCAAAAGAAATCGGTACAAGAATAATTGGTAAATTCACTCAGGGTGGCAAATACGACAATAAAAGATATTGTTCACGGATGATTATAGATAACGTTGAATATGATTTTATAATCACGGATGTAACATCTAAGGGTATATACGTCAATCGTAAGGACGCCTTCTTCTCCGATGGAACCAGATTGGGTACGATTGTTACTTGCAACGATGGATAAAGTCTTCAGTATACACATTTGAGGGCGTCTATGCTGGCTTATGCTTCTATCAATTTATTTTCGATGATAAATAAATTTCCTGACACCACAGAGTAGCCACCGATTCATTTTATATAAACGCGAAACACAGCGAAGTAGTAGCTGAATTCACTAATTCCGATGAGAGGTCATAGAGATTTTTGTTTGATTAGGATTTTTAACGTAGCTTTAACAATTTTTCAGTCATATCGCTACGATGTCTGCAGTGAGGCAGTTTATAGTGATGTCTAGCACTGAGACATCATGCCGCAGACATGTAGCATGATATCTCACCCAGTCACATTATCCTGACACCAGGCCGACCAGTCCTAACACTAACCTCTTTATGCTGAGCATCAAGCGAGGCAGCTGTTAGTACCATTTTTGTAAGTCTTTGGTATGACTCGGCCGGGGATCGAACCGACGACCTCCCGCTTCCGGGGCGGACGCTCTAACCACTAGGCCACCGGAGCGGTTAGGTCATGTTGAATTAAGCGGGAAATACTGCGCGATTATTCCAATCAGCTGATGTTACAATTAAATATGATTACTTGAAAAATAATCAGATATCAGAACTATCTAATGCACCGTCGATATCTGATCCAATATGTAGATATAAAACCGTTTACTTAAACGGCTGTGGGGGGTCAGGAAAGAGGACTCATGCGATTGAATTATTTCGTGGGAAAAATCCTACAAACATGATTATGCTAACACCGACACACAGACTTGCCAGAGAGATGAAACGAGGAATTAATGCAAGCACTTATCACAGTTTCTTTCGATGGAAAGGTGACAAATGGACTCCTGATCGAATATATTCCTGAAAGTCATCATTTGGGATGAAATATGCACGGTGTCGTTAGATGTATTACAAAGATTTCTTGATTGGTTATTGCTAGCGAATACAAAAGTGACAATGTGCGGCGATCATGGCCAACCAACACCATTTGTCGGTTTATCCCCACATGATTGGTTGAAGAATTTTGTAGACTATTATGAAGAAATTAACACCGTTCATAGAGCACTTGATGAACAATTACGCAAGTTCAAGAAACTAATCAGATTACAACCGGATAGAATTCAATGTGAAATAGCGCGTGAAATAATTTCGGAAACCCCATTAAAAGATTTCTGGGAAGTGTGGAGACCAAACGATTTGATAGTACCGAGTAGAAAAATAGACACACACTTCAGATGAAGTTATTTGAACTGCATAAAGAAAAATTCGCAACACTTCCAACACCGCTGTGTTATAGACCCAAGGATACACGAAAACAGAATATTGAAGTTGATATTCCTGGACAAAGTGAAAAGCAGATTCTCGTATTAAATGATATTGTGTTGGTTGATATCAATGTCGTCGAAGATGTATTGCGTGCTGATAAATCCCCATGGACGCTAGATTATGCAGCGACGATACATTCTTCACAGGGATTAAGTATATCTGATAGAGTTGTTTGGATAGTAGATAATCACATCGAGTGGTCGAATTTAGTTTATCTTGCAGTGTCCAGAGTACGAAGAATAAATCAACTCCGAAGAATTGTTCTAGACTATAACGACACTACAATAAGTGATATTGTCAGCGATGATATAATCAGAAAAAAAATAGTTATAAACAACAGGATAAAAAAAATAACAAGAGAATTTGATATTGATGCTGAATTAATAATTACACTGAAAAAACAACAGAATAATCACTGTGCGAGTTGCAATTGCATAATGAGTTGGTGTTGGTGGGATAAAGATCCTTGCCAATTTACCGTAGACAGAAAAAATAGCAGTATTGGTCATACCAGAGATAATGTGATGCTGACTTGTCTTGAATGCAACAACAGATGAAGAGGTGCTAGTTAAGACCACGCGGCGGTAATTGAGTATCCTCGGGTATCACTTGTAGTTGTCCACGAGTAAATGCTCTCTGAGGAGCGGTTGAATCCAGTCAATAGATTGCTGGTCTACCCATGGATCGTGTTATACTAGATATCTTATGCGTGGTGACACTTCAAATAGGATCAGTAGCCCTTATTTTGCCACCTTCGAGCTCTCCTGGTTCATATAAATACCTCACAGTGACATTGCCATGTATTAGTTGTTTTGAAAAATCATTTTGCGGTTTTACAGGTATATACTTTTTTTTTATTGCATTGTTAGGTTTCATGTTGATTGTTAGAGTAATCTCGTTATTCAGCGCGGTAATCACAGCTGGTAATCTCTGGACTCATTCACGAGATCGTTTATCCTGGATGAATTCTTTCGTGTATTGATATCCAAATAACCGCTCAGCAAGTGTGCGATTAAATCGTCCAACAATTGCCTGATCGCGATGTATTTCAATATGCCCTCGTCTGATGGTGACATTATGATTCTTCATTGTTGATAGAACCGCACCCTGAAATTCCTTGCCATGATCAACTTGTAATAGATTTGGCCAGTGCAGAGGACCTCGTCGATAAATCCTTTCAAATGCAGAAGCCACTTCAGTTGATGATTTTGTTTTTAGCGGTTCTGCTTGTTTGTATCGACTCGCAACATCAACTACGGTTAGAGCATACTTGTAAGAACCATCATGCGGCAGAAATAATATATCAGCTTGATGAACTTCATTAGGGACGCTGACATCAAAATGCGAGTAGTTAATTCGTTTAGGCGATGGTAGATAAATTTGCCATATCACCTGTTTAGATAACCAATCCACTGCAGTGGTATTTTTCACCTTTGTGGCGCTAGCGAGTTTACTGATTGCCGCTTTACGCCTCCAGTATCCTTTTGGGGAATAATAAATAGATTCCATGATGTTATTAATTACCAGCACCTAACATCAATTTACCTTTCATTGCCGATTTTACTAACCATGAAGCCAATTTTTCTTTAAAGGATTTATCAGTGATAGAATTCAACGCATTAATTAATTTTACATCTGCAATATGTCTGTGCTGCAGATTGCTGCTTTCATAAGCAACATCATGAGCATGACACGCCTTATCAATAGCGTTTATTGGGTTTTCACCGGGCTGGGGTTGGTTTTGATCATCGAGTCTTGTCCCGGGTCCACAATAACTATACCCTGGAAGGTGTTTTTCTCCTGGATACTTTGCCCATGGTGTTCCTGGGAGCTGCAACTACTAACTTAGCTGCAATATTACCTCCTCGTTTTTTTTAAATTCTTGGAAACAAATCTAAATTTGTTTGTACTACATTCAGGGTTAGTAGCAAATCCTGATCTACAAAATTTAGGCATTTTTTTAGGTTTTTTTAAGGCATTTGTGAAAAATTTTAGGTTCAAGAATTGCAGTTTTCAGCCTTTCACACGCACAAATAATAGCATACTCTTCAATTTTACATTATATTAATAATATAACTTGGAACTTCTTTACCACATCCTTAGCAAGGTAAGATCAAAATGAACTTAATGAACAAGAATGGAAAGATTAAATCGTATATTTACAAAAGTAGAGCAATGTACACTGCACAAAATGTCATGCAAAATTCATATATATTTCAATGCTTCAAGCTTATCATCGATCTGCTTGTCCAGCTTCAACTGATCTTCCAGGTTTTTTTACCAGAGATGTCCTTAAGCTATTTGATGTGCCGATGAAAGAAAGGTTCCTCTGATGTTTCGTCTTTTAATGCATAGTCATCAGCTAAACTGTTCATTGTTTCTATATCATAAGTTAATGCTGATTTTTTTTTTTTTTGGCACTATCTGGAAACATGGACTGGAATACTTTTGTTATTCCGGAATTTGATGAAAAGCTGCAGTGTCTATCTATTGTATACAATGTCCAAATAATTTCTGCTTGCAATGTGTCTTCTTTTGCTACATGATCATGCATAAATGCTGAGGTAGTAGACACCAATGAACAGGATGGCTGAGAATTCGGAGTTTGTGGTGACAGTACTTTTCCTGAATCAGGCTGTTGACGCTAGAAAAGAAGAAGAAAAAACAAATTAATTATGTATCATTAAGAATATATTAAATATTATTTATTGTAATTTAATTCTAGCTTTTTCATGCATTATTAATTTATATGGATCCCACCATATAAAAGTAATAAAAGGTAAACATCTTGACTAATTATATATAAATTGTACAATTAGAAATTAGGGGAGGTAAGTTCATTGTTACAGTTATGATGCAGTTGTTTCCCTTTAAAAACACTTGTAGCTGCTTAGTCTGACCGGCTTTAAACTCATTGTAATTTCTGCAAAATTAAAAATTACTTTTGAAGCTATAGTTCAGACAGAGAAAAAATAGATAATGTATAGTTATACTCACAGTCAAGATTTTCTTCAAGTCGAATGTGGAGGATGCGCTCTTCTCGTTCGCTTGACGTTTTATTCCTCTTGCGTGTATTCGTAAGCCGCTTTCACCCAATCTCTTAATACTAAACGATAATTTACATTTAGCAGAAAACACATCTTCATCTTTTTCCAACCAAGGAGTGTACTGCGGATTTGACAGCCAACTCATTTGAAACGTGTCTTGCTCGCCATTACTGCAAGCCAGGATATACCGGATGTGCAAGTTACTGACAACCCAGATGTACGACAGCTGTAGTTGATTTCAGGTGCAGGTTACATTATTTTTTCTCCTCGATCGTGCAGTGCCGACTTTTTCTTATAGAAACTTTAATTTTAGCTTTTTACTGCTGACTCGTGTTGAAGAATTTTAGGTTTTCTTTTAATTTATAAGGTTTTCTTATAAAAATTTAGGCTTTTTTTTAGGTTTTTTAGGTTAAAATAAAATTTTAGGCTTTTTTAGGTTTTTTAGGCTCCCTACGGACCCTGTACATTGCACACACTTACCAGAAAGTGCTAGTTGTAATCGTCAAGTCATCTGTGCCAGTACGCTTCTTACATTTCACACAATATAAATCCATAATATATTTATAATAACATGAATGTAATTGATTATTCAGCTACCCGACGACGGGAACCTATTAAACACCATGCAATGTTACCAAACTCTATTTGAATGATTATAATCGGACCAACTGGAAGTGGCAAAACATAATTGTTACTTAATTTAATAATGAGATGGATGAAATGGAAAAACTTGTATTTGATTGCTCCGAGCATAGACGATCAGCGATGCTATAATGTGTTAAAAGATTACGAGAAAATTGAAAATTGAAAACCGGCGATGATATTATTGAGTTTATAACCGATATCGAGGAAGCACCGAGCATTGATGATATCGCTGGAAGTACTAACAATTTAGTCATATATGATGATGTGATGTTAGACAATCAAAAAAAATCCCACTAGGATATTTTCCAGAGACAGACATAAAAACACCGACGTGATATATGTCACTCAATGGTACACTCAAATACCAAAAGTAATCAGAGATAACTGTAATATTCTTGCTGTATTTAACGGAGTTGACACACATATGCTATGAAATATTCAGCAGACTTGGTGCGGCAGTGACATGGATTATAATCGATTTAGAAATTTCTTTAGTCACACTCAGTCAATCCCACATGGATTTGTAACGATACATTTTCATGATCATCGGATGCGATATCGTATCGGACTCGATCAAATCTTAAATTTCAACAAGAATTGTTAACCCATAGCAGCAGAGGGGGTGAGTGCCAATGAAATTGGCGACCTTTTTTTTTTGCCAAATGGACACTTTTTTTTTACGATCTAAGAGGAAGTCTTAGTTTACTGAATCGACGCATTTTTTTTTACAATTTAAGAGGAAGCCTCGGTTTGCAGAATCGACGCCTATAAAAGTTGGTCTGTTCGCCCCCTCTGCTGCTAATGTCCTTGACCCTTTGTCTGTCGATTTCCATGAAGAATATAAAAGCATATAAGGAAGAAAATGTACCTGTTGTAGTTGTGGTATTGGATGTCTCTTGAGTCGATGAGGTGGTGGTGGCACTACTACTAGTTATTGTTTGGCTTGGTATGAAAGTAGTACTAGATGCAGTGGATGAAATAACAGACGACGTGGTTGGAACCGAAGTTGTTGAGGTTTCCGATGTAGATGCGATCGTTGGCATTGTTGTCTCTGAAGTTGTACTTTCAGACAGTGTTGTTGGCGCACCAGTAGTGGTAATACCAACTGTAGCCGTTGTTGCCACCGAAGAGATAGTCTTCTGTGTGGTAGTACCTGTATAATGAGTCAACGTGCTTGTTGGACTGCTACTTTCCGCTATAGAGGAAGTAGTTGTTGGAAACGTCATCTCACTTGTAAAGGTTGGTAACGTTGTAGATGTGGAACTGGCCTGTGAAGTGGTTGTTGTTGTAGCACTTGTAGGAGCTGAGAAAGAGACAATCAATTTGCAATGACTTCCTCACCAAAAACCATACCTGCGTCTTTAATAGCTTTCAATTCGTCAAATTAACTTTAGATTTTAGTATCTGAACTTGAAAATTTCATGACTGTCTCTTAAATGATGAATAATGTTATCCCCGCTATACCCTGTCACATTGTCTTTGTTGAACTTTGCAAGTTGGGTGTTCCTTGGGTTTAAATTGCATAATTCCTTCCACAGTTGTGACATGATGTGCATAAAGCTAATAATGTTTTCTCATCTTTCAACCCACTGGAATGCCTCATTTCCTGATATATTCTATGAATTTTTCAGTCTCTCTGGCTTTCTATTTTCTTTTTATGCATTAGCAAATTTCTGTTGACCAGCCTTACAAGGATCATGTTTATCTGCAGACCAAAGAAACTAAATAT
This sequence comes from Unio pictorum, assembly GCA_030141615.1. NCBI lineage: Eukaryota > Metazoa > Mollusca > Bivalvia > Unionida > Unionidae > Unio > Unio pictorum. The sequence goes on from JARLTB010000050.1 coordinate 1,295,262, forward strand.
GGAAAATTAATTTTATTATGATAATTGTGCGAGTTCACATTCATCCAACAAAAATTAAATCCCAGATCTTGGCATTATTCTTCTTATTTTTGCTTATTGTAATGTGACACGTCAAAACCTGATTGTAATATACTCTTGCATACAAAGCAACAAAGAAAGCACCATTTTTTCAGGTAGCAGATGTAAAATTTCATCAGCAGTACAAAACACTTATCAGTGTATATTGCTGGATACATGTCTCACTGATATGAATGAAAATTCATACAATATAATTTATAAAATATGCTAGTCAATTTGAGCAATATAGACCAGCTGAGTGGTTAACAAACTAACAAAGTTCTTATAACTATAAAACCTTCTGCAACTATTTTTATTGTTCTGTTTTTAACTTCTGTCAAATGTAGACTTTAACGAATAAAGCAAGTTTTTTGAAACAGCTGACAAAAGTCTGAATTAATACAGCTGATAGTCCTTTATGTAATGATTAGTCCAAGCCAAACAAGTGTTGTAGTTCACTCAGACCATCCAAGAATGCAAGAATGACAACTCTTCTAGATGTTTTGAGTAAATTTGTTTATTGTTACTGCCACTTTACTGTTACTGCCACTTTAGGCATAATAAGTTGACAAGTTTTGTCAGTTTTGATGATTACAAAAGCAGGCAGTAATTTAAATGTAGCTATTTCAATGTAAACATATCCTTTCTCTTTTCTTTTCACTGGTTCAAATAGAATGCATTTTTTTATAAATATTTCAATACATCAATATTATTTATAAGTACAGATCTTTCAATAAATAATACATTTGCAAAAGTTAAATATTACAATATATCATAAAACCAGTATGTTATTAAATTCCATTACTTGACAACAGTTAATCATTATCACAATATATCATAAAACCAGTATATTATTAAATTTCATAACTTGACAACAGTTAATCATTATCACAATACAGTGGGGCCTTGACTTACGAGTGTCCCAACTAACGAGTTTTTTGAGATATGAGTCGTCTTTCGGCCGATTTTTTGCTTTGAGTTGTGAGCTAAAATTCGGGTTACGAGCCAGCTTCAGATACCCCACCGCTAGTTGGCGCAGTGAACGTCACAGTGAATGCATGAACATCCGCCAATCATCCCGTGTCTCACTCGTTCACTTTAAGCGGTCAGCTCGCAATGGAAGCATTAGTGTTGTGCTCTCATTTGTGCTTCCGGTTATTTTGCAAAGAAGCAGATGATATTCATTGAATTAAAGAAAGAAATTATGGAAAAACATGACCAAGGTGTGCGGGTAGTCGACTTGACGAATCAGTACGAGCGTAGCACTTCCACGATCTGCACCATACTGAAGCTGAAGGAGTCAATACAGGCAATCACGCTAGCCAAGGGCGTTAAAATAATTAATAAATAGCGGACGTCTCTCCGTTAAAATATGGAGAAGCTGCTGATGGTGGGTTGACGGAGAAGCAGCTCGCTGGAGATACCATGATGAAGGCTATAATCTGCGAGGAGGCACGAGCTATTTACGCTGATTTGCTGCAGGTTCTCTACCTTCCACCCAACATCACCCCTATCCTGCAGCCCATGGACCAGCAGTTGATTTCTAATTTCAAGAAACTCTTTACCAAGCACCTGTTCCGATGCGGATTTGAGGTGATGGAGAGCACAAACCGCAACCTTAGAGAGTTCTGGAAAGACCTCTATAACATCAGGATATGCTTCAGAATTATCGATATTGCGGTGTTTTTGGGAGGTCCGGAACGGATTAATTCCATTTCAATTCATTTCTATGGGGAAAATGGATTTGACATACGAGTAATTTGAGTTACGAGCTCCGTCACGGAACGAATTAAACTTGTTTGTCAAGGCCCCACTGTATATCATAAAACCAGTATATTATTAAATTCCATAACTTGACAACAGTTAATCATTAACTGCAAATACTATTCATGCTTTTAACTTAACCAGTATATTATTAAATTCCATAACTTGACAACAGTTAATCATTAACTGCAAATACTATTCACGCTTTTAACTTCAATAAAATGTTTTAAAAAGTTTAAGTACCAAATTATACCATTTAGAGCTTATTAGTCTCTCTTGCAATGAAATAATTTATATTTAAAAATAAAAAGAAAATGTAAGGCTTCATTTTCTTCTTGTAGGTGTTGTTGTTAAGTAGTATAGTAAAAGTCGCATGGGTCAAGTATGCGCATTTACTCATATTAAATTAAATATAAATTGTTCTTTTAAAATTTAACGATAATTTTATTTAACCAATGTGTACTCAGTTCCAGTAATTCAATCTTCTGCACCTTAACTGTCAAAAAAAAATTTCCAGACAAAAATTATCAGTCCTATGGTCTCTTACAATGGTGGCTATGTACTAGTCTTGGATCACAATATATAGCAGAAATTAATCAATATGCATAGCTTTCACTGAGACATCACAGTGCATGACATTCATGTGGCTTATACTGGATCACATTTTAGTTCCATTTTGTCCAAAAATATCTGGTACATTAACATTAATTTTGCCCTATGCACTTCTCGCAGCGTGTCAATAATGAGCTTGCAAAGGAATGTTGATGTACAAGAATCCAAAGGAAGTGAATATTTGCCACTTAAAGGCATGTAGAATCAAATTCTGTACAATGCCACCAATTACTGAAATAATTGATGTTGAATGCCTACATAACCTGTGTGACTAGTACTACAGAGATATTGATGAGGAATAATTTTGTACTTGGAAAATGATATGGAGTAACAGAGGTACAACAGACTCTTCTGAGAAAGTCATAGTGACATAATTTTTACATTTTTACATAATACATGTTCTGTTTTCCTGCTGATGCTTCTACTGGTGGTGGTAATATTATTGGTGAAGATGATAATAATGATGATTATGGTGATTAAATATCTTATCTTCACAGAATAATAAGCATAAGTATCTTGTTAAGACAGTTCTTAGCGTAGTCCTTCACCATAAAAACATCACCTGATATTTTTGTTTGGCAAGGGTGGGTGGGGTGATAAAAGAAATAACATGATACATCTTACATGGTAAGAATAACTTTTAGCAATGTTTAACAGGAGCCTAATGATCTGTATGACAGTTACTATTATTATTATATAGTACATGTAATACAGGTAAGTTGTAGGCAGCGATACAAGCACCTGTGTCGTAAACAAGGAAAGAAAATACATGTACTATATAATAATTATATGACAGGTAAATTATAACTAATGATACTGTAGCAAGGTATCTTTGCTGACTTTGTAAATAGTTCCCAAAGGTAGCCTGTTAAGTGATAGAGGTCACACTAGTCAGTGTGTTTGTATAATGGTACCATAAAAATGGAGCGACTATCTGATAAGGACAGAGGGTGGCTGGTGTGTGTTCTATAGGCAGTGATAAGGACAGTCTGGCTGGTGTGTGTTCTATAGGCAGTGATATTGTTATAAGCTTCAGATGTAAGGTTTATGACCTTGTAATCCGAAAATGACTAATTTGTTAGTGTCAGGAAAAGTTAGTTAGGATAGAAAAACCTGAGAAAGTATAAGGGAGTCCATTGTAAGATCTAGACTGGGTTGCATGCTACAATATAAGCCCATGTCATACACATGGAAAGGTTTGGAATGTTAAATACTCTTTGAAGTGTAAGGTGTAAATGACTAACCTGTACAGTAGTAAAAGTCACACAGGTCATCAGTCTCCTGCTAAACACAGCTAAGAACTCGTCCTACTCTGTAAGATGTATCACATGTTATTTGTTTTATGCATGACAGTAAATTGTAAGTAATAATACCAGCCCTTTTGGTATACGATTTTCCCCCTTGTACTAAACCAACAATTAGGTTTCCGCTTCTTTATTTTCTTCTTCTGACACTACTGGTATCCGCTGCCAATAATGTCAGAAGGGTAAAAAAAATGCTTAGACCTAATTGTTGATTTGCCCCTTGTACAATCTTACTGATCTTAATAATTTGTTGAAAAGAAGACAAGGCTAATTCAATTGTAAGAGATGAGTTTGTTTAGTGTACGGCGGCATCATAGCTTTAATTACTGCTTGTTTTCAAAAGATTTTTTTAATCCAGTAACAGCATCATCTTTGCTCACCATGTGTCATATTTTTGGCATGTCATAACAATTCGCTATCGAGACAGAGTAATTCATGCATTGACAGAAAGATGTAACATGCAGAACATCACTAATTGTATTTATTTCAGTAAATATATCTTAGTATAAGGAATAAATCTTTTTTCAATATATAGCATAAGCAGAGCATCAACTTGGTGGAGGGTTGATCTCTCTCTCTCTATATATATATATTTGGGTTCCAAGGGTTGTTATTACCGGGCTAGATGTGGGAGATAAGCACCCACTTCCCTTGAAAAAAAAAACAATGGTTTGCATCTGATGGAGCATCAGACAACCAAATCTAGCTCCAGGCCTTCACAAGTGGCTTAACTAAGCCCGGCGGAACCTGTTTAAATGGACTGGAGAAAGGATGACAGGCAAGTTTATTGCGCCTCAGAACTATTTATTTAAGACACATTACCTTTCAGCTGTTTAGATTCTTTGACTTCACTGGTCTTTGCAAAAGCATTCTGACACTTTCTTAGCACTTCTTCATCCTCTGCGAGTCCCTTCATGTTTGATGAATCTGAAGATAGTATATATAATGTTGTTTTCAATAAGCCAATACTTTCAAACTTGGTGGTAATATAATAAAAAATGAATGCAATATATAGCCCAGATCAATAACATTAATTTCCTCACTTAAAGTGCAACTGCAGAGTTATCACCCTTGTGTGAGCGAACATTAGTCATTTCCAGAGAGCACTGTAACAATGGATTTAAACAAAGGAAAGGGCAATCCATCAAATTGAAACTTTATGAGTACGTAACATAAACGCTCTGAAAAATACCATTCTATACTTGTATCATAAAACGTTGATTGATTTAAAACCTCTGATGCTTTTTAAATAGTCTTTCAGCATGAAATATTTGTAAAATGTTACATTTGTTGTCACTTTACAATTTTAAGTGCTTCAATTGCAATGAAACATGATAATTTATTGCCATCAAACTAGATCATGTTCAAGCAATTTGGACTTCACATGCTTAATAACATGAAGCTCTGAACCAGATTTAAAATGTATTTTAGTAGAATTGCATGTGTAGTTTGTTTGCTTATGTAAATGTTTACCTTAGTTTTGTTTCAAATGATGAAAAGATTTCATATTCTTGAGGGACTGAAAATTTTAAATATGTAGGAGAAAAAAAGAAACAAATATCATTGATTAAATATCCCAATGCAATTATCCTTCCTTTTTGGCCATGAAAAACAAAATCTTGAAAATACAAATTACCCACAACAAGAACAACAACAAAGCAAACTTTTGTAGAAATATGGGGTTCGAATGTATGTGAGTACATTGAAGAAATCTAATACATTATGATGAATATATATATATATATATATATATATATATATATAAAACAAATACACTATAGCCTAGTTCGGTAAGTACATCTTGAAATTACTACTACATTTTACATACAAATTAAATCATAGATATGTGCATATCTTTTCTAATTTTTCATGATTATTTCCACAGTCACCTGACATAAAAGTTTGTAGTAATTGTTATATTTAATGTAAGCATCCATCTAGAAACAATTGAAAAACAACTGAAAATTTTAGTCTTGATTTGGAGTTTTGTGCTCTGGAGATTGATAATTATTACCCATGATTGCGGCTGAGAAAGCATGCAACTCATATTGCTTCCTTTCCACCCCCTTTAAATAGGGATGTAGGCCTGTGAGTCTGTCTATCCAAATGGAATCTATTCAATAAGTATATTAGCCATTGTTGGAAATTGCTCCCTGGAAGTGGTATTTTATTCTATTCTTATTATCGATAATAAAGGTTACATCAAGGGAATCGATGCAGTTTCAAGATGTATTTACCAAACTAGGCTACAGTGTATTTGTTTGATATATATGATGGCATTTTTTGCCCAAGATATACCTTTGATAACTAAAAAAGAAAGTCAGTTTAAAATAATCTGTGTCATTTCCAAAAAAAATTGTTCCTATGTAAGCATAAATAATAATAAAAAAGTAAGTTTTCCTCAAATATGTGTAATTTTTTTTTCCTTTTCATACAATACAATGTTTAGATTGTTTTCATACAATGTCTGAACACAAAAAATGAATATTTCTGTGTATTATCCTCACTCAAAGGATGAATAGTCTTGACGGAATGACTTACCCTCTATGAAAATTAGAAGTACTCTTACTATTAACATGTATACAAAATATACAAAATATGTAAGCTGTAAAAACCACCGTATTCTCTGGCCTATAAGTCGATACTCTTTTACTTGAAAGCCAGGTCTTCGCCTTATACTCTGAATCGACATATATGGACTGTGTCATTGAAAGTTTATATAAGTTATGTTTGTAACTACAGGTAATAAAATGAACTACAACATAGATGTGCTTTCAATTATAATAAAACAAGCATGGACTATTTATTCAGCTGTATCGATTAATAACAGAATATAGCAGTGATTTGTTCAGAAGTAAAATCATAAACACGTTAGCATCAGTAATGCAATTTCTCGATTGCCGGTAATATGGAATATCATACAACGATACCATTACTAGTGTAAAATACGAGCCAAGATATTGACCTGGCCTCGTCTTATACTCTGAATCGACTTATATATGGATGAAGGATGGAAAATTGACAAAATTGGTGAATTCGACTTGTACTCTGAATCGACTGATAGGCCGGAAAATAGGGTACAATATAAACATTAAAACTTAAAATAATTATAACTTATCTGTATTTTTACTCTAAATCACATATTAAATTTAAAACATCCATACTTATGTGTATGCCTTTTATGTGGGATGGGGATGCTCAAATTATTCATTGCAATTCATTTAGAAATCTTTTAGCATTTAGATGCTAAACTTTGTGACTCTTCAATAAGATGCAGGCTCATAATAAAGAATAACAGGTATGACATTCTAATAAACTAAACGGTCAGGGAATTCAGGTTTTACATGCTAAGTTTAAACGATGACTTAACTGACCGAAATCTGGTAGACCACTAAATATATGAGATTAAATCAATCCTAACATAACCACTTACAAGCAGATTTCATTACTTCCTTGTTTGACTCGTAGAATAGCACATAGCTTACATCCTCATTTGACTTTATCTGCAAAAATAAAAGGCACATTATTAGCATATATCTTTCTGCTATTTAAAATATATGAAATTAATAAAATAATTTTCAATTAGATATAAATTATTCTTTATGTTTGTGTGTGATTTCGTTTTTTAAATGTAACTTTAAAAACAAATCCTTCATATCACTACAATGTCTGCAGTGTGGCAGCTTTTAGTGATGTCAAGCACTAGGGCATCATGACGCAGACATGTAGCATGATGTCTCACCCAGTCACATTATTCTGACACCATGCCAACCAGTCCTAACACTAACTTCTTAATGCTGAGCACCAAGCAAGGCAGCTGTTAATACCTTTTTTTTCCCCAAGTCTTTGGTATGACTCATCCTGGGATCAAACCCATGACCTCAAGCACCAGAGGAGAATGCTCTAACCACTAAACCGTTCTTTAAAAATGTAGAATGATCTGCATCTTTAGAAACTTCCTGATGAAAATCCTTGATCTCTACGTTTTGTGGCCATGTAAATAAAACTGGGTCAAGAAAAGAGCATTTTGAGTGGAATCATCACAATATAGAGTAAGAATTTGTTTGTCAATATGTGCAGCGTTCATTGTGACATCACAGCACGCAACATTCAATCAGGATTGTACTGGATCACACCTTCAGGTGGATTTGGTCGAATAATGTCTATGTAATATAATATTGATTTTGCTGCATGCATTTCTAATGGTGTCTATATTATGTTCTTCCCAAGGAATGTGGGTGTATAAGAATCCAAATGAAGTGAACACTTGCCAGTTATGTAGAATGAAATTCTATAAAATAATACCCATTTCTGAAATAATAGGTGTTGAATGTCTACAGGACCTGTGTGACTTTTACTACAAAGGTATGAAAAATCCAGGGCACCATGAAATATTATTTAAAATTATAGATTAGAAAGGGGCCCATCAGTATGATTTGCATCAGTTCACAAATATCCAAGCTATGATTCGAATTTGCCAAGAAAACACAAGAAATAAGTTAAGCGAAACGGAAAACAAAATATTTTACTCATTTAAATCACATATATGGCATTATGTACAGATAAAAAAATTAATTGATAGCTATGTTTTCTGCAACCATTATTATTAAAAATTATAACTGTCTTATCCTAACAATCTATCTATCTATAAGTACGATGACACAGTCACACTTGACTATTAAGCAATGGGCGGTGTGTGGTCAAAGATAAAGTAAAGACGGAAGTGATAGGACAGTCAAAAGTGTAATGATAGGAAAGGCAGAAATAAGTAAAAGAGTGTCAGTGTACTTTTTCGTCCCTTCATACTCAGACCAATCCGGCTACCGTAGTGACAATGAGATATGGAAACCTCAACCGACATAGCCTAGGGAATCACTAGGTCTTAGTAGTAGCTGACTAGTTCATTAGAATGTGATTTTGGAAAGCTTCTGATTGTGAGATACCAAGTCAGGAGCTTCTGCAATTGTTGATGGTAATTTATTCCAAGTCCCTATAGTATTTGGGAAGAAGATGAACTTGAAACAATTTGTCTATGCTGACTTTAATCGGAACTTTTTCTTGTGGTTTGATCTAGTTTGCCTATATGCCAGGGTCAGGTATTTGTCCACTGATATGTCCACTAGGTTCTTCGCAGTCTTGTACATCATGGTCAGCTGGGCCTTGGTTTGCCTAGATTCGAGTGATTCCCACTGGAGATGGTTCAACATTGCACTGACACTGCTTGTGTTACGATATTTATTTGTGGTGAATCTAGCAGCTCTCCTCTGAACCATCTCTTTCTTTTTTATTAGGTCTTTATTATGTGGGTTCCACACAGTCGAGCAATACTCAAGACCTGGTTGAACCCGAGTGAAATATGCTGCACTTTTTACTTCATTGTTGATTAGGATATTGAGGCACAGGAAACCATGGTTACTGTTCCCTTTCTTACTATATTGTCTATGAGCCTTTTCCAAGAGATGTCTCTAGACTATTCAACCATGAGATATTTTGTTGCCTGCTCATTGGATAACTTGTGCCCCTTAAGAGTATAATCTGACAAGATTGGTGATTTTTTTTCCTGTAACCTCTTAGGATGCTGCATTTTTCTGGGTGGAATGACATACCCCAAGTTCTTTCCCAGAATGCCAGCTGGTTCAAGTCTTCTTCAAGGAAATCACAGCCCTTGGAGTAATTTATTTCCCGGTAGACGATACAGTCATCAGCAAAACGTTTTGGGTTGGATTTGACGCTTACAGGTAGATCATTGATGAATACCAGGTAGAGTATGGGACCCAAAACAATCCCTTGAGGTACTCCACTGACTACTGGTACTGGATCTGATGTTGCTCCATCTACTATAACTCTCTGCGATCTGTCTGATAGGAAATTTCTGATCCATTTCTGAGTGTTACCCCTGATGCCATAGTGATCAAACTTAATGAGGAGTCTTTCGTGGGGGACACGATCAAAAGCCTTACTAAAGTCAAGAATAGCAAGATCATACTGCATCCCTCTCTTTAAAGATTTGGTGAGCTCATCCACTAGGGTTAAAAGCTGTGTTTCACAGCTTTGTCTTGCATGGAAACTATGCTGGCAGTCTGTTACAATGTTGTAGCGATCTAGATGTTGCTGACTATTATGTGTTCAAGCATTTTTCAGCAGAAACATATAAGGGAGACTGGTCTATAATTGCTGGCCTTGAATCTTTCTCCATTTTTAAACATAGCTGTAACGTTTGCTGTTTTCCAAACATTAGGGACATAACCTGTTGAGAGGCACATACAACTCAAGTATGGTGCACACTCTTCTGCTAGATCTTTCAGGATCCTTGCTGGAATCATGTCTGGGCCTGTAGCTTTCTGTGGGTTAATTTTCCATAACAAGCTATCAGTTCTAATTCCAGTGGACCATGTCTTGTTTAGGTGCTTCTCTTCTTGTGTGGAGATGAGGTAGCAGTTGGGTAGATAAAACTTATGTCACTGTCTGCTTGGATACTGTCATTAAGGCATTGGTAACTATTAATATTATCAAAGATAAAAAGTGTCAAATATCCCAGTGGAGAAATTTGGCAAACCACACTGAACATATTCCCAGCTTAGTTTACATTGTGGAGGGTTTTGAAAACGGCATCTGGCATACCCATACACTCTTGATGATACCATACTTCACAGCACACACAAGATGTTGTCCATTTACAGGCTTTGTTGCAGACGCCGCAAGGCCCGGATTTGGTTTTGGTGCATATGATTCAGCTAACAAAAGGCTAGTCTGAGTGTACGCTGACCCTTGCCACCCCATTTTTGATATTTGTTAACTTGGGGTGTATGGTCAGAACGCATTCCCTATCGAAAAATTGGTATTCGCCAACACCATTTGATAAATATTTTGTGCATGATGAGAGTAAGGTTGATAAAATGTAGACTAATGGGGTGTACCATGTTTTAACTTACATCAATCATGTCCAAAAAGTTTGAGCAATGATACTTATCATATTGATTGAAAGTATGTTCCTAAACGTCAGTGAAATGATGTTGGTTTACTGGACTGGCCTGCTTTTGTGGATTTGTTGATAATAGTTGTGAGCAAGAACAGGAACTGACCGACGCCTAGTCATACATGTAAGACATAGCTCAGTGTCAGGTCTTACGTGTAGGACTAACCGAGGGTCTCTCTAAACACCCCAAGACTCTCCAAGAGCACCTTAAACTTTACATAATACCTACTTTAAATGTCAACAACAGCACAAAAAACCCAAAACAAACAAAAACTGCGAATATGTATCAATATTTTGTTTAACAAGAAAAGTAGCAAGGCCAGGAGTTGCAAAGGGAAATAACTCCCGTTTTGACAAGGAGTGTTCCGGTACAGTAACGTGAATATTTATCAACATTTATAAATAATTAGCAATACATGTACCATAAATAAGTCATGAAATAAGTTAAACAAAATAGCAAATGTATTGCATATAAAATTATTTATTTATCTGAATAACAAGTTAAAAATTCCTCCATTCATGTATTCTGATAATTATTAACTTAGAGCATAAACAAATATACATTTTTCATTTGTTAGTACTTGTTTAGTGTTTCTTGGTCCTCTCGTTGACGGGCCTTCTTCATGCAGTTGCTCTGGCCTTATTAATTAGGGTATATTTTCCATCTTACGATTTAATCTACTTCAATTTCTGCGTACGTTTAATGTCCTTGAGGAACTTTGCAAAAATCTTGGTCTTATGAATATGAATTTTGGATTTGCACCTCCAGACACTGTCGTTTATCTTGTAAATGTTTTCTTCTTTTGTTAATTGATAATTTCCACTGTCATGAAGAGCGCTTCTATAATCCATGAAATGGAGCTGTGTCACGCTGAAAAGCTTATGTATTAAATCTAGCGTGTGTTTTGGTTTCCAGTCAACAGATAGTTTTAGAATATTATTGATGGACTCTGCGTTGTTATTAGTCCAGTTCACGCGTTCAATATTTTTGCAGCTAGGTTCGAAAACATATTTCTTAAGTCTCGGTTTTAAGTTGCTGATAAAGTATGGCGCAAATGTCGGATGCTGTTCGTTGATGATAGTTTCCAGATGTTCTGAGCGGCTTTCAAAATCTATTGTAGTATTTGCGTTTGTGATGCCACCGGTACCAAATATTTTAGCCATTGTTATATCACGTTCCCCCTTTACAATCCCTATTTTATTTTGAAGGTAGTGCCTCACATTATCCTTAAGATTCTTAGTGCAAAGATAGCATGTAGCTGAGGGAAATACATGTTCTATTGCCTTTGTGATGGCCTTCTCGTCATCACTTCCAAATTCCATTTTTTTCGACACTCGTACTTCCACGGATTCAATATCTCTGTCTAGTTCTGTAGCAATATGTTCCAGAAAACTCTTGTAAGTTCTGTAAGAAGCATCTTTATGCAGAAGGACAGGGCCAATAAAAATTGGATGTTCATTTGTACTGTTTCGGACAACTCTTTGATTTTTGTATATCAACGTGGTTATGTAAAAGTTCACTAGATTAAATGTTCTATCTATACCAACTGGTTGTTTATTACCATACGTCAGGAAGTGTTGTAGGTCAGTAACTTGGTCTGGCGTATAGCAAATGATGGATGGTACCTGCTCTTTGTTGTGTATTATTGTTTGCACAAACAGATGTTTATTTATCATTCCAAGGACCTCTAACATATCATCGGCAACGTTGGCTTGGTTACGTCGTTTGTTTGCAGACTTCCTATTTTCATTGTATTTGAAGTTGCTGATTACTCTAGTGTCATTAGCGCCAGTCAATGAGTCGTCTTTCTTCAATTCACGATATACGTCTCCTTGTATCTTCATTCATCTTTTTCTTTATTTTGTCAAAAGTCCTTGGGTGAGTTCTTGCGAAATATTTTTCTCCTCGCATATTACCATGTGATGCTGCGAGTTTTTGATGATTGCCTTGGTATTCATAAAGAGCGACCCTGCTGATTCCAGAGTCGTTCTTTTAGACAAAATAAGATATATATATATATATATATATATATATATATATATATATATATATATATATATATATATATATATATATATATTTGGTGGAAACATTTTAGCCGTGATTTAATACATTCTTATTTATTGCACAGTAATTTTGGTCTTTAGCACGTAAACCTTGATTAATGGAACGAATACATATATTTTTCTAATTTCAGCTAGAACGGAAGCAATATGTTCAAGAAAGCTCTTGTATGTTATGGAAAAAGCGTGTATCAATACATATCGGATGGTCTTTTGTACTGTTTCCGAAAACTGTTTGATACGTTATATCGTTTTACTCATCAATAACTGTTTGATATGTTACACTTTACTTTTACTCATTTAAGTAAACTGTTTAGTAAATATAATGCGAAAAAAATAAGTTTTGTTTGAGAACTCAGTAATCAAACTATATTCATTATTGTTTGATAGTGTTGATAATGAAAAAGTTAACTTCATATTTTCTTTATTGGAACACTGAAATGTTATTTTGGTAAAAATAAATGTCAGTGCAATAGCTCATATCTTGTTTATGATTTAAGCTTGAACCTTGATATATAAAATAAATGTAAAACGATGAAAATCGACATGCTTTTACTATGCTTGCGAAAACATCAATAAATTCTAATGTAAAGCAGGTATGTGTGTTTCATTGTTAGAGCGGCAAAGCTGAGGAGGGGTGGCAAATGTTTAGTTGTATTTAAAAGTAAATGCCGCTTTTGAAACGAACAATGAAGGTACTAATACAGAAAAATACCTTTATAAATTGGATTCAGACTAATACAGAAAAATACCTTTATAAATTGGATTCAGACTATATATAGGAGCTACGACATCTTCATCACTTTACAACATCTTTAGATAAATAGACAAATGTGGCCCATTTCAGCAATGTAACGGCATCATCTTTATTCAACATGTGTCATAATTTGGCATGTCCTCTCGATTCACATTTGAGATAGGGTAATTCATAAATTGACATAAAGAATGTAACATGTAGAAGACCATTAACTGTATTTATTTCAGTAAATACGTCTTAGCAAAATGAATACATTTTATTTTTCATTATACAGCATATGAAGAGCATCAACTTGGCAGAGGGTTGATTGATAAATTACATTAGATATATTAAATATGTCATTGATGTAAATTCAAGGGAACTGTAAAGCGAATCAGGGTTACATAAACTCAAGGGAAATCACTCCAGTGTAGGATGAAACACTGTCAATAATTTTGATGTACTATTTCAAGAAGAATAAAAGCATATAAACAGTTTATAACAAACTGAATGAGTGAAGTATCGTGTATTGCCATTAAATGAGAAAATTCTGTTTATTATATTTTTTCCAAAGAGATTTGTTGCAAAAGAGTTAGTTTCCGTAGATTATCGGAAATAGGGCCATCAACCAATACAACGTCCGTATGTGTTTTCTTTATTTTCCCCTGCTTCTTGGTACGTTTTATTGCAAGATTTGGTGCGAATATAATAAAAAAATGTTTCCTGCACAGGCACTTGATTCTGAATAAATTCATGTATACACTCACCATATAACATGCCCATGGTGAGTGTATACATGAATTTATTCAGAATCAAGTGCCTGTGGTGTCCTGGGTTATCTTGGATTGTTTAGAGAGACCGGACTAACCGACGCCCGCCATTACTAAGTGACAATTATATAATATTATCGAGAAAAAGAAATACTATTGTACCTTCTCCCAAAAAGTTTTCATAGCTGTCCCAGAGTGATCCGTTTCCTCCATTGTTTCTGACTACTAGCACTACACTAAAACTGAATATGGCCGTTGCCGAAAAGCTGTTTCGAGTCTTGAAGGTCACATGGACATAGACCACAATTAATTTTACTATATGTTCTCTACATATATTTCTCAGTACTGACCTTTCCACAGTGTGACAATCAATACAAATCATATGTTAATCTAAAATACCTCTAAAGATGACTTCACGGTGAAATTCTTGTCAAGGGTTGATCGGCATTTTTTTTGAGCTGCTGCACTGTAAACAGAACAGCATGTACACAGACCACATATTTCACTTCCGGATATCACCGTTGCAAAGTATCGGTTTCGTTGCGTGAATTACATTCCAAGAATCCTAAAGCAGTAAAATCTAAACGAATACTTGAAGTGTCCTTTACATGGCTATTTTTTAGAGACGGTAAAAGACATTTTTATCGACGGGCAATAATCGATGATCGACACTCAATGAAGCACCCTACAATCATACATAAATAAATATATAAATATCCATAAAACTGTTATGAAAAATAATCATTATTGTTCTACAAACGGTAGTTTATAGACTAAAATTTAAAAGTAACAAATAAAGAGGTTGCTATATTATTGTATTATTGTCGTTCTTGCTTATTTATTTTTTTGCGATTTTTGGAGCGAAAATCTGTTTTTGCTTTTCAGAATTACTATAAAGGGACACATATTTTGCAGAAATACGCAAATAATAAATCAATTATAAGTTTTAGTTATGGTCAATTTTAAAAAAAATTAAATTGAACGTTTGTTTGACATTTAGCATACAAAATTAAGACAGAAAAACTATCGGAAAATGATTTGACTCAGATGAAGCAGTCTTGGGATGTACAGCATTAAAATGAACAAGATAGTATTGTATATGAATAATGACAATTGTTATTGGGTTCAAAAAGTACATGCATTACCATACGGAGAAATATATACTCTGGCAATTATACATACAACTTTCAGACTAAAGTCTCATTTAAAGCAGATATATTACAAACTATATGATTATCACTTACCTCGTTCAGCCAGAAGAGAGCGTTCATGTAGATATATTCTTCACCATCATTGTTGTTAATGCAAACTCAGCACACAAATTTATAATTCCCTCAAAGTACATTTAATTCACTAACTGTGATGCCATCACACAATGCATTAACCAAAGTTTGCAATAATCACAATGGAGCGAATCATTGGAACAATTCTTTTTGCAAACAGCGCACGTGTACTGATGGAGTTCAACACGCTTACGAGCACGTGCAGAAGGCATTCTGACAAATTTTCACTACGTTATCCAATAAAGAATATTATATGCAGAGAATGTTTAACACTGTAACACAGTTGAAACACTATTACACTACAACACCTATGTTTAAACAATACAACACAATATTTTAAATATAATTCTAAACAACTTATTGTATCCTACATCTGGTATTAATGATTTGAAGCTTGATACCGTAACTGAATCATGACAAAATGCTTTTGATGAAGATTTGTAATCTTGGCCTTTTTATAATAATCCACAAACTTAAAATGCCAGATGTTTAATCAGTCCGCTAATTGATGCAAACAATACGTACCTTTAATATAGCCCGAAACAGCGGAAGGCCCGACATTTCAGTAGCAGTACCTATATTTTAGATTGCCGACGCCGGTATATAATTAAAGGTTTATTAAATAACTACTGTTTAACCAATACTGCATGAACGGATTTGTATTGTAAAATAGCTAGGAACCGTGTTTGATTTTGCCGACAGCGGAAGAGTAATGTGTTACTGTTGTAGCATAATCTCTTCTTCTCATGGGATACCGCAAACATCAACAGCAACAGAAATGATTTGTATTACCGCATAAGACACTGTAATGATTATGCTGAATCAAATTATAATATTAACATGTTAAATGATGTACTGTATTTGTATCAATCATGTCAAGGTCGATCTTTTTTTATGAAAGTACATCATAAATTTGTGAATATGAATGTTAATATAATATTTAATATCACTTTCATAATATTATTACGAGTCTCTCAATAAGATAATTATTATATACAATTAATAAATCTGGTTTTGTCACTTTGAGATTGCTTTTGTTACACGCTATCTGTTATATGACTTCGTCATACTCTATCTGCCTTTGTTCTATTAAATGTACGTAGGTACCAATTTTACTTTCAAACAACATTAAATCACGCTTTTTAAATAGTTAAATATCAAAACAAAGTTAATATAGTATAATATATACGATTATGTACAAATAAGACAAAATAAACAGACCTTGCCTGCCTTTGTCTGCCTTTGCCTGACTCTGTCTGCCTTTGTCTGACTTTGCTCTTTAGTATGACCCGCTAAAACCACTGCCAAACATCCACGCTGGGAAGCAATTCAAGAGTAATTTCCCTTTATTAACAATTGTACGAAAAAGAAAAACTAGAACAACGAGATAACAAATATGTTACCTCTGTCTCTTCAAGTAAAGTAAAATATATAAACAATATTTCTTTGTGCACGGAGTACTGTAATATAAAGTGATTTTGCTTCTTATTTCCACACGGCTAAAGCAAAGGCATTGAAAACATCTCTCTCTCTCTCTCTCTCTCTCTCTCTCTCTCTCTCTCTCTCTCTCTCTCTCTCTCTCTCTCTCTCTCTCTCTCTCTCTCTCTCTCTCTCTCCTCAAATAAGCGCACGAGTAACCGCACCTTACGGAACTTATTATGCCTGCACAAAATTACGGTGAAATTAAGTGCCATTTTGGAATCCTCGATTAATATGAACAAACTCTGACAACTATCAAACAACTTATAGTACAATGGACTTAATTATATTTCGTATTGCAGGCTTCCTGACACCATCCTCACCTCGAAGTAACGCAAATGGTTTCAGAATGTTTAAAAATTATTATAAGTCTCGCATACAGATCTCAGAAGAAATATCAAAATATCTGATCCTCATAGCCCTATACAAATTTACGACTGTTCTTTATATTATTATTATTATTATTATTATTATTATTAGTATTATTATTATTAGTAGCAGTAGTAGTATTATTATTATTATTATTATTATTAGTAGTAGTAGTAGTAGTAGTAGTAGGATAGAATGTTTAGTAAAAGTAATAATAGTGCCATTTTCTCTAAATTGTATTAAAGTAATGTTTCAATCATTTATATTAAAACAATTTTCTAAAATCTATTAAGATTAATTTCATTTATTTCTAAATTACAACTATATATTAATGGAATACAAGCGAATGCTGTTACAAAGCAAAAGGCAATGTACATCACTGAGCTGTATTTTTAAACCCAGTAAGAGTCAGTAAGCCACAAGATTAAACATTGGCATAACTTCAAGGAAAAGTGCTATTTCAGCAAACTTTCTGTCGAATGACGTAAAAACAATATGGTTCTTATGTAATAGAGAGCAGAGCATCTACTGGCTTGGATGAAGTATACACCGGTACATTGAGGGATGGCCATATTTGGTCCTGCTAAAATTCCTCTCATCCAGAAGATGGAAAAGACTTGTATCTCTCATTACAGATCTGATCCCATACCTTTTCCCCAAGACATTTTCATCATCTTTGTGACACCCTTTCTAAGGAACTTGTTCTTCTCTTCTCTCTTTCGTTCTTCTCTTCTCAAATTAATACATCTATGAGTTAATGAGAACAAAACCGTAAATGTTCTCATAAAAGTATTAGTAGTATAATCATGTGTCCATAATATGTGGAATACGAGCATTTATAACATTCTCACCAGGAACCAAAACAATTAAAGGCATTTTCTAGCAATAGTCAAAATAATTCCTATGTTTTTTCTTCAAATTATGTGTCCATGATCAATCTAGGAACTTCACGATGCGCTTTTACTCTGTCATGTGGCGCATACTAAAATGGGATATGTAATACCGCTCGAATAACTGCGTCCGTACTGTAAACCAGTCTATAGATTCGTGTTTCTCTACAACACAATAATAAATATAGTCTAGTCTGGAAATGTACAGAAATCAACGAATATCATGCTTTATATTGTTCCGTGTTCCTTAGAATATATATGGACATGTGCTATGAAGTTCCGTATGAATTCTAGCACCCGTATCAACAACTACATGTATTTAAACTTATACATATCGGTTTGTATGTGCCTAAGTAAAATGTGTTGACTTCCTTCTCATCAACCTACGATTCCAATTTTTGCATACTCAGAATTAGCTGGTGTATTTCTCTTTGAGAATTACTAATATATAATGGGATTCTTACTACTTTGCAGACGTCAATTTGTATCCATGTAGAATAAGGACATTCACATCATGAATGATAAAATTCCCTCTTGGAACCAAAACAGCTTCAAGTATGTTTTATCATACAATAGTTAGGATATCTGAGATTCTGTATGCTGTATAAATCAACAAATTTCATAAACTTCGTGCTTTTCATGTTGTTTCACTTACATCAAAATTCATGCACCTGACCTATGACGTCACATATTAATTTTCCGTGCTCAGAACCAATTTATATTTTTCTCTTTTAAAAAGCCTGAGTCATATATATTTCGTTTCTTGCACACATGTACACGTCACATTATCTCAATGAATAATAATAATAATAATAATAATAATAATAATAATAATAAAGACTTTATTTAGAGAAGGTAACTCAATTAGTTACAGAACTAATCTACCTTGAGGCCTTCTATCTGTTATGTACAATATATACAATACATACAACATGATGTGACGAGTCTGGCTCAATGCTAAATGATTAAGGAATTTTAAATTTCAAAGTATCAAGCCTGGAACACATGCACAGGCATCTGTAAAAACACAAACATATAAGAAACATAAAATATCATTCTGTGTTGAAACATTCAGCTTTGAAAATGATGCAAAAAAAAAATAAAAACAAAAAAAACAAAACAGACAAGCAGGCAGTATTTTTTTTTTTTTTTTTTTTTTTTTTTTTGGTACTAGCACTGTTCAATTTTCTAAAGATTTCATCCATTTAAGACATTGATTATGAAATGAAGAAATGCTAGGAGCCTGCCTTATGTTGCTGGGAATGTTGTTCCATACTACTGGACCAGTATATTGAAAACTTTTTTTAAACAATTCCTTCTTTGGCCTTGGTATAATGTAATTTTTTCTTCTTATGGACCTTAAATTTGGAGTACCATCAGCATCTCTTTGGTGAAAGATATTGCTTAGATAGACAGGAATGGATTTTCTGGATACTTTATACATCAATTTGGCTTTTCTAAGAAATATTCTTTCGTGTATTGTTAAAATCTTTATATTATTCATTGCATCCTGAAAATTGTCTATACATTGATCTAGAATTAAATGGCAAGCCCTCTTTTGGAGCCTTATAAGTGTTGTTATGTTTGAATTAGAGGTATTACCCCAAATTACGTTACAGTAGTCCAGATATGGCTGAATATAACTTTTATAAAAGATGACCCTATACTGAAGAGGAATGTATGTTTTGATTTTCCTCAGTAGCCAAAGATAAGAATTAACCTTTTTTGAAATGTGTTTAATGTGAATAGACCACATAAGATTGTTATCTACGAATACACCAAGAATTCTATCTTGAGAGGTCATATTAAGGCTCACATTATCAAAAAAAAACATTAAGTTTGTCGCTATCTAGTCTTGCTCGTTTTTGTTGTGTTGTAACTAGTAGGGCTTTCGTTTTTTCTGTATTTATGATCATACTGTTTTTCTTGCACCATACTTGAAGTCTGTTGAGAGCATCTTGTAAGTTATTTTCATGTACCGTTTTGGTTTTACCAATCTCAGACAGTGTAGTATCATCTGCATAGAGGTCAGTGGAAGAAATTGAAGTTCCAATCTTAAGAGGTAACAACAAATACAACGAAAGATAACAGATCAGCAGTGGCCACTAAGTGTGCACAATGTGGTACAAAGAAATTTAGATTTATTTCTGCAAAATCAGGTGAAAACTCGAATTTAAAAAAAAAGAGGAGGTGATATTGCAGCAAAATTAACAATATTATCAGGGACTCCATGGACTAATAAATATCCAGGAGAAAAACATCTTCCAGGATATAATTAATGCGGCCCTGGAACCAGACTTGATATAGTCTTGAAAGCCAAGACCAAGCAAGACCAGGTGAATATCCTGTAAATGAAATTGATCGAGCTTGTAATGCTCATGATGTGTCTTATAAAAGTAACAATCTGCAGCATAGTCATATCTCAGATGTGACATTGATTCACGCGTTTAATTCTATTACGAATAAATTTTTCAAGGAATCATTAGCTAACTGGTTAGTAAAATCTGCAGTGAAGGGTAAATTAGTATTAGGGGCTGGTAATTAATTATGGAATCTATATATTATTCCCCAAGAGTATACTGAAAGGTAACTCAGCTATTAATAAACTCGCCGAAGCAGCACAGGTCAAACAAGTTACTGCAGCAGATTGGTTATCAAGACATGCAATATGGCAAATTTATCTACCACCGCCTAAAAGAATCGAGTATGCTGATTTTGATGTCATTGTTCCAAATGAAGTTTGTCAGGCGAATGTATTATTCTTACCACATGAAACTAGACGTCGAGTAACATACAATTACGCGTTAACTGTAGCTGATGTTGCGAGTAGATGCAAAGAAGCTGAGCCTTTATCTACAAAGACAGCGAAATAAGTTGCATCTGCGTTTCAACGAATTTATCGACCAGGACCTTTCCAATGGCCGAATCTATTACAGGTTGATCCTGGCAAGGAATTTCAGGGCGCAGTGTTATCATTAATGAAGCAACATTACGTCACCATCAGACGAGGACATACTGCAATACACCGTGATCAGGGAATTGTTGAACGATTTAATCGAACACTTACTGGGCGGTTATTTGGATATCAATACGCGAAGAAATTTATTCAAGACAAGAGATTTCGTGAATGGGTTGCAAGATTACCAAGTCTGATAAATGCATTAAATAATGAAATGGCTCGAACAATCAATATGAAACTTAATAGCGCGATCACAAAAATTATATACCCGCACGATATAATTACAGCTCGCACATTGATTATTCTGCTGTTGTTTCAGCATCATTATAAATTCAACATCAATATCATCGATTTTTTTTGTTTATAACCAGAACGGTTCTTTCATCTGATATCAGTGCTGATAATTGCATTGTTTTTGTCGTCATTAGAATTTAAAATAACTCTTTGAAGATGATTTAGACTTCTAACTCGTGACACAGCGAGGTTAACTAAATTCGGTCACTCGATGCGATTATCTATGATCCAAACAAATGTATCAGAGATGATTAACCACTGGACGTTAGGATAAAATGCATCTTCGACAACATCGATATCGACCTGAAAAAGTATCATTTAAAACGAGATTCAGTTTCCTTGACTCTGTCCCTGAATTTGTCAGGGGTCCTGGAATTTTAACTTCAATATTCTGTCTTCGTGTATCAGCTGGTCTATAAAATAACGGTACAGAAAATTATGGACACTTTTCTTTATGTAATTGAAACAACCGTTGTTGAAGTGTGTCTCTGACTATCTTTCTACTTGCCACTATCAAATCTTTTGGTCTACACGCTTCCCAAAAATAATTAATATTTGTTTCGGAAATTATTTCACGCGCAATTTCACATTAAATTTTATCCGACTGTAACCTGATTACTTTCTTGAACTCGCTAAATACTGGATCGAGTGCTCTATAATCGGTATTAATTTCTTCGTAATAATCGACAAATTGCTTTAGCCAATCATGCGGAAACAAACCAAGAAATGGCGGTGGTTGACCATGATTGACACACATTATCACGGCTGTTTTTTTCAATAACAACCAATCAAGAAACATTTTTAATATATCCAGCGACACGGTGCATATCTCATCCCAAGTAGTCATCTTTGGAATATATTTCTCACCCTTTCGAGTCCATGCGTCACCCTGATACCGAAAGAAACTGTGATAAGTGCAACAATTAACTCATCGTTGTTTCATATCTCTGGCAAGTCAGTGTGTAGGTGTTAGCACAATCATGTCTGACTTCCCATGAAATAATTCGATAACAAGAGTCGTCTTACCAGAACCACCACACCCATTCACGTAAACAGTCTTATGTCTCCAGACTGGATCGGATAACAAAGGTGCCCTAGATAATTTTGATATTTTATTATTTTTCAGGTAATTATATTCAACCGTAACATCTGCGGATTCAGAATAATCATGTAACATTTTCTGTTTTATTCTCCATTATCCCCATGGAGCATCAGAGTTTGTAAAACGACCCACTGTTTCTATATACTTGCTATCAATAAAAAATGAATCCGTGCCGATTATACCTGCGGTATCAGGGAATCTATTTATCATCGATAACAGGTTTATAAAAACATAAGCCAGCATAGATGATCTTAGATGTTTATAATGAAGAGATTCGACATCGATGTAACTAACAATTGTACCAAACCGTCAGACAAGTAAGCATTTTCACGACTGACAAATATATTCTTTTCGCTGTTGCATCTGCGATAATAGAATCGTATTCAGCGCCATCTAGAATTGGTCGTGCATAATGTCGTTTGTGATCTTATTCTCCGCCTTGAGTAAATTTATCGATTATTCTTCTACAGAGATCCTTTGTATTTTTATCATTTATTTTGAATCTACACGTAAAGATCTCCTTGGATCGTTTAACAATATAATCTTCGGCGAGATCAGGAAAATTTTCCTTGTAATCGTTAATAACTTTATCAAGACTATCATCATCAGGTTGTGTTAACCAAACCTCAGTCTGTTTTTTATATGATATAATTGCCTCACCGACAATAAGCGATATCAGTATTTTACAATCAATCATATATCGTAATAACACTATTGGTGCCCGTAATGTTTTAGAGAAGTGTCTACCATGCCAAACATAACAAATCGGATAGAGTTCTTTAGCAAACTCGAATGATATTACACTAGTGAATCCGATTCGATCAAAGTCGGGAAGTGGTCCATTAATCGCAACTCGTGTGATCTCGTGCGTGGGATGTCCAAATAGGTTAAAATACCCTGCACACTCTCCATACACGAGGAAACTTCCAGGATAACACGCAACCGTATCAACGGAGAGATTTCCCTCTCTGGCAAAGTGAGTTGCAACTGACGGGACTGTCAAACAGTTTGTTAGTAATTGCTCGGTATTCTCTCCTGAAAATTTCTCAGCGAGTTTACTCATCGCGCCATGAAGAGATTCTGTACGATATATTTCGCCGTTTACGTCTTACAAATGGATCAAATTTACTTTCTTCATCTTCAAAACTCTGAAATAACCATGCTAATACAGACTCGTTTTACTTAGGCCGTAAATAAAATTAAACATATTCCGCCCAGAGCTACCTGAGGGGTGGGGTAAAATCTTACAATTCGATCTCGTAGAAATATTGTTACTGCGTTAGTCCACGCGTGAGCATTACATATATTATATAATATTGGAGCTCCTAGTGATTTATATTTCGATTATTATAATACTTCTCCTGTTATTGTTTCTACGGTTATTGGGAATCTTAATGTTGTTTCTAACTCGGACACATCTTTTATTGTAGCGCCTGTATCCTTAACCGATTCAGCCCTTACATTTATGTTTTTTACTTCTTAGATTTATTAGACCCTTTCCACGCATGACATTTGTAAAATGTTCCGCTACTCGTTCGGGTAAACAATGTATCCGTGACAGTTTCATTGGTTTCATATTATCAACCCTAGGTTTTACATTCCATAAGTAACCGCGTTCACAGGATAGGAGTTCTTATAGCACGGTTTGGTCGGGATCTTTGACTCACAATGACGGTTTTTTATTAGCGAGGACAGGGTCATATTTAACACGACTAATCCATTCCCCGTTTCTGCTAGTATAACACATTTCACTCTGATCAAATGTTCGAGATCTGCGATAACACTCGCTGCTAGTTTATCGTTCATTGTATCATCAACACTATTATTGATTAAAATGTTGACCAGGTGTGAGATGTGAGAATCTTTCATACATTCGTTGGTAGCATCATGAATGTTATCGATTACATTTTTATTCTCCGCTGGAATTTTTACTTGTAAGTCGACAGATTAAATATGGAAATAGTCCAGAGTTTAATTTTGGATAATCTCTCCTCCATACTATAATTAATAGAATTATTTAAGAAAAAGATATTATATATAATGAATAATTGCAAATGGCAGATGATAGGGTCAGCAGCTCCCTGGAACAAATGCTGCAGAAACGAATTCTGCGGATATCATTCACAAAGTGTTCGACGAGGAAACTTAGGTCCGAAACATTGTATACGATGCGATGTTGGTGTTCGAGGAAAACGCATTTGTGCCTCCAGTGTGGCGGTAAGCGATAGAGAGAGCTTAAACGGTATTATCATAAAAGAAATAACGAACTCCAGAAGACTATATTGCTAGATTCTCATGTTACTATCTAGACAAATCATGACTTAAACATAACAAATATTATATATATATATATATATATATATATATATATATATATATATATATATATATATAGTGTTACGTATATTTGATTTGTCATTTATTTTTATTTTAATTGTTTGTTTGTCAGATTCAAATTTGACATTTTAAGTTTAAGATTCATTCACTGGGAGACATTTTTTAAAAGTGGGATGACCTGTACTTTACGAATGAACACCAGATGTTGACCTCATTTCTGACCTGGCTTCAGAGTTGTAAACAAGCTTTTAAAATGATTGGTTGATTCCAAGGACATTATGGAGCTTTGTTATACTCATCTTTCTATTTTTACTTCTTGAGTAAAAATAACTGATTCTCATCTGGGTCATACGGTGTGTACGAGATTTTTTTAAGGTAAATTTGTTTTAAAGATTCTAGAAGATCATGTGACCCCTTCCTTGTTTACGTAAAATCAGGTATATAAATTATGTTTTGGAGCGAACTATTGAGTAGAAGTTGGGCTGTTAGAATATTAAGTTGTATTGTTTTGAGTTATTTTAAATTACTGGAAATGATTTCAATTCGTTTGGATCAAGAGGATTTATTTTGTTATTTATCTGGAAAATAATTGTGCTCATTGAATTTTATAAGACTAGAACTGACTTCATCACGTGACATTGTCTTCCATCTTGGATGCTTCAACAAGATTCGAACTGGGAATTATTAGGACATTTTATTGCCAGGACTTTTGCAATTTCACTAGTGGATTATATTTTGAATATTTTTTGGATTAATTTTGGAATTGATTCTTAAAACCGTAAGTTTGTTTTTCTTTTGTGGAAAATATTTGTGCTCAATAAATTGTTTGTTAAGTTTTTAGAAGCTTGTTAATTTCACTCTTTCTATATTACTGTTTATTCGAGCCTAAGCACTTAACATATAAATTGGTGGCATCGTCCGAGATTGGGATCAATTTGAATTTGGCTAGAAATTTTTTCAGAAAACTTCTGTTTTAAATTTGAATTGCCCTAGTTTTTGAAATTTCTTTAAATCTTAGTGAGATTGACAGGCTTGTATTAAAATGACATCTAAAATAGAAATATTTCTTTGTAATCCTACTCAGGAGCAATTAGATCTTTTCAAAAAGAATGAGTTGATTCAAATTGCCAGAAAATATGATCTTTCTGAAGTCAAGGCTTGTTTAACGAAACAAGATATCAAAACGATTTTGGTGCAATATTTGGTTGAAAAGAATGTTTTGGAAAAAAGTGCTTTGATTTCGATCAGTAAGTCTGCATCAGACTCTGACATTAAAACAAAAAGAAATTAAAATTAAAATTCAAGATGGAATTAGAGTTGAAGAAGTTGGAATTTTAGGAAACGGAGAAAGAAAAACAATTACAATATGACAAAGAGGAGAAAGAATGACAATTACAATACAAACAAGAGAGAGAGAGAGAGAGAGAGAGAGAGAGAGAGAGAGAGAGAGAAATTGAAAGGGAGAAAGAAAACAATTACAATATGGCAAAGAAGAGAAAGAAAGACAATTACAATATGAAAAAGAGGAGAGAGAGAGACAGGAAAGGGAGAAAGAACGAAAATTACAATATGACAAAGAGGAGAAAGAAAGACCATTTCAATTACAAAAAGAGCAGATGCACATTCGGTTACAAAAAAAAACAAATTGATAAAGAGAGAGAGAAGGAGGAAAGGGAGTATCAATGTAAAATGAAAGAATTAGAGCTGGCAAGTGAAAAACACCTTCACACTTCAAATCCAAATTTAAGTTTTGATTTAGTAAGGAATATTAGATTAGTGCACCCTTTCAGAGAGAAAGAAATAGACAAATACTTCATTCGTTTTGAAAAAGTTGCAGAAAATTTAAAGTGGTCAAGGGAGCATTGGACTCGGTTATTGCAATGTGTACTCACTGGTAAGGCTAGTAAGATTTACACTTTACTGTCTGTTTAACAAAATGGGTGACTATGTTGTGGTTAAAGAATGCATTCTAAGGGGTTATGAGTTAGTCCCTGAAGCTTATCGGCAAAAATTCAGAAATTACAGAAAAGAAGCTGGACAAACTCATTTCAAATTTGCTAGAGAAAAAGAGCAGTTGTTTGATAGATTAGCCAAGAAAGTCGAACAAGATTATCAAAATCTCAAGCAAATTATATTAATTTTAGAGTTCAAAAACTGTGTCTAAAGTGACGTTAAGTCTTATCTTGATACGCATCAGATTGAAACCTTGGATAATGCTGCTCGAGCTGCTGACGAATATTCTTTGAAACATAAAGTTCCTTTTGTTAACAAGACTTGTACTCAACAGTCTTCTGGTAGAAAAGTATTTCAGCTTAATAGTAGCCCTTTTAAAACTCAATCCAGCACAACTTTCAAAAATAAAACTTCAGAGAAGCTTGATTCTACACCCTTGTCTCTTCCGACGTGTACTTATTGCAAGAAAAAAAAAGTTATTTCTGATTGCTACAAATTGAAAAATAGGCATCAGAATCAAGACAGATCTGTTCCAAATGCTCTTATGTCTAAGAGGTCGAGGTCACGGTCATGTATTGAAAGCAATACATTTGTTGGGTCTAAAAAAATCCGAGTCTGATTTTATTCTGGAGAATTATGAAACATTCATATCGAAGGGTTCTATATCACTCTTGGGTGATTTAGCCAATCCCACCCCTCTTAAAATTTTAAGGGACTCAGGACCTTCTCAGAGTCTTTTATTGTCAGGTACAATGCCTTTTTCTGAGAAGTCTTCTTCTAATGAAAGTGTTCTTATTCGGGGAGTAGAGTGCGGCTTTGTTAATGTTCATCTCCATTGTGTAAATTTGTCATCAGACTTAGTATCAGGACCTGTGACAATCGGAACAGTCTCGGTTTTACCCGTTGAGGGAATTCATTTATTGCTAGGCAACGACTTAGCTGGAGACAAGGTTGTAGTTAATCCACTTGTAACTGACAAGCCTGATTTGGATCAGAATAATGATCCAATTGAAAAAGAATTCCCTGATATATTTCAAGCTTGTGCAGTTACCAGAGCTATGGCAAAGAAAGGTCCTGATAATGATATTGATGAAGCCAGTATTCCTTTAGCTGGCAGGTGTATAGGTCAGGCTTTTGATGAGGTCACTTTTATTCCTTGTTTGGATCAATTAGAAAGTATAGAAAGTATTGATCATAGTGATCCTCTTTTAACAACTCATTCTCTTTATTCTAATCAGGGTGATAAACGACAGTCACTTGTCGTCGAACAGGAAAAAGATCATGAGATCTCCTGTTTGTTTCAAAGGGCCATAAGTGAAACTGAAGCCACTGAAGTTTCTGTCTGTTATTTCATTAAAAATGCAATTCTTATGAGAAAATGGAGAGCTCCCGAGGTACCTGCTGGTGATGATTGGTCGGTGAACTATCAAATAGTAGTTCCAAAACCTTACAGACAGGAAATACTTAATTGGGCCCATGAAACTCCTTTGGCTGGTCATTTATGGATTAATAAAACTTATCACAAGATCTTGACTCACTTCTATTAGCCAAATATCAAACGTGATGTTGCCAAATACTGTAGATCTTGTCATACTTGTCAAATGGTAGGAAAACCCAATCAGAAGATACCTAAGGCTCATCTACAACCTATTCCTGCCTTTGACAAACCATTTAGTAGAATTATGGTAGAATGTGTAGGTCCCTTACCCAAGACCAAGTCAGGTAACCAATACCTGTTGACCATTATGTGTGCGTCAACAAGGTTTCCAGAGGCAATTCCGTTGAGGAATATAAAATCTAAAACAATAGAAAAAGCTTTGATAATTTTTTTTTACTCAGTATGGCATTCGCAAATCTGTTCAGTCTGATCAAGGTTCAAACTTTATGTCTGGAATTTTCCAACAAGTTATGTATGAATTGTGCATTCAACAATTCAAATCTTCGCCTATCACCCTGAGAGCCATGGGGCATTAGAAAGATTCCATCAGACTTTGAAAAATATGATCCGATCATATTGTTTTGATACGAATACAGATTGCTGGCCGGCGCAGAACATGAAGAAGAATTCCAGTTATCTCCCTTTCGCCCGTAACGGATAAACAACTTAAAAATTCTGCCGTTAATTTTAGTAACCTGGTTCAAATTCCTCTTAAATCGTCAACCGTTGTGTCAACTGTCCCAGGGATAACACTACGTATTGCATTATTCAACGCTCAATCAGTAGGACAGAAATTGTTAATTTTATCAACGACCAGAATAATGACTTCTGTTTCCTGACATTCCGCAGGTGATGAATGTAAGTGTGTGGATTTAACACCCAGCGATTATTCCATCAAGTCGTTCCCCGCAACTCTCGCGGAAGTGGAATTGCTGTAATCACAAAGAATTCCATGATAAAATGCCTTAAGTACAACACAACCTTCAATTTCTGCCACACACCGTTTGAACTAGTTCAATCAACGCTCACACTGGATCAAAGGTCAGTCCATTTTTTCTGTCTCTACCGTCCTCCTCCTATTAGAAAAAAACAAGCTGACTGAATCTCTTTTTTTGTGAAGCAGTTTCCAAATCTTCTAGAGTATGGAAATTCGATAGGTGGCAACCTAATTATTCTTGGAGATTTGAACTTTCACTTTGACTGTCCTGGTCAACCATACATGTCAAAAGTCCTAGATTCCATTCATGTTTTCAATCTTAAACAGCCAGTTAACCAACCTACCCATAAACTTGGTCACGTTTTAGACTGGTTTCTTTATAGACCTGATGATAATATTCTGCAATCCACCCTTGTATCCCACGAACTTGCATCGGATCACCTCTGCATTGTATGCCATCTCGACTTATCAGTCCCTAACCCTCCACCTCTATTTGCTATTAAGAGAAAACTCCGTATGATAAATAGAACCAAATTCATGCATGACATCCAAGAAAACCTAACAACTTTCTGACATTCAACAGCAGAAAAAACTTGATAACTGCCTGCGTTCATTGCTTGAAAAACATGCCTCAGCCACCAAATGCGGAGTATCAATAAAAATAGTGTTCTCCATAGTATAGCAGTGTTAGGGACCAGCTTCACACTGCTAAAAGACATCGCCGAAAAGCAGAGAGGCTATGGCTTTCCACCAGACTCACTATTCATTAGCAAATCAACGAAGCCGATAAGAAGAACGTCACAAACATAGTCCATTTAGCCAAATAATCCCACTACAGTACTAAGATCACGGAGAGTTCCATCTGCGAAAAGATCTTCGAGATAACTAACAAACTAATGTCAAGGAACAAATGTACACCACTTCCAACAACCTTCTCTCCACTAGACCTACAAGACCAATTTGCAAATTTCTTAGATGACAAAGTACAAGCCATTAGAGATTCGCTTGACAGCACAATTTCAACTGATTCGTCACCATACAGTTATGATGCTGAATTTCAGTGACAACCGTTAGGAGCATTTGAACCTGTTTCTATTGATTTAGTACGGACAATCGTGATGAAAAGTGCACCAAAGTCTTGTGAACTTGATCCAATTCAGACATCACTGCTGCTTGAGTGCTTAGACCCAATATTGCCTTCACTAACTGATGTTATTAATATTTCTCTCTCATCAGGGGAATTCCCATCATTTTTTAAAACTGCCGACGTAAAGCCACTGCTGAAGAAACCAACACTGGACCATAACGATTTAAAGAACTACCGCCCAGTTTCTAATCTCCCTTTCATATAAAAAATCTTAGAAAAGGTTGTTCTAACTCAACTTGTATCTCATTTGAATTCAAACAGTCTTTTTAGCAATGTACAGTCTGCATATCGCCCTTACCACAGTACGGAAACTACTCTTCTGAAAGTATTTAGTGACATTCTCTCTGCTTTGGATAGTGGAAAGATCACAGTCCTCACTCTCCTGGATTTATATGCAGCATTAATACAATAGATCATGAAATATTACTTCCAGCATGTATTTGGCATTCAGAATATAGCCGTACAGTGGTTCAAGTCCTACTTAGTTAACAGGGCACAAATTTATATATCTGCAAATGGAATACACTCCAGCCCACTTGACGTGTGTTGTGGTGTTCCACAGGGATCTGTTCTTGGACCTGTTCTCTTCATTCTGTATACTCAGCCGCTCTCAAGTGTCATAGATCATCACCCAGTTTCGCACCAATTGTATGCTGATGACACCCAAATATACATGTCTAGCCACCCAACTGACGTTGATGCTACCCTCCATGGAGTAGAGAAGTGCATTTCTGATGTGAAATCATGGATGACATGTAACAAGCTGCAGATGAATGATGATAAAACTGAGACTATTCTGATCACAACACAAAGACTTTCTCATTCGCATCCTTTGCCTCAGACAATAAATATTAGCAATACCAACATTAAATTCTCACAGTCAGTACGGAACCTAGGCGTTACTCTAGACAGTACTCTCACATTGCACCAACATGTCATGAACATATGCATGACTGCATATCTTGAATTGAGACGCATCAGTTAAATTCGTAAATATATTTCAGTTAATGCCACTAAAACACTTGTGTGTTCATGAGTACTTTCAAGACTGGACTATTGTAACTCAATTCTGTCTGGTTCGTCACAATATTTACTCCAGAAACTTCAAAAAGTTCAAATCACAGCTGCACGGATCATCTTTAGAGTACCTAGATCAGAGCACACCTCACCACTGCTCTGTACCCTACATTGGCTATCAATTCGATACAGAATCAAACACAAAATTTGTTCTCTGTGCTATGTTTCACTGACAGACTCCAGTCCAACATACCTATCCAGCCTCACCCATGTGTATACACAAGATAGATAATTACGCTGTTCTTCTGATAATCGTATACTTATTGTTCCCAAGGTGAAAACAAGGTCATATGGACAACGTTCCTTTACACACCAGGGCCCGGCAACGTGGAACGAATTGCCCATTGAAATTAGACACAAAGACACAGTTGTCCCTTTTAAGAGTGCTCTGAAGACTCACCTGTTTCGACTGCAGGGACAAACTTAGCGACCTAATAATGTTTTGTATCTTTTATGTTTTCAGCATGTTTTTATGTTTTCCGATTTCATTGTTTTTGTCATTTGTTGTTCTGTAGTGTAGTCATATCATTATTGATGGTGTAAACCGATTAGAGCATCGTAAGATTAGGCGCTATACAAAGTCCTCATTATTATTATTAATAATACATGCTAGCTGCTTATGCCCAGCTTCATCTGGTCCTAACTATGTTATGTATTGGCTACATTTTCCTTTTCTTTTTAGATAAACGTGAGGTCTTGAATAAGCCAAGGCTAGATAAGCTTCCAGCAGCTCCAATCTCTGATATAGACTTTACAAGAAAACAGCATGGAACAAAAGAAAAAAGAACCAATCATTAAATGGAGAACAAAGGGAGGCTTATAAGATTATTAAGATTTGCGATACTTAGAGCGCTTTTGCATAATCATTCCTATGTGAATTAGAGTAGTGGAGTAAAATATTTAACCCCAGTAAAAAGCTCTGAATAAATACAGTTGCAAGTCAACATGATGCAAATGAAACACTGGACTATGTAAATCCATTACATGATTATGTGGAAAAAGTAAAACAAAAAGATCATAAGTTTAACTATTGCCTGCAATGACATCATCCCATCAATTTTTAATAACAGAACAAACCAAACAGCTTCCATGCTGAGTTGTTTCATTAAAACAATGTCACAAGTTCTGAAAAACAGAAAGCTTGTTTTAATGTCAGTCAACAAAAAGAGCAGGTAGTGATGTAATATGCAGTAAATGTATGCACACACGACGATTGTTGCAATCTTCTAGAGTAATGTTTTTAACGATCTTTCTGAGGTTTGGTATCTTGAAAGAAAAGGTACTTTATACATAAAAAGCAAATCTGAAATGCAATATTTGTTATGTGCAGTATGTATAGTTAATTGGATTTAAATATATTTTTTTATATAATGGTTATGTCAGAGAAATTAGAGTATCAGCTTGTTTCAAGCCCCCCATCCCCAGCTTCGTCTGGTCCTAACTGTATGTGCAAATATAACACTGGACTATGTAAATCCATTACATGATTATGTAGAAAAAGTAAATTAGAATATCGCAGATTTATCTCATTCAAATTGTATTACCAAAAACACAGAGTTATAGAATTGTTTAAAAGTCACTGAGGATGAACAACTACTTATTCAAAAAAATACTCTTCTACACCGCAGATTGTCTGATTGGTTTACTTTGAGACAACTGAGGATAACTGATTCTATTGTTAGCCGTATTTATAACTTTTTTTGTACATGAAGTCCAATCTAAACACAATAAGTTGTGCAATATTAGAGTCATCTTATTTTTCCTCAGCAGCAATGAAATATTGATTAGATATGGAGTCGACAGATATCAACCGGTATGTTGCTAAGGAGGGTTCAAAACGTTTCTAGTAAAAAGTTAAGTTTAGTTATAGATAAAAATCTTAGGTTCGTTGTAGAATCGCCTGATGGTGGAGTTGAAGAAAACTAACTCTCCTGCTGGTATTGTGGGATGTAACGTAGCAGTAAAATGGAGCCACAAGACAGAGCTATATAACATGGGTACTCATTAAAATCAGTGAAAATAAACCACCATGGAACTTCAGTCGAAGTTTTCGCATTTGAAACCTATTTATGCTTGGTATCACCAAATTCAGTTACAACTGTATGTAGATTATTTGAAAAGTTATGTTATTTTACCTTGATTCATCCAGAGTCTGGAAAGTTTCATTGTCAGAGATTCGAATTGAATCAAGAGAGGATAAACAAATTCTTGCCAAAACGTACGACCTTTTTTGATGAGTATTTGGCTAAATTTGCTTTACAAAAGTACAAGAAAAGAGAATCTGCAGCTATTATGAAAATTGTGTGTAGAAACTTGGTGATGAATCTTTCTTTTATTTTTCATTATCCCTGTAATAGGTTGACCACTATCTTACAGTCACGTTACAATCCAATATGTGTTGCCTTTTTTAAAAGATATTCATAAACAAACGTGAGTGATGTTTTTTTTTAAGCTCATTATTTTATCCATCCTCCTGCTTATCAAAAATATTATGTACTAAATGGTTTTTGATAGCATCTTTCCATGATTTTGTAATTTTGGATGAAACGGATAAGTACTTCAAGAAATCATTAAGAAATCTTGTTTTTTTATCGCTTGAAACGGTATCAGATTACTGTGATTGTCTACTAAATCATTTTGAATTTCCTACAATGAATCGATTTTTCCTAAATCCTTCTGAGTGAGTATCACTAATTATTGATGGAAGAACCATTTTGATTCTTGCTGATAGCATCTTTCCAAGATTTTGTATTTTTGATCCTTGCTGCAAAGACCAAAATATAATAAAAAGTGTTTATTTTTAAATGCAGCTTTATTGTTTTCTTTACAAACACAGACGAAACAAAATAGTTATTTTAAAACTACACTTTTGCCATCGGAGTACACATAAAATAATGTATGCAACTAGTCTAAACCAGATAAGCCTTGTTAAATGCAATCATATCAGGGTTTATGTCAATCATCAATGCAACTAGTCTAAACCAGATAAGCCTGGTTAAATGCAATCATATCAGGGTTTATGTCAATTATCAATGCAACTAGTCTAAACCTGATAAGCCTGGATAAATGCAATCATATCAGGGTTTATATCAATCATCAATAATATGTCTCAATGTCTTTATCATATTTACATTACATCTGTTTAATATTATGTGCAATCAAGGAAGAGAATGTGTTCCTTTCTATACTAATTTATTTAATTGGCTTAATTCCACTTAAAACTGAATAATTATTCTAGTCACGGAAAGAGAACACGACGATATTACAATTACAAATTTGATTTCTTCTTTAAGCAACAAAGCAACATTCTTTCTTTTTTAAACAAATTTATCAAGCATTTTGTCACCTATATGAATAAATTATTGAGCTTATCCCAACACCTTCATCGATTTCGTTCTACCCTCGTTATTAAACTTTCATGGTCCGTTGTACCCTCGTTTTAAACTTCCATGGTCCGTTGTCATTATGCAATGGTCTTCTTTGCAAGTTCAATTTTCTATGTGCAGCCATTGCAATGTTCCTTTCATAACCACGACACCATAACACTTGTCCTATACGAATATTATATTATATGACATATTCCATAAATCTACCATTATTTTTTGTCTTCTGTTTGCTCTATCATAAAGCTATGTCAGTTGGTCTCGCGATAACTACAGAAATTACACAACGTTTCCATTCGAATAGTACTAACATTATAGTCACTTAACTATTAAGGTATACTGGTACGTGACAACAAAGAAATATCTAATTTTATGATAAGTTATGACTTTTAACAATGGTCCGTATTACACAGATACAAAATAAATCACAAAATATATTAAAAAATTCAAACAAATTCATGCAAAAGATTTTATTCACTTGACCAAAATGAGCATTATGTACTGTCTACACAATTAACATGGATATTAATCATCGTGTGGGCTAAGATTTAGCCTATGTCTACTAATCCTCTTGTAATCACATGAACGTAAAAGCTTACACATTACATGACTAATATATGCGAAATGGATCAAATAGAGAAAATAGATAATATCAATAATAATAACTGCTAATAAAGAAAACATCTTTCCAAGGTCAGGTTCATTTCCCTATGTGATTGATGGATTTACATGCCCATCTCTTACGGATATGCTATTAAAGTTATATATTATTTACGTTCTAAAAGCATCGGTCCATCATTGTGTCTAAAGACACAATGCTCGCCCATGTTCAATTCTTTGTTCCTCCTTTGTTATATCGACATATAATGATAAGCATCATTTGCAGGGACGATTGTAATCAGAAGTAACAACAAAGCCAGTCGTGATTGGTGTTTTTAGTAACACAAGTAGTTTATATCAGAAATAAAAAAAATGTCGAGTCAATTTGTTACATCTGACATTAGTTTAATTAATTTATCATCATTAATTTAATTTATTCTGACTTTTGTAAAATGTGAAACACATCAGTAAATATGTATATAGTGACAGTATACACCTTGCACGTGCCTAATTCATGTAGAGTTATCGCTTTTAAGCGCCTTGAGATAAGCAAGTACGTTATATTACTACAATACTCCTTAGAAAAGATGCTCAATTAATGTTTCAGTGTAATTCCTTTTTATTGTTATCCTATTATATCATTATCTAATGTGTGAGTTAATGGTCAAGATGAATGAGTTTATTTATGATCAATTGGTCCATCAACGTACTGGTATTTAAAGGTGACCTCTGACAGGATGCTGAATATAGAGAACGTCTTATTACCGCGGCAAATGTGAATACAGAGATAGTCAATACTATGGTATCACATTTTTAAAACTTGAAATTGTATGAATAGAAAATACATCTAACAGAAATTTCAAAATTATATTTATTAATGAAATTATTGTATACTCACG
This sequence comes from Unio pictorum, assembly GCA_030141615.1. NCBI lineage: Eukaryota > Metazoa > Mollusca > Bivalvia > Unionida > Unionidae > Unio > Unio pictorum. The sequence goes on from JARLTB010000050.1 coordinate 1,331,692, forward strand.
TTATAGTGGAATATACAATACTTATACTACATGATACTACACATTCATAAATCATAAAGTCTATGTTCCATGTATATTTGAGTCACCCATGCCCCGCCGACCAGAAATTGCTCTTGTTATGTTTCGTGTTTAGAAATGATATGGGGTAGAAAATGTCAACAATTTTAGGCGAATATAATAAAAACACCTTTCATTATATGTTAATGATTGACATAGTTTATTGAATGTACACATGTGCCAAAGACAAGTAGCATGATGTCCCACCCAGTCACATTATCCTGACACCAGGATGAAAAGTACTAGCACTATTCTTTTAATGCTGAGCGCCTATCAAAGCAGAAGTTATTACCATGTTTATAACTCTCTGGTATGGCTTGGCAGGGGTTGAAACCCTCGACCTCCCGCATCCCAAGCGGACGCTTTGACCACGCAACCACTGGAGCGGTGGTCAAACAAACATTGTTGTAGGCAAATATTGCATGCCAAAGACATTCTGCTCCAAAAGCGATGCTGAATACGGCCATGATATACTGCGTGCATGTATTAAATAAGAACATCGTGTACGATAGCCTACAAATGTTGGATAAAAGATAAAAGAAATCGGAAATGGAATTAAACTTGCAAAGAAAACAATTCAGACAGTTAATTTCATCATGTAAAGGATGTGGAAAAAATTGTCATCTAGCAACAGACAGGCGACGATCTTAGGCAGATTCGGGAGAAAATGACAATGAAGTTGAAATCAGAGAAAATAGAATACTGTGAACTTTATGACATTCAAAGTTTGAAATATATTGTTCGGAACAATGTGGATATTAAAGTATATGCTGTTTAATGGCATGGACTATTTCAATTGTGTACTAGTTATCGCCAAAACTAAAATAAATGGTACAACATGAAAACGAAACAGCAAGACTGAAAATTACAATTAACATAGCCATCTTATCCAATCTTCAATCTAACAGGCCATGAGTAATGTGTTGTTGCTGATCATGCTTTAAATGTATTTTAATGTATAGTCGATGGTGTAAGAATGTAGAGAACCTTATGGGGGAGGAAACAGCAAGGCTGAAAATCTTTACAATCCAGCAAAGCCATTCGCAGCAAAGTTATGTATTCTTACAGTTATCATAACCAAACTATCAAATCTTCAATCTAACAGGCCATGAGTATTGTTGTTGATTTACATGTATTTTAATGTATAGTCGATGGTGTAAAGAAGGTAGAGAACCTTATGTGGGAGGAAGCTGGAACGATAAACATGTCAGAGATATCGAATGGAAAATGGAACATTGTGATGAGACAGGTAAGATCTGCAATGATTAATGAGTGACACATCGCAGGAAAAGGGGTTATTTTACCAAACTTAACTCCTCTGAAAACTGTGATAGTCGTTCTGCTTTCAGAATTGTAACGGATTTTACAAAATGACACAAAGATTAAATTAATAACATAGATCGCTTTTGTAAATTTGATTGCTGGAGATAATTCGGTGAACTTGGTCATTATCGTTGATCATATATTAGACAAATGCGAAAAACGAGTAGACGGATAGGAAACTTCTTAGCTAGCCCACCACGAATCATCTGTTTCCTACATATATTCTCAGTGCGGAATTATTTCACACAATGATGTTTAGCATATATTACATATATAGCGTTCATTGTAAATAGGTACTAGATAGTTAACTCCACCAGTCTACAATCAAACCAAGACAATAGGCTACTCCCAAATACCTGGCATAAACCTTTTTCTCATTTACACTAACTCCCAAAATACAGAATCTTATCATATAGAAAAATTCATACATGAGTCTATTGAAGAAATAATATATTGCTGAAATATAGGTAAACCTTATTCATGTTTCATATAGTTAATAAATTCCCGATGTTTAAGAAATAATATATTGATGAAATATAGGTAAACCTTATTCATGTTTCGTATAGTTATTAAATTCCCGATATTTAAATTTCTTGTTACACGCACAGGGGTATTCACTTGACCGAGCGGTGTCAAAACCCTGGCGCGAGTCACGCTGGAAGTCATAAGTTTTCCCCAAATTTCCAAAGACTTCCATACAACTTGAGTTGTAAAATGGAAAGAAAGACGTGTCTGCTATAACTAATAATCTTTGCTCTAATCAATTGGCGACCCAGAGGAGACAACTTGCCCAAACGTCCATTAACTGCACCTTTGCATGGTTTTTATTCATTATCATCCGTTTTCCGTACCGATAGCTTGTCATGCCATAGAAATTACACCAGTATTCCCTTACTAACTGGGACATATTTAACTGCGCGACCCTAGGCCAGTCAATCCACAGAATTTCCGGCGTATCACGCTCATATACATACGCCCATTTTCCACTATGGCCACATAAACGGTACCTACCAAGTTCCAACTCATTGATTCCATTCTATAATTTACTGATTTCCAACCATAAATGCTGCCTTTTCAATCACAATACTTGTATACACCGCTGAATTTTAATATGGACTATGTTACTAAACCAGGGACAGTCATTCGGCTTGTGCCTAAAATCACTACTAACGAATCCAGCATGGTTCAAATTCACTAACACTCCTCTCTGTGATGTTTGCTCCTACTAACTGGCTAACTATTTCGGGCTAGTACGTCCAAATTTATTACATTATTATTTACCGTTACTTAAACCTTATTCTTGGCAGGTAACACACATGTAACAAATTTATAGTTTGCTAGTTGAATTGCAAATGCTGGATGAAAGCCATACACTTCTGCTGTTTTACATAAGTTAGGTAATATACAATAATGGAATAATTGCAGCGAATCTCATTATAATTATTAAAAAAACAATATTTCTCAATAGTATACAGCACTCGGACACTAAGTGTAGCATACCTGATGTGGATGGGACGATGAGATGCCGTACATAATACACTAAATTCGTGTCATTAATCATAATATCAACATGGAAGTTTTTTCAAACTTTATGAGACATTAACCGCGAACAGTTAGCGAGTTTTGCCATGTTTTGTACAAACAATATAGTTTATTATGGAAAATGTTAAGTTTGAAATCTAAAGAAAACTAATTAATGGTCTAGTCCGTAAAACATGGCAAGACCAATCATCGAAAGTAAAGCTGTTAGCCGCTGAAATAGTTTGAATTGGATGATATATCTTTTGTAATTAAAGTAAAAGACCCATTTCTTGTATTATTTGGATACAAACACAAAGATATACATACTGTGTCTGGTGCATATTACGGCTATTGCCTTGTCAACGAACAAATTTAACGATAAATGTTTGTTGAATTTCTATTTTTAGTTGTTGTTGATGAATGTAAACGAGTATAACAGCTTTTCAATAATGATGTAAAAGATTGATACAGCTTTTGTTTTAAAGACATTGTATTAGAGTAAACAATGAATTCACTATGAAGGTGTTATTACTAAATGTGTCACTATCAATCACACATAGAAGAATCTAAATAAATAATCAAAAAAATAATCTTTTAATTGCAACACCGTTTTCACTAAGAATCATCATAAACTGGAGTGCTGACCCAACATAACAGTGTAAAAAAGAATGGGTATTAGCTTCTTATGAAAGTATATTCTACCACAGGCGGTATAAATCAAGTTGATCACTCTCAGATGAAGTGATGATACATTGATTACCAGCACTATTGAAACAAATACTCAATGGATGTTTGGGTACTATGCTGATGGTACGCATAAGACACCCGTCTGGTGAAATTTGATGCATATTTTGAGACTGGTTGCTTACGACATACACGTTGTCAAAACTGTCAAGAGCTACACCACAGGGATTCTTCATACCATCTGAACTGTACATAAACCTTTCTTTGCCCTTTAGATCTGAGCAAAATAAGCCATTCTGCACAGCAATATACATATAGGTATTAGACGAATTCACAGCGATAAAGCAATTATCCGATACATTTTCTGGAAGACGATGGCATGACATTTCCTTGCCTTCAACGGAGATGATGCTCCAATATGCTTCTTCATAATTGGTAGTACCGCACACAATAAGATCACCATTCCTTGTAGATGCAAGACCTGGACATTCATATTCGGTGCGAATACTTCTTGTGAAGGTGATGGTGTCGTCTTTGACAGACAAAAATATGATTATTTGCTCCCAAGGTGCATTTACTGCCACTTCATTCTCACCAATCGCGCAGATGTTCCATGGGCCTTCTGGTATGGTGTAACTTGATTTGTAGTTGTACGAGGAATCCAGCAGGCACACTCGACTATTATCGCCACTGTCTGCCAGCATTACTTGTCCTGAAGGTAGGTACATGGCACTTGAGTACTGAGGGACATTCTCGTGCGCATATTTTAGTTTCAAAGTTTCCGTTTTCTGGAACAAACATTTACTCATTGGCCATTTCACTTCTGTCAAGTCTAGATATTTTTTTTCTTTCATCGTTACCAACTTTGCTAGTGTATCATTGGATAGAGACAGTACGGCCAAGCACTTTTTATTGATCTTCAGTTTAAGAGAGATGAATGTTTCTCCGTACTTTACTCTGATCTCGTCATAATATGACTTAAACTGTGCCCTCATCTTCTCCGCCATTATAAATATTTGCGTGTCGTTGCCGTATTGTTTGACTGCCTCCATCAATGTATGGGAATTTCTAATGGCATTTATGAGTGACTGGCATTTTTTATTTTCTTCCTGTGTTCTGATTATCTCTTCCTTGTAAAGTTTATCTCCTTCCATTTTTACCCTTTCCTCTAACTCATCGAAGACAGAATTCAATTTCTTTCTCCATTCTCTGATCCAATTGGCGACATCTTTCAACTTGGATTCAAGGAGACGGACGTTCGATTCATTTGCCTCGGTCAACTTTTCAACATGAATCTGCAATTTCTGAAAGCGATTCATGATCTCTTCTGGGTCTATATCTTTCAGGAGACTGGGTAATTCATTCTTTAGATCAGACACGTGATCACAGTTTCTGTGCTTTACAATGCAGCACATTCCACAGCAGGCAATACTATGATCTACACAGTAAAATTTAATTTCTTCCGCATTATGATCTGGACAGTGGAATCCCTCTGCAAAATTCATAATGCATTGCGGATTACCTACGAATTCATCTCCTGTAATTATGGTGTGATTTCTGGATACCTTTTGTCGGAGATGAAAGCTTAAGCAATCTTCACACATCCTCTCTTCACAAGTAGTACAGAAACCCTGTGCTGTTCTCATCGTGCCCCCAGCGTCACATGTGTCGCAGGGTGGGTCTAACCTTACTTGATTTCCTTTCATAAAAGATTGCAAAATCCTGTTCAACGGAAATAAGGTTGCCCAAACACTTGTGGGTTGATTTTGTGATGAAGGGCGCGATGGTTTCCTGCAGATCGGGCACGCGATGTGTGTTAGTTGTTTCTCCTGTTTCGCTTTTGTTGATATATAGTCCTGAAGACATTTCTGGCAAAAGGCGTGCATACAATGTAATTGTCTAGGCATATTGAATTCCTCCAAACATATCGGACAATGAGAATATTCTTCGCTCATTTCACCATGCACACAATCTGCCATATTATAGGAAATCAAAATGAATTTTCTCGTATGAGTTGTCTGAAAGCAATAGCCTGCGTTGTTCGTAGGAACGCCCTCCACAATGCGGTAAAGTTTGCCATACCCTATCCTGATAAAGATGTTATCTGTTTGTGCTACTTCGTGTATAACCCTCGGATAAGAGCAGAGAGCTTATTACAATGAATTGTTGTCATGGCTGCCACAGTAAGACCCTGAATGATTACTAATCTTGAAGTACTAGCTGATGTTGTGTATGAGTTTGCTTTGTCTTAAATGTCTAGCAATGAATTATTTCATCAATAGTGAACCTTTCTTCTTTACTTAAAAATTGGGAGTTAATTTTTGGCAAAAATGAATAGGCAATAAATAAATCGCTTTGAACGTTTTTATTTGTAATATTTGGGTGAGATTCAGAATTGGCTTACAATAAAAAGTAGTGGAAAGATTGAAGCTGCTGTAGCGATTTACAACGCTTTGTATTAACTGACATAATTGAAACGAAAATGTAGAAGTTGTATTTGTGCGTCTGGCATTAATGAACGAGATAAAATGTTCGATCCTTAACGTATGAATCTTCTTATACAGCCCCACAAGGATATTGTTCAACACTATATATATATATATATATATATATATATATATATATATTTGAGCTGTTCTGGTATGAACTCGAATCGTTCCGTATGTTCCTTTCCATAGGGTTTGGAATAAATAATTGTCGGTCAAGGTGCACGAGGCCACTCACTTACCAGCTTTGCTGGACTGGACATTTTACCAAATGAAGTGTATATCTGAACTTTGTCCAAACTGATCTACATTCATTTGGATAAACTTGCCATTTGACTTGTATCAAACTCGGCAGGTACTGACTTGCCATTTGGACCCATCGGTGGCCTAGTGGTTACAGCGTTCGCGTCGGATGCGAGTGGACACGGGCTGAAACTCCGGACGAGTCATGCCAAAGACTTATACAAATGGTACTAGAAAACCGCCTTGGTTGGCGCTCAGCATTAAGAGGTTAATGTTAGGACCGGTCGGCCTGTTGTCAGGATAATGAGACTCAGCGGGACATCATGCTACGTTACAATACCAAAGCATACACAGACACACACACATACTCGCACACACACACACACACACACACACTCGCAAAGACACACATATACAAGTACACACATACTTGTTATTTGAATGGTATCAAACTCCTCATGTATTAAAACAAATTGTTTATTCATATCGATAAGATCAACCGCTTAAATTTCTCTAGAAGATATAAACGATTCTACCCAATGTTGGAGATCCCCTTCTTTAGCTGCACGGACTCAGATCACCATTAATTTTCTTATACAGTATTAATTTTCTTATACAGTATTAATTTTCTTATACAGTATTAATTTTCTTATACAGTATTAATTTTCTTATATAGTATGAACATTTGTGTCTTAGTACTAAACGTTCCATTGTGTCCAAATCCCAATTAATCATATATTAATCTAAAACACCTTCAAAGATGAACTCAATGTAACGTTCTTGTCATATGTTATTGAATATTTTTGAGAGTCTGGACTGCAAACAAAGAACCGTGCAATGGATCACAAATTTCATTTCCGAATTAACATTAATATATCATTACTCATTGTGCACTGTTGCGGAATATACAGAAACAACGATACCGACATGCTCATATTCTGACTAATACACAATGACTTGTAAATCAATATACATAATACCTAAATCTTGTATCACCAACAAAATGAGAGTGAAAACAATTTACAATAATAGACAGGGTCTACATTCTCGGTAACAAGACCGGAAGTAATAATTGTGACCTGAGTCCATGAGACCGAAAAATTACTTATAACAGCACAATGGGGTAATATTGTGTTTTTAAACGAGTCTTCAATGCTCAAATTTAGTAGTGTGGATAAATCTAAGTGGTGAAATACCATTTTGGAATTCCAAGGAATATTTAAATAATTCATGAGCACTTTTATAGTTTAAAAGAAAGATGATGATAATAATTCGTCTGGAATTATATCTTATCAAGATCACAAATGATCTGATAGACCGGTCATAAAACGGGAATACATACTTGTTTGTAAAACGTCTGTTTTATGCAGTCGCAATAGAATGTTTTGGAATTACCTAGATGCATGTCATTTTTAATTGCAAACGTTCACCATATTGTTTAATGAATATTCCGAACTCATAAAGTGATATCAAAATTTCTTCCACAAATTTTTATCATTGTCAAAAGTTTGTTATATAAACATGTTGACCAGAAATAAAGATTTGACCAAACCACAGTCTATAATCATGGACAAAACTTACGCACACAGTATAGATGTAGAAAATATAGGAATAAATGGGAAGCTTAACATAATAGTTCAAGTTTAACATAATGAATAATTTGTAAATTAAACGTATTATTAATAAATAAATACGAGCTGGAAGAGAATGCCGGGTCTTCCAAGAGGTCACAATGATAAGGCCAGTTCATCCAAGACCTCACTGACAACTCACTAACCAGACTGGTTTGTGCAAGAGGACTCATTGACAATGCACAGTATTTTAGGTCTGTAAACGGCACTTTGACATTGACAGTAGTCTAACTTCACTAATGTGAAAACATTTCAAGGTATACTTAACTAGTGATCCATTGTCAAACTGTTAAACGTTGAGCATTATTTACTCTACAGCGAGTAAAGGTCAACAAAATTGTCACAAAATCGAAATAAACATAATAGGTAGACTATTTAGATTAGTCTGAAAATGGGAGTTGAATTAATTTCGTTTAATGTTACTTATCTATTTCATAGCCCACCTTAATTTTCACGTCTCACGAATACGCAAGCCAACGTACGAACATTACCAACAAGCGTCCACGCAAGATAACAGAAGACTTCAGCCTATATCAGTAACTAAGAAAGCTCGCTATCAATATACCATCTTTTGATTGCGGAATCATATGAGTGTTCAATATGGTTTTTTACCCACCAAACACTCCTATCAAAATCATAATCATCTTCCCTAGTCCGCTTTTATTAATAACTATACAGGAAAATATAATTTTATGACCGGTGTTTCAATTGACCCAAGACTTCCTAAACGTCCCTGGTTTGTCTCAACTGTTGTCATTTTCCGCTATTATCGTACGTTAACATTGGCATCTTTCTTATCTCTCACCGCTATCTAACGGACCCTAGTTAAAGTCATGTCTCAAGGTAAGAGAGGTTAACAATTACATGCTGCCAAGTTATTGAGAACCTAACCAATACATCATTCGATGGTTGCTTGTCACGCTGACCACGACATACTGAAAAATTATGCTACCATGTTTTGCATATATATATATATATATATATATATATATATATATATATATATATATATATATATATATATATATATATATATATATATGTATGTATATATATATATATATATATATATATATATATATATATATATATATATATATAGGTAATTGTTTAATATTGAAGGACATACATACATACATACATACATACATACATACATACATACATACATACATACATACATACATACATACATACATACATACATACATACATACATACATACATACATACATACATACATACATATATACATAGGTAATTGTTTAATATTGAAGGAAGCATCTACGAGAGGGTAGTTCTTTGCAAATAGCTATTTCATTGAGATTATAATCACGTCGCCTATCCTAAGCTGTAATATGTGACGTTCGTACGACTCAATCAAGTGTCTAATCAGTATAAATTCCAACTGTCTCAGATGAATCCCTAGCGTGCCAAACGACAGACTAGAAAGTTCGAAGTTGTTTCAAAACAAATGTTGTATCAATGAAGTACGTGCCACAGTTGTTGTAAATGACAGCCACTTGCATTGTCTAATTGACCTTCATTTTTATGGACCACCAGCCTAAACTTCGACACACATTTAGTCGTCTTTTAATAAACGATGTTTTTCAACCTCTAATGCTATTTGAACCTGCAATTTCAGAAGTATCGCACTGGTACTGAATAGCCCACAGATACATTCAAAAAGTAAATAAGATAACTCGTACTTGAAGTTAACTGGATTTATGGAGTCATGCTGGCGCACCACCTTCTACACTAGGCAATGTGAAACTAAGCCATTTTGAATTACTACGTCTTGACTTTTTGAATTACTACGTCTTGACATTTTGAATTACTACGTCTTGACATTTTGAATTACTACGTCTTGACATTTTGAATTACTACGTTTTGACATTTTGAATTACTACGTCTTGACTTTTTGAATTACTACGTCTTGACTTTTTATAAGGCTCAGTGTAATTGCAAGCATATATCGTTTTGGAATAAACATTATGTCACATAATTAGGCGAGAATTGAATTTATTTCTTCTTGAATACAAACTAATTTCACCATTTTTTTGTTTCGTCATACATGCGTTACCTGAGGTGAATAAGTGTTTTTCAAGGTAAGCGACGTGTAGCGATTTGCATGTGCCTGACTACAAATCACTTGAAGTCAGGAACATTATAATCACGGGGTGCACGGGAATTTTGCCGTGAATTCTGCTCAACTATTTGAAGACAAATAAAGCAGAATATTTCTAAAAAGATTACAAGTCAAAAGTATCTTGTCAAAGGAGAGATAGCTCGTATTCTTTCTCCAGCCAAAGGGCTGAATTGTAGCTGAATGTGGCTGAATATGACTGAATATGACTGAATTGTAGCTGAATGTGATTGATTGTGCCGTTATTATGCTGTTTAATTGTGCGATCAAATTGAGGTATCTGACTGTCTGTCTGTCGGATTGTCTGTCCGTCGACGTCTGTCGAGATGTGTAAATATCCGGAAATCTAAAAGTCTAAATGTCCGAGTGTCGGAGCTGTATAGAGGTGTAAACGTCCGGGGTAGTATCTAAGTGTTTGGGATCGGTGGTTCTAGTAGGTGCTGTATGCTGTCTGTACGTATAACTGTAGTGGATCCGTGAAGGGCATGCGACCGATAAAAGTATTGGGCCAACCCTAGGTATTCGAAGAAGCTGTGTGGCGATTCCTCAGTTGGTGAATCGTATGGTTGTACAGGGTCGAGACGCATGTGTGTGTTTCAGTTGTTGTTACAATTGAATACATTGTTATATTTATACATAGTTACTTTGAATCACGGTAGTATTTCAAGGGATTACATGAATCTCAATAAGTTAGTAACTTGATTTAATACATGTAGATGTTTGTACTTGTTGTCGCAATCCATACGTGCGATAATGTAATTTGATGTTTGTATTTGTTATCGCAATTTATACGTGCGATAATATAACTTTTGTAAAGGTTCCATTTTATTTGAAACATTTGTGTAGTCCAGGAAGTTCCTTGGATCTGTGTTTAGTCCTGGAGATTCCTTGGATCTGTGTTTATTTTGTATTAATATTTAATTTATTTATAAATTGTGAATGGTTGTGAAGTGTAATAGTGGGTTGAACGCATGAGTTATTGTGTTGATACATCATTATTTTTCATTAATAATTTATTTCATAAATTTATATCATCTTTCACATATTGTGTTTGTGTTGTTCATTTAATCCACCAACCACTCGGTAACAATTCTGTTACACATTATAGGTTCTCAAGTGCTGATATCACCTCCACCAGCAACAAGATGGCGTGTACATTGGCAGATATACGTTTTGCCGAATATTTAATCAAGACAAAAAATATCCAATTTGCGTTGAGAAATAGGCACGCCATAATTCTTCATTTCATGGTAAAGTCAAGGAATCTGTATTTCTCTGAGAGATATTGAAAGGCAAGCATAATGACAACAATCGTATATATGTTCGTGTAATTGAACGTGCTTGTGATTGTGTACATGTACATGTCTGCCTTTGTATTTGTATTTATCTTTGTCTTTGCTGGCTCTTGGTCTTGGTTGTTGTATTCTAGGCTTTATGACTATCCTATTGCATGGCCAACTGTTGGTACCATTAGAGCGCGATTACGTGTGTCGATGTTGTGAGAAAGATTTTGACCTAGAGAAGTAACAGTAATTTTAAATTATCCAACCCAACCCTCATTCTACTGTCAGTCAGAAAACTACGCTTAAGTTGCATTAAAATACTTGTATGATATAAATCATTAGGCACTTAAGCACTAAACGGTTACAAAGCGTTCCATGATATTTTGGACTAAACACTGTTGGGATTATTGTGACGTCATTCAAAGGCATTCTGGATTATATCATTGTGACATATCAAGACTGCTAGCATATCGACACTGTCAAGACAATAGACGTATCAGCACATTATTATATATACATAAAGATTAAAAGACGGTTTCATTCCGTCTAATAATGATAGTTAATAATGATAGTTCTGTTTATGTAAAGAAATTGGTTTACCTCCAAATTAAATTTAGTAAGCTTGTTTGTGTTCGAAATATAAGTAGCTTGCATATCTGTGCCATATTTTTATTCTTGTTTTTTTATGTTTCACTATGTTTCAAAGCAAATCGAACACATACTAAAAGTAAGTTGTTCACTGTTACACAAATATTACTATTTAAAAGGTAGGTGCATTTACATTCTTGCAGGATCGCATATATACTTTTCTTAAAGTTTGCAATGTTTTTTCTTCGAATAATATAACCATTTGTGTAAAATTCATGTATGCAAAAGTGTGTGTGTGTGTGTGTGTGTGTGTGTGTGTGTGTGTGTGTGTTTAAAGTTTGTCTATAATAATCTATTCATCACATGCTAGAGTTGTTGTGAGTTATAGACCTGTTACTGGTTTGCACAAATATGCCCAAGGAAAGATCGTTTATCAAACCGCAATCAACATCTAACGCTCACAACCTACATGTGTCAGCTACTTCCTCTTTGCATTTACAGATATATACACACTTGACACGTCAAGCTAAACTAAGAGCATCTGTTCTTTGTGTTCATGATTACCCGAGACCCAGATAGTGTCTTCGTGATATGCTACCGGGCTTGACATTGAAGTAGTATCTATATGCCTGGATATTTCCTGCATCAAAAACGCGCGACTTTTCTCCGCCCAATGCGTCTCAGAATAGATCCCGACAATGAAGCAATGCCATTATGCATTCAATCTCTAGATTCCAGATCAAGTTTTATGACAAGTTGTGATTGCTTTATTTGTTTGCAAAATATTAAGTGCATGGTTTTTGTAGAACAATACATATGTTTACGTGCCGGTACACACAATGAGACAGACAGGATGAATACCCAGTCTAAGTAGAACAATACATATGTTTACAATGAGACAGACAAGATGGTGACATTGTCTAAAAGATTCTTAAACCTGCCTTCAGGTTATCAATTACTTTCTCTACTTCAACACATAACAGGCAAAACCTTCACTTCATTCCCAAAAGCAATTTATACCAGCCCATGGCTCCAACTCATTTCCAAAAGCAATTAATGACATTATGAGTCTCTTTCTCAAACACTTGCTGTGGAAATTTTCTTATATATATGCAGTAGAAATATTATTGAGTTTTCTGGCAAAGCGGCAAAATACTTTTTTCTCTGCCTACACAATACCGTCTATCAGAAGGATGTTACTATTATCTAAATCTCAATATGATTAAAAATCTGGGATGGATATACGCACGTAAAATCACCCAATTATGTATTGAGGTTTAAACTCGATATTTTCATAGTGCATGAGGATTTCTACATCATGACACATTGGCTGATGAGCACAGGCATAAAGGTCAAGTTCACACAATCCTGACGAATTCTTCCAAACCACTGGGCTCATCAATGTAATCACCTCATGCATGATGACCAAAATCACCTTTCTCTCGACATTATTGAAATTTGCTTGATGGACTAGCCTCACCTTTTGTTTTTCGACGTGTGTAACAGTAACTAATAATTCATCCAATTATTAAATGTTGTCATTTTAAAATGCCTGAATATATCACAATAAATGCTTCCTTAAAAAAATGTATCTTTATTAGAAAGTTATGAAAGAATTGACGGTGCATGGCACTATTAAGAAAGAATTAACGGTAGGCCTATATGGCACTACTGGGAACGAATTAATAGTACATGGCAGTATTAGGAAAGAATTACGGTACATGGCAGTATTGAGAACAAATTACGGTACATGGCAGTATTAGGAAAGAATTACGGTACATGGCAGTATTAGGAAAGAATTACGGTACATGGCAGTATTAGGAAAGAATTAACGGTACATGGCAGTATTAGGAAATAATTAACGGTACATGGCAGTATTAGGAAAGAATTAACGGTACATGGCAGTATTGGGAACAAATTACGGTACATGGCAGTATTAGGAAATAATTAACAGTACATGGCACTGGTAGGAAAGAGTTAACAGTACACGGCACTGTTAGGAAAGAGCTAACGATACTTGGCACTGGTTGGAAAGAACTAACGATACTTGGCACTTTTAGGAAAGAACTAACGATACACGGCACTGTTAGGAAAGAATTAACGGTGTATGGCACTGGTAGGAAAGAACTAACGATACTTGGCACAGATAAGGAAAAATATAATGTACGGTCCGTTTCAAGAGCGTCGAATTACAATGTAGTTCAATGAAGTTGTTCTCTCAAACACAACCCTACAAACTCTTTGAAACATTATTCCCAAAAGCATTTTTCATGCTCTTACAGAAGTAAGGAAACGTTTAATCATTTTTCCAGATCGATCCTTCATGACCTACTAGGCCGATGACTTCAGTGGTTAGTTAGTCCACCTTGAATGCAGGAGGTCGCGTGTTCGAACCCAGCTCGGAGATATCAACAACTTATTTTGCACAAATGGTACTAGCAGCTGCCTCGCTTGGCGTCAAGATAATGTGACTGGATGGGACACGATGCTACATGTCTGCGGCATGGTGCCCCGCTGCTAGACATCACTATGAACTGCCACACTGCAGACATCGTAGAGATATGACTGAAAACTTTTTAAAGCTACGCTAAATATCCAAATCACACACACACACACACACACACACACACACACACACACACACAAACACACACACACACATTCGCTCTCATAACATATATGTAACCTTGTATAATTTAGGTTTCTCTACACCTCCTTCTTGGTAATGACAAGCCAATCTGATTCCTACACTCGTCTGAGAATACATTAATTAATACAGAGAAGCTGCACTATTTTAAACATTTCAGTTTATGAAAATCAACATACCATATTTTGCAATGGGCTTCATTACATGTTCATATTATTTGCCTCCCTTTCTACATACCAATTCCAAACCAAGGACACACTTGACAAATTTATTTAGAACATACATCTTAATTATTTTATGTCAATATTTTTCAGTTTTATTTCGAAGCACTCAATAACAGTGTTTTAAATATTCCGACATCCAGTTTTTATTTCCCAAATAGTATTGCTCATTGTACCGCAAACTGATGTGAACAACATCAGGGAAAAGACACGCAATGAAGCCATTACAATTTCCAATCGTCGTTGTCAACCACTGGAACTTATCGAGTCAAGAGACATACAGGTCAGTGTACTCCTTAAACAAAGGAAGCATTCAAATGTGCCTATGAAATCTTCAGAATAAAAATCTGTTATAAATAGCCTTCCACTACCTTAGTCAACTACACTAACACACGTTAAGTCATGATTGTCCTGTGGCAACGTTTTGCGATTTCGATTTTAGTTTGCGCAGAATCAAGATATTGCAGATTCAAAACGTCAGTTTGCATGCTATAAATATTGATTCCTATCAGAGATAGATAGTGTGTTAGTATATAAGCATATATCAGACTATCCGAAGCAAACATACATGAAATTTAAATTTAATACCTTTGTTTCATAATCCGGATTTGGATTTCTTTCAACTTTGGATCACACTATCGGTGTAAAATTGTGCCTCATTTATGTATGCTTTGCCTTGAAACACTTTAGAATGATAATTAGGTGGGTTTGTTGTACATGTGTGAGATATTGGATTGACAGTATGATCAAAGTCTACTGAATTAAATGGCTAATAACGACAAACGTACCCAGAAGTTGAAGGAATGTGCCAGAACATGCTTAGTAGGTCATAATTAGGTTATCGTCAATCCAGATTAAAGATGTCATGAGTAATACACGATTACTTTAACCTAGATATCGAGTATTTGCTTCTGGGTACAATTAAGGATATTAAATAACCTCTGGTACACGTGCTAATCAATTACATTTATTACCTCAATTAAAATAAAATAATTTAGGTTATATATGTAAGAACTAACAAGGTCACAACTAAAAACAGTTCACCGTGCTAGTTCTTCGCTTCCTTGCTTCAGTTGCCATTCACCGGCCAAAACACTCGATAGTGCCCTATGGAGACGTGAATTATCAGGTGTCTATCTCTATCTTAACTGCTTTATATTCTCATAACACATCAATGCATAGCTTGCATTCACGTAGCACGGGCATCTCACAGGAACACGGTTATCCTTAAAATCGCAACGTTATTATATCTGATGAGTATAACATCTGTTCACTCTTGGCAAAAGGCTTTGCCCAAACTGTTAATTTGACTGGTTTGTTCGACAGTGCATGCATTATTGTAATAAAGTATCATTTTATTCTCTCGGTAGAATTTGCCTTCATGACTTGTTGATGAATCGCTTGTGTAGTTGACTGTAACACATTTCTATTCACAAGAAACATAACCTTTTTTATGCTATCATTGAACATTGAACTCAACACAGAACGACTTCAAGGGGCTCTGCTGCATCAGTGTTGTACATTTTACCTTGCATTTATTATCTCTTTTTCATTCGAAATCTCGAAAAGGGTTTGTAATTAGGGGCTATTAGTAATTGACAATTCAATATAGTTGTGTGGGTGACAGTACTCTGATTGTGAATAAATGGTTACAACGTATGGCAATAGTGATGTCTAATTGTTTATATAAGTATAAATCAGCATTGAGTAGAGAGTGTGTGAAATAATAATTTATAATAAATTGTCCACCGATTTTGATGCAGTGTACAGCAATATGGAATATTATATGGTAAATATGAAGCAGCCGGGGGGGGGGTGAATCAGGTAACTTTATAGAGGCGTCTACTTGGCAAGCCAAGGCCTCCTCCAAAACCGACAAAAATAAGGTCAAAAACACTAAACCAAAACTTTTAACTAACCGATGTTCTCCAACATCACATGATCATATGCGATTAAATTTCTAATTGATCCATCAGTTGAATCAACGCTCTACTCTTCATTGATATTAGTGATAAATTCAATAACATCATCACCTTCATCAACTTCTTTGCATTTTGATTAAAATCTTTTAACGTATCGCTGATAGTCTACGGATAGAGCAATCAAATACAGCTTATCCCACTTCATCCATCTCATCATTATATTAAGTAACAGTTGCGTCTTGCCATTTCCAGACGGTCCAATTATAATCCTACGAATATAATTTGGTAGCGCAGCAATATGCTTAACAGGTTCTCGTTTTCTTGTCGCTGAAAAACAATTAAATTAATGTTATTATAAATATATTATGGATCTATATTGTGTGAAATGCAAGACACGCACTAGCACAAATGACTTAACAACAATTACAAAAAATAACAGATCTCCACTTGCCGGTAAGTGTACAATGCGATAGAAAGAAATTTAGATTTTTTTTCTATGGAATCGGGTGATAATTTAAAAATTAAATGATATGTTGATATTTCAGCAGAATTGACAAATCTCCCAGGGAATCCATGGGGAAAATACCCAGGAGAAAAACATCTTCTAGGATATAATTACTAAGGCCCTGGAATCAGACTCGATATCCTGGCAAGAAATTTCAGGGTGCAGTGTTATCATTAATGAAGCATCATAATGTCACCATCAGAAGAGGTCATACTGCAATACACTGCGATCAGGCAATTGTTGAAAGATTTAATCGAACAGAATAATCATGCAACATTTCTTGTTTTAGTCTCCATGGACCCCAATTCGCATCAGAATTTGTAAAACGAGTCGTTGATTCTTTATAATTGCTATCTATATAAAATGAATCCGTGGCGTCTCTGACCGCGGTGTTAGGAAGTCTGTTTCTCAACACTTGCTTTTTCGTTTATCGGATAGATTCCATAAACAACCTCGATCACATGATACGCTCGGTCATAATACGGTTTATCAATTATGGTTAATATTCCCGGTTTTGAACATTGACTCATGGTGACAGTTTTATTTTATTTTTGAGGATAGGGTCGTATTTACCAGGAATAATCCAGTTTTCTGTTTCTGCAAGTATGATATATTTCACTATGAAAAAAATACTTTCGATGTTCGAGATGCGCTATTTCACTCGATGCTCGTTTATTATTCATTGTAGCATCAACACCACCATCGATTCGAAATGTTGACCAAGAGTGAATTGCGCCACAGCTAGTAAATTCGTTCATATCATCATACATCACTTACTATAACCTTCTTTGGTGTATCAACAGAGATTCTATCAAGAGTAAATCTATAGGTTTTTTAGGATAGATTTTTGGATAATCTCTCGAACTCCTCCATATTATAATTAAAACACGTAAAATTATATATATATATATATAGAATATATGTATAGTATGTACGCTGTATCAATGATATACCACGAGATGTATAAATTTTTCATTAAAAGGAAACGAGGCTTGCCCGAGTTTCCTTTTAATGAAAAATTTATACAACGAGTGGTATATCAATGATACAGCGTACATACTATACATATATTTTATTTATATCACATACAAATACAAATATTTGCAAGTTGGAGTTACGATGTGCTCCTGGTATATTGCCAGAGTAAATGACCTCCTCACAACCAAGTGGCTGTCTGCTACAAAATCTAGTTCTACGATTTTTCTTGTTATTCACAATCACATATTCAAATTGATAAGTTGATTGTTTTCTTTTTCATTTTTTTTTTAAATCACATTTATTAAATCAATATAAGACACACGCATTATTTAAACATAAAATATGTTGTTGTGTTGTTTTTTTTTTTAATGAATAAGTAGTGCACTGCAAACACGGTGATCTTATTATTGACCTACTGTCGTATGGAAATTCGCGTGGAATATAAACGAATTTGAATCACGAACCAACAAGAGGTAATTAAAATATTTTAATATATTGACAGTTCAACTAAGTCATCATTTTGATTTAATTAGCGATTCTACAGACTAAACATCTCTCTCTCTCTCTCTCTCTCTCTCTCTCTCTCTCTCTCTCTCTCTCTCTCTCTCTCTCTCTCTCTCTCTCTCTCTCTCTCTCTCTGTACGTCTTGACTAACATTGCCATCATTCATAGGTCCAGAGACATCGTCGTATGACACAAGCAAAAATCCACAACGCTTGTATTTTCGTGTATTTTCGCTCCAGAGGGGGGGGGGGGGGGGGAGCTGGCGAACATTTGGACAGTTTTATATTTAATTATTAATACTCGATTTAAACGGGTTTCAGAAACAACAACAAAGGCTTAAAACACAATACAGTATGTGCGCATCGTAACCGACAAATTTAACATGTAGGCCTTGTGTGTCGTCTGACGATTGCAACTATGTATCATTGATATTATGAATACTATAGATAAATCCCAAGGAAAGCGTAAGCATAGGTTTACGAGGAAACAGAGTACTGTGGGTTACTTGGTACAAGTTCAGCTTTCATGTTTTCGTCCAGCGCAATATATTTATCTCTCACTCCAGATTTGTGCTTATTTTGCATGAGAGGGGGAGAGGAAAAAGACAGGATTCCGATGAAATTGTGTACCATTTTAATATTTAGAAAACAGGGACTATTAATATTTGTGTCGTTAATTTCATGTCATTTATGATTAATGAATGAGTAGAAATTCTTCCTAGAGCTATAGGCCTACGGTAGAAAGAATGTTAATATATTCGTATTATTGCGCTATGGGCGGATCACTATTTGATATACCAATAGTATTGGTATATAGATTTGCTTTATACCAACACTTTAAATGCCATGTTATTTTTAATGTATGTGGTATAAATATATATATATATATATATATATATATATATATATATATATATATATATATATATATATATATATATTATAATTAAAACACGTATTTAGATTAAAGATATTTTATATAATTAACAAGACTAGTGCAAATGGTTGAAGATAGGATCCGTAACCCCTTGCAATAAACCAATTATGCGGATATCAGTCACAAGCGTTGGAAGCGAGGAAGCGTAGGTGCGAACTCCTGTATACTATACTGTGGTGGAGTACGAGAAAAACACAACTGTGCCTCCAATGTGGTGGTAAGCGATACAGAGAATTTAATCGGTATCATGATAAATAAAAGAATGTCCTTGAAAAGAAAAAATTATTTAAGTAAATAAATGTATTATATATAATGAGCCAAGAATTGCAACCACATCATACGCTCAAGAACTACGAAGCATCACGTGATGGTGTGGTGTAGTCAGAAACTGCCGTTTGAAAAAGGTAGTGGGGAAGGTCAGTAATCAGGGTTATTTAATGTTTACTGCTGGAAAGAAAAAACTATCTCTGCCATCGAATTATTTTTGAAAGTTTCAACGGATTGATCGAGGATGGTCATGTAATTGATCACATTAGTGGTATACAAACTGACAATAATTTATGTAACCTTCGAGCTATCACACACAGTCGAAATTCTGCATGGGGAGAGAATGGTAATTTCAAATCAGTTGGAAAAGCACCTGTAAAATCAATATATGTTGAGACGAGCGAAGAATTAGCATTTCAATTAATGAATGCAGCCCGTAAATATTCTGATATTTACTAAAGCGGGATATAATATGTCGATGATAATATTACTAAATCTATATTATCGAAACAATATGGACATAAAATTTAGTGTGAATTCATACAGTAAAAATGAGTATTTTTTGTACATATTGCATATTACCAAAAGGGAGGTAACTCTAACAAGAATGTGTATAAATGTGTATAATCCTCTAAGAGATATCTCCTTTTTTGTAAGGGACATAATTCTATAATCCTATAGGGAAATAATCTACTCTATAGGTATCACGGTACCAATTGTTTTTCCATAGACCTCAATGCTAATATATGGAGAGATAAATATATTTTCTATCCTAATTTAGCGTGCATTTCACACACTGTTATAGAGAACAATGTTAGATTGTCAATTTGACGATGACAAACCCAGGTACTCCATTGCATTTAAGAGAGATAACTCTGCTGGAACTAGACAGGGGTATGAGTTATCTAGTCACAACATACCTATTTTCAGTCATGTGTATTACATTTTCAAAAAATCATAAAAAATACAAAATGTGATCTATTTAGGAATTAGCATAAATTCACATGTTGCCAAGAGGCTAAACTTTTTTTAAGCCTAACAGAAAGTACAACTCTTACATAATCCACCAATCAAAGCTTGTGTTGTTGTTTATTTCGGATTGCAATGGACCCTACACCTTAAGCACCGCCCACCTGGAAATGCGCAACTGGTACCGTTATACCTATAGCAAACCTTGATTTTTCCAATAATCTGTGAAATAGCTCGGGACTATATAACTAACAAGTGTACTTAGTCTCGCTTGTCAAAAACAATTTTATGAAGTACTGAGCTATGTTCTATATGATTGTGTATAGAAATGTTATTGAGCTGTTGGAACTCTTGTTTTCATACCTTTGCTTCACTATCAAACTCATGTTTTGAAATAAAATGAATTCTTTTAACTATGAGTTGTGTTTTATTCATATTAGCACTTATCAAACTTCACTTTGGTGACATGGGATAAATCACATTATGTCATATTGTTTAATAGTAAGGTCAAAGGTCAACACACTAGTTAGCATGTACCAGTTCTACTCTTAAAGAGACATTTTGATCTAAAATAAAGGACTTATAATTGTTTCATTAACACAGAAAGTAACAACAAGGACAGGTGGACATGGCCCAATCTAATTATAAAGTATTAGCTTTGAACACTTTACAGTGTCTGCATATGCAAGAGGTCACTAACCTCTAGTCCTCACACAAAGGTCAAGCTACCCAGCCTCTTTGTCATACAAATAGAAAGCTTCCCTCCTTTCTGTAGTGCATACAATTGATGCAATAAGCCAATCTGACACCAAATAAAGTAGATAACATCTTTTCTAAGTGGTTATCATGGATTTGGGGGTGAAAATGTGGACTAAAATACAGAAAAAGGCTAAAGTTTAGCAATGAGTATAGTGAGTCCAATGGATTTAAAAACAAGAGAAATGTGTGTATCTAAATGGGAGATGTAGCTAATGATACTGGAATTAAAGGAGACACAAGCAGCAATGAGAAAAATGAGAAGCGAGAGCTTGATGATGTTACCTTGGACAATATTTGGAGACAGTGGACCATAGGTGCATTGACAATAAAAAAGGCACCTGTGCTATAACATCTCTTACAGGAGCCAAATATCAGGTGATATGGTGTTCATTCCCAGCTAATATAAAAGGGTGAATAATGTAAATAATATAGATGCATGTAATTCATATTTCTTCTAAATAAGAAATTAATAATAATGGGCTTCAGTTAGGTAGAAAAATATCTAAACCAAACAAAGCATGTTAGATCAGTTTTCAAACTTGTAAACTTTACTTGGAGAAATTATTAAAGTACTTCTTGTTAAATTTGCATCAAGACCAAGGGCTAATATGATACTTCACAAATTATTTCTTATATTCATTCAACATCACTAACATTGTGGGTTTCTATTTATTGAAATTTTATGTCTGATGTAAGGGAGATAACTGAATTGTACACATAAGGTTTGTACTTTTATTTCCTCCACAATAGATTCTCCATGTAATACAGATGAGTTCAAAAACACATGTATTAACTTCAATGCAATTAAATTATCCAAAAATGTATTACCGATAAAGCGAGAACCTAAACTCCAGGATTATATATGTAGTGGAGACCTCAAGAATGATTATGTAACAAACTAAAGAATCGCATTTATAATTTAAAGACCCAAAAGTTTATAAAAAAAAAAGACAATTAGAGCAGGACAATTAAAATCAAAATAGGAAGGAATACCATATCTTTAGCAAACTACCTAAAATACTTATACCAGAATATTCTTTATGGTACAAGTGAACTATCTACACATGGACCAGGAATGTCCTCTATCTTGGTCTATAACATGCTTTACAAGAACAAAAAGTTGTATTTTATCCATGATTTTTCATCTTTTGCGCATAAAATAGTCAATACTTTGGCTAAAATTAACTATATTAACTTTATATAACCTTTTTTTTGCCTGTATGCTAATATTGGAGCTAATTACACAGTCACAAAGCCATCAGTCTATATATGCTATAGATATAGTTACAAAAGCCCCATTCCAAAGCTAATGTGTGTTATTTTCTACATTTTCTATGTAAAAGTCTATCAATATTAGACCAAAACATCTCAATATCCATTGTTTAACCAAATGACACTATGACAGTATAGAAGTGGTGGCTATGTATACTCGTTACTATGGATACACTGTGAAGCTGGTAATATCTTTTAGGTATCACGGTACCAATTGTTTTTCGATAGACCTCAATGCTAATATTTGGAGAGATAAATATATTTTCTATCCTAATTTAGCGTGCATTTCACACACTGTTATAGAGAACAATGTTAGATTGTCAATTTGACGATGACAAAACCGGGTACTCCATTGTATTTAAGAGAGAAAACTCTGCTGGAACTAGACAGGGGTATGAGTTATCTAGTCACAACATACCTATTTTCAGTCATGTGTATTACATTTTCAAAAAATCATAAAAAATACAAAATGTGATCTATTTAGGAATTAGCATAAATTCACATGTTGCCAAGATGCTAAACTTTTTTTTAAGCCTAACAGAAAGTACAACTGTTACATAATCTACCAATCAAAGCTTGTGTTGTTGTTTATTTCGGATTGCAATGGACCCTACACTTTAAGTACCTCCCACCTGGACATGCGCAATTGGTACCGTTATACCTATAATTATATAGGAAAATAATCACATACATTATTTGACTCTGTCCCTAAATCAATGTTATTCATTCTGTCAGAGATAGAGTCAAGAAAATAAATATTTACAGAAACAATATCCTATTTTTGTTGCATCTGTCAGCTTTCTTGCTTCATTTAGATTTTATCAGTAATGCTAATTAAGTAAAATAAAATATACCAATCACATGCTTTTCCTCTTGATTTCCTGGTATTAGTTAACTTATATAGCATACAGCCGCTTTTACGATCGGGGATCCATCCTTGGATTTTCGAAGTTCAGTAAAAAACACACTATCCCACGCTGTCACCACTTCGTGGATGTGTTTTTGCATTCTCCCAGGGTGGCTGTTAGGGGGAGAGTGTGGTTTTCACTTGAACGTAGAGAAGGGCCCCGTACATTTGTCTGCCGCCCTTAATTAAGGTTTATGTATTTATGTACTGTGTTGCCATTCACCAAAGACGCCCTCTTGAGCCTGCTAGACTTTCGTTTGACAGCCTAGGGGTTCACAACGGAGGTTGTGTTTCGTGCTTCCCCTGAGCTTACAAAGATATCAAAAGGCAACTTATGGGTTTACATGGGGTTGTGTTGTCTTCCTGTACATTCACCAAACACGCCTTCTTGATTCTTGCTAGACTGTTATTCGACAGGCTAGGGGTTCACAACGGGGATTGTGTTTTGTGCTGCCCCTGAGCTTACTAAGATGTCAAAAGTCAACTAATGGGGTTCACATTGGGTTGTGTTGTCTTCCTGTACGTACTTGTACTGTGTCGTCATTCACCAAACGCGCCCTCTTGATTCTTGCTAGACTGTTGTTTAACAAGTTAAGGGTTCACAACGGGGTTGTTTCGTTCTTCTCCTGGGCCTACTAAGCTGTCATAAGGCAACTTAAGGATTAACATGGGGTTGTGATGTTTTGTGTATATCTCCAAGTCCTGCTAAGATGTCATAGGACACCATAGAGGGAGTGAAGATTGTGCTGTCCATTTATATTTTTTTTAAAAATAATTTAAAGATATATTTATGATATAATGAGCAATGAAAATATCAATGATATAATTTCTGCTATTACAAATTTTATAAAACAAGGAATACAATTATCGGATAATCTAGATTGTGACAAAATCCTCTCTGACTTTGAGTACCTATAAGAGCTTAAATCTGAAAATAAATATACCCTATCCATATACCCTACCGTCTCAGTATAGATTCATTAAAAAAATTCAACAGGCCATTAACGCATCATGAGCAGATAGCAGCGAATTCAGTATATTCATACCTGTATTTATATCAGAAGAAAAAATAGAGCGGAAATATCAAAACAATATGAAACAAAGTAGAATATTTATTTACACGTAGGACAACAAAAAACGATTATACAAGCGAAAGTACAAACCTGATTCCCGGTAACTAAGGCGGCTTTGTAACGAAGCAAAGCGAGCACATAAATATGTGTTCTAATACTAAAATCATCACTGATATATTTACTAATTCTGAAAGGGTATTGATTTCACCACCAAAAAATATGCTACTGAAGTATTTTTTGACACTTTAATGTCGAAAGTTAAGATCGATATCTTAAGATGGAAATCGTAAGATTTCACATAAAGACTTATTTTTAAAGTTTATCCATCGATGTCAATCAAATTACCAGATTGGTCGATGAGTTTAAATTGTATTCTCGATGTCAATCAAATTACCAGATTGGTCAATGAGTTTAAATTGTATTCTCGTAAATAAATTATTATGACACCGCATATATATGGGGGTCACTGGTTCATGTACTATCAAACAACCAGATGGAGCCAGTGGTGTAAACGAATATTAAATGTATACCTTCTGGAACTGATTGGATTTTTCGAGATTTATTTGATAGCTTCTATCAATAACATCACATACTAGATTTACCACGATCATCGAGGATATATTGACATTTTCAGGTGCTATGTCTCCCGACCTACGTCTAGGTCGTTATTATGCTTGAGTATGCCCACAGAGGGTATTTGTTTCATGCAGCGAGTATCAGAGAAAAGTTTTTACTGAAAAGATCGATGAGTGATTTCTTTAGTTGTTCGGTTGCAAGTTCAGGTATTACAAATGTCTGTTATTGTTCTACAGTTATTTTAAAATGATCAACAAATAACTTATCTGAATGGAATATATCTTGATTATACGTGCGAGCATCTATAAAATTTATTACTCGATCACGAATGAGTAGATTAATGTACTCGATGTAGTCTATGATTTGATTTAAAGGCTGAATTGTTTCGACAATTTGTTGTTTTAAGTCATCAGAATAATCCTGTGTAGCACTGACAAGTACATTTTGCAATCTACCAAATGCGTGAGTGAGTTCGGGAGTCATTCTTTCTCTAAAGTTATTAATATACCCCTCGTTAACAATGATTTTAGAATCAGGCCCTGTAGTATCATCTATCAGTAATGTATTAATACGCGTGGGTATTTTTTCGCCATCAATAGTAATGAAAAATTCCTTTTCCCAAATCGATTTTCTGTACTCTGGTTGTGTTATAATTTTTTTCACATCTGTCGTAAAATCATTCAAGGTTGCTTCAGGTACTTGATATTTATGTTGTGGAATTTTAGGCCATCCTAGCACTATTCTGATCGAACTCTGTTAGATATCAACAACATAACCAGGTAAGTTTATCTCGATCGCGGCTGATAATGTCGGTTCGTGAACCGTTATAGCAATTTTTTTAATTCTTTTTCTGTAATGGATTGTATTATACCCTGGAGATCATTATTGATCTGTTCGTTTTGATAATAACCGGACGGTATAGACACAATCTTCCAATCAAGTAAGATTGGACGTTGATACGCTGAAAGGTGCCAGATTGGACGCTGATACGTTGATAGGTGCCAGATTGGACGTTGATACATTGATAGGTGCCAGATTGGACATTGATACGTTGATAGGTGGCAGATTGGACGTTGATACATTGATAGGTGCCAGATTGGACGTTGATACGATGATTGGTGCCAGATTGGACGTTGATACGATGATAGTTGCCATGTTGGACGTTGATACTTTGATAGGTGTCAGATTGGACGTTGATACGTTGATAGGTGCCAGGTTGGACGTTGATACGTTGATAGGTGCCACATTTAACGTTGATACGTTCATAGGTGCCAGGTTGGACGTTGATACGTTGATAGGTGCCACATTAGACGTTGATACGTTGATAGGTGACAGATTGGACGTTGATACGTTGATAGTTGCCAGGTTATATGTTGATACGTTGATAGTTGCCAGGTTGGACGTTGATACGTTGACAGTTGCCAGGTTGGACATTGAGCAGCAGGCATGGTGAACAGACAAATGAGTGCCAGGTTGGACGTTGATACGTTGATAGTTGCCAGGTTGAACGTTGATACGTTGATAGGTGCCAGGTTGGACGTTGATACGTTGATCGGTGCCAGATTGGACGTTGGTACGTTGATAGGTGCCAGGTTGGACCTTCATACGTTGATAGGTGCCAGATTGGACGTTGATACGTTGATAGGTGCCAGGTTGGACGTTGATACGTTGATAGGTGCCAGGTTGGACATTGAGCAGCAGGCATGGTGAACAGACAAACTTTTTTAGACCAAAATAAGACCTCTACGGGGTTAAGTTCCTCTACCGCAATTAAATCTTACGTAAAAATTCATATGATTTCGCGATTAATTAACCGTATATGCTATCTAGTCCGATTCGATATTGCGCTCCAGGGTTAGATAAATTTATCGTTATAAATCCAAGGGGGGGAGGTTGCCTGAGCTCGGCTAAAATAAATTATAAATTTGTTATAGTCCATATCCACGTTGCACCAAGTTTGGAAAATATTTCTAAGTGTATGAGTGTCAACCGTGTTAAACACCGCAAGAATATTGCAGTTGTATCGGATTACTTTTGGAATTTGAGTGTATCGTTGAGTGACATATCAGTATTTTTATGTCGCCCCCGGGAAAATATCCTCGCTGCATTTTTTTGTTTATCTAACATCGTATCATCATACACAACTAAGTTGTTAATGCTCCAATCGATGTCTTCAACGAAAGGTGCTTCGTCAATATCTGTAATAATCTCAATAATATACTCCCCGGTTATCTCCGTAGCACTTTCGTTATAATCCTTTAAAACTTGATAACAGTGTTGGTCATCTATACTCTGTGCCATAAAATACAATTTATCTCACTTCATCCACTTCATTACGAGGTTAAATAACAGTTGTGTTTTACCGCTTCCCAAGGGTTCAATAATTATCATTCTGACAGAGTTAGCTAAAGTCGGGTGATTTTTAACTCGTTGTGTTTTCTTTATCGCTGAAAAATCAGTAAGTTCCATTAGATATAACTTAAGTATATTATGGATTTATATTGTGTGAAATGCAAAACTCGTACACCGACAATTGACCTAACACCTATTGTGACAATGAATAACAGAGATGAAGTTACTGGCAAGTGTGCACAGTGTGGTATAACAAATATTAGATTTGTCCGTATAAAAAACGGATTCGATATCGCCTCCAAGTTAGCAACCCTCCCAGGAACACCATGGGCGAAATACCCAGGAAAAAAACACCTTCCAGGATATAGTTACTGTGGGCTGGGAACCAGATTAGATATCAGACTTGATGACCAAGACCAACCTCGACGTGGTGAACATCTGATAAATGCTATCTATGAAGCCTGTCGTGTTCATGACATTGCATATCGAAGTAATGATCTTCAACAACGTCATATCGCGGATATAAAATAGCAGCAGAGGAGGTGAACAGACCAAGTTTTCAAGCAAAAATAAGGCTTCTACGGAAACCGAAAATATCTAACAAAATGCAGAGAGTGTGAATAGACCAACTTTTATAGGCGTCAATTTAGTAAACTGAGGCTTCCCAAAATTGCTTATATAGGCCTCAATTTGGTAAACTAAAGGCTTCCTTGTAAGGTTCCATTTAGTAAAAAAAAAAGACGCCATTGTCATTAGCGTTCACACTCTCTGCTGCTATGAAAATCTTCGATTTTTACTAACAATTTTTTTACTTCAAAATCCTTTTAGGATTTCACAAACAAACTAATTTGTAAAACCTCACCTCGTAAATCAATTAAATTATTAGATTGGTCAGTGAGTTTGAAATTAATTCTCGTTAACAAATTATTATGACATCGCATATAGACTAGATTAGTTGGGTCTTCAATAATTAGAAATCCTGGAGGAGCCGTTGGTGCAAATGAGTATAAAATATACCCCTGCTGAGCTTGATTTGATTGTTCGAGATTTATTTGATAATTTCCTTCGATAACGTCACATACTAAATTGAGCGCAATCACCGTTGAAATATTCACATTGTTCGGAGCAATATGTCTACCGCCGCCTTCTGGATCATTATTAAATTTCAGAATATTTGCTGTAGGATTCTTCGATTTTTTCCAATTATCGTGGATTCTTTTGAACCCAATATCAATAGCATCGTCAAGTTGTTTCTTTAGTTTATCCGGGTTATATCCAGGGATTTTAAAATCTTTAATCTCCGTTTTATTAATATTGTATAGATCCGCAAACTTATCATGTAATATCTCTTCATTTAATACTTCTTGAATAATTATCGAGTGAAATATTTTCATATCATAGATGATTTTATTACCCGTTTCTACGATGCTGATAAACTCGTCTTTAGTGAGAGAGCCGGATTTAAGAGATATTAGCAGTAGTGAAAAATCATTATTCATTGCTGTGAAATTTCCGTTGATGAGAGGAACATAAATTGATTCAAAAATTTTTTTATTTAAGAACTTATCGGGAGCATAATCTTGATAACTCTTGACTTCATTGACGGGTTTTATTTTGTTGGTGATATAATCGGATTTTTTAGGTTCGGGTGGAAAATCCTTCGAATTTTCTCGCGAGTTATCCGGTGGTAATTCAGGCCATCCTAACACTGATCTTATAGAACTCTGATAAATATCTACAACATATCCAGGGGAATTAATCTCGATAGCAGATGATAACGTCGGCTCGTGAACCGTTATAGCGATTTTTGATTCTTTTCCAGTGAGAGATTTTATTCTACGTTGAAATTCAGCGTTGATCTGTTCGATTTGGTATGACCCAGTTGGTAACGAGACAACGTTCCAGTCTGGGGTTCCATCTTCACGATTTTTCCACGCGAATACCAAGGAATTATTTGGTTGTTGACCACCAAATGCTACCGATCTAATATTAGGCCAGCTATGATACACTCGTAGTTTTGCTAGTGCGATCTCGCTCACGGGAACGGGAATCGGGAAATTCACACTAAATTCAGGACGTGTTGAGGTTACTGATATCGTGCTTGTTTTCACCGGTGTTGTATTCTCTACTATTTGTTGAAGTAGTTCTTGCGGTGATGTCATTATTATTATCATCTCTCTCTAATTTTAGCATTGTTGTTTTATACAATTCCGTCATCGTTGAGAATTCGCTATCTGATATTGTTGTGTCGTCGAGTGATGATGATATTAACGAGGATAATTGCGAGTAACCGGCAGATGCAATATGAAATTTTATTACATAATTGTGTAGTTTACTCTGGCTACACGATGATAGTTTTTTTGTGATCCCGGTTAATATCCCGGCGATTGTAGCTATCGAAGAAATAACTATTGGTACTACAACCGGAGCAATCATAGTAACCGAAGACAGTATTATTCCAGCCGCGGTGATTATTCCCGACACTGAATACACAGTGACATCAACTGCGGTTATTCTTCGTTGGTATTTTTTTATTTTTATTTGATACTCCTCACAGAGAGAACTGAGTTTAGTTTGAAATTCTCTGACTTGATCATAGCGATACTGATTCGATGATGGAGTCATTTTATTTTAAAAGCGCTAGCATTTTCAATTGCGAAATCCGAAGGATTTTCCTTTCAGTTTAATTGTTTACTTAAATCCACTACGAATTCTACGTACCACGTTACTGAAACCCTGGCTAGATTTCTATCTGTAGTCGTTATCGTGAATTGTTCAGTTGTATCCTTGTCGATGATCGTTGATACCGTATTATTGACTCCAGATGAACTACTTGATGATATATTGAATTGAGTCGGTGATACTATTGTTAATCGATAAATACCCTTGACTGCTGCGGTTATGTTTAAAATGTTATTTGTGGAAGTCCACGCAAATGAACCGTGTTGAATCGTGTATACGACGTTGATAGTTTTATCATGAGGAATTTTTACTTTTTCAACAACTCTTATCATCCTCGTTGCATCCGTTACGATGTTATTAGTGGTTGTTTTAAGCTCATCGATGGATTTTTTAATATCAGGAAGGGTTATTTCAATTTTATCAAATGGGGTTCCAATAAATTTATCAATGATGTTTTTACGAAACGATGAAAACTGTTTCACGTGTTTTTCATATTCGGATTGAAGAGTTGTTAGTTCTAACATAGAATCTTTTATTAAGGTGAGTTTTGGTGTGGTCACTGGTGGATTTCCAAAAAATTCTAGCAGGGGTTTATCAATTTTTTCAATTGTATTTCTTTGTAATTCAGAAAATTGGTCAAATACAACTATATGATCGTCATACTTATCATTGAGTGATTTCAATGAATTCGCCGTGTTATCGACTGTTGTTAGTTTATCCGTAATTGTTGAAACAAGTACACCTGGTTTGAGTTTACCCCCATCAGAAAATAACGCGATAGTATCCTCTGCTGCGTCTCGTCGTTTAACCAAAATATCATTAAGAGAGACATTACTACTTTTCAATTTACCCTGACGATCTTGAAATACAACTATTTCACCAGGATCAACATTTGCTAGGTTTAATATTTCAGCTATTTCATCTTCGATTAGTTTTTTAATATCCTTATCAACTGTTTCAACTCCACTATCAGGTTTCTTCAGCGATGATAAAGGTCGTCCCCAAATATCAATCATTATTATAGAAATATTTTTATCGTTTAAATTCGTAGAATTTTCATGGATTTCTAATCCTATGGATTTTCAATCCAACGACCGCTAGTATACTCATTTACTACTATATGAGGTGGTTTCATCAAAGATTCTCGTGAAATAGCATCAAGTACATTTAATACTTCATTACCGCATATTTGTGGATCAAGTATTGTTTGCGTTGGTAACGTGGAATACCAAGTCTTTATTGGAAATTTATTTACATAACGGTTAAATTCTTTCGGAGGCGCTAATCCATATGAATCGAAATAAACAATCCCACGAGGATCAATCGCATACGCAACCCAATGTGTTCCAGGTCCAGAGATATTATCTAAATTGATAATCCCAGTTTCAATACTATTTGGTTGTGCCGGTAATTGATCTCTCATAAAAACACCTCTGAAGTTTTTTATCCTGAGTTTTTTAGCAGCATCAATTAAATCAAAATTAGACATTGGAACTATCGGTTTGGAAATCGAAGATTTCGGAACTATATCGTTCCTGGAATTCGAAGACCCTTTCCGCTGTACCATGAATACGGGGTTCCTGGTAGTCTTAGACCCTTTCCTTTTTTTTTATAACCCTTCCCAGTTGCTTTCTTTAGTGCCATTCCTGCCGCGGTACCAATGGCTCCTAACGCTGCCGCCTTCGCCACCGCTGGGGCCGCTGCGGCAATCAATCCTGGAATCAACCCTAACAACGGGAATATACCACCAGTCTTTTCCATGTTACGGATCGCGCTCGTAGAAAGAGTAACCTGAACTCCCTTTTTTTCTTCCAACGCTTTATTAAAATGATTAACCTGAGTTTTTGTTAGCGATAGTTTATTCCCTCCGCCATTCATCTGATTAAATTTCAGCGTTATTGTGGTTCCACATTGCTTAGCTGATTTAGATTGTAATTTTTTTATTTGACCAGGTGTCAACGTAACATTGATATTACTATACGACATTATATAAAATAGATTGATTCTAAATTGCAAGTGATTCAATTACAGATTTAGAAAATCTACAGATTTTCCACTGGTGCATCTACTAGTCTCATTCGTCCACCAACACCCTCGAGTATCATTGACTTATCACTGAGAATAACAGCAACTGCTCTATAATTCGGGATAGCAGCAGGAGCACCAGGACGGGTTACACGAGCTCGGAAGTGTATATCAACGACGGACTGTCTCATCAAGTCAAGATGTTCTAGTGAAAAGTAATAAATCGGGTACAAACTTCTAAAATCCAACTGTGATATTTGTAGACCAGTATCGACATTTTGATCGCGTCCCATATACGACAGCAACCGATGATAAACTCGTGCAATGTGGTTGTTTTCATAGTTAAGTTGTATATCCTCGGATGGTTCTTGCTGTCCGTTTATTTTCAACGAGACTTCATTACATCCGATTTGATCAAATATCATGTGGGAACGTGTTTGATTATTTAATCGCGTAGTATCCTGTAACGCAATAAATATGTGACGTGGAGCTGAAATACCCTGTTTTGATGCCATGTGCCATGTAAGTGTACCATCAATATTAGAATCCATGGTATCTGTGGACGTTGACAACCAACTTAATAATCTCTTTCCTCCCTGATCCATAAATGATAATAACCGTGGTTCTGTTGACAATGATGGAGTCAACACTGGCATCCATAGTGATAGTTTTGATAAAACGACTTTACCAGCATCATCATTTGGATTTGCAAGATCTGCTGGAATCCTCCAAATTGCATTATTATCAGTCCCTCTTCTCATTAGAGCTACAGTATGCTTTACTCCATAGATAACTTTTCTGACGTTTCTACAAAATCCAAATATATGATGGAGCGGAATCGCACATGAAAATCGTCGACGATCTCCTTGTAATGTTGCTATTCTTGTTGCAGCTCCTAGATTGAAATTCTCATCATTGTTTATAATCATATCCTCAATAGCACCAGCACCAGCAGCAACACCAGCAAGAGCAAAAGCAACAGGATTAGCAGCACGATTATTTGGTTGTCTTATAATAAATGGATTTTTACCCGCTGTATTTTTAACATCCTTTGCAAACATCATAGATGGACCGGCCGATCTTGTATAATCGTCAGAGTATCTTGCTAGCCCTAGTATTGTTGTTGCTACATCAACTTCACGTTCAATAGATTCAATTTCTCTTCCATCAATGAGATATCTAGCACTTTCAAATAACGCCATGATGCCATTGTTAACAAAACCGACTTGAGTATCAGCTGGATATAGTGTATCATCCGCTTGTAAAAGTTCGCCTTCAACCTCAATAAAGGCTTCAGCGGGTAAAAAGTATTTACTGGTATCATGAACTTGAAGTTCAATTCTCCCCCGAAGATCAGGTTGCACTGCGTGATAAGCAAAAAATTGATAATCGCGTACAGAAGTATCTTTAAGCACTGGGGCTTCCATGTCAAATGCAACATCAGGATTCTGTTTGAACATTTTTATTATATACCCGTTGGTCTAAATTGGAGGTGAAATTATTTTTTTTTATAGATGTAAATAATTTTCACTAACGACGGAAATTCTTAGAATTTCTAAAACCACTTCCCGCTATCATATTTGCTGTTATGTTATCCTGAATCATGGACTGTAGTTTTTCATCTACCGCATTATTTATAATTTTACTAACACTAGCAGGCATTACCGTGGTAGATGGTAAAACGCTTGCGTTAATGTTGGGTTTTGAAATTCTCCGTCGAACTAACGTTGTTAGTTTATCCTTAGCGGCTGAAAACGCCTTCCCGGCAAGATCACCAATAGTATTAATACCGTTATCTCGGATAACATCAATTGCTTTCATTGATAATTGTTTTGCAAACGGAGCCACTTTTGGAGCCATTCTTGAAAATAATCCCATTATAGTATTACCGAGACCATCTCCATAGTATGCTTGGTATTTTGGTAATCGTGAGTTTACCACGTAGACGCTAGTTGGTTTATCATGGTTGTAGTGTATGATCATTCTCTATATAGAAATGCTAAAGCATTTCCAAATGATATTTATCTAATCACTATGATAACCATAGAAATTCGAAGAATTTCCATCCAAAGAATTTTCTACTAACTCTTCAATAAAATCTCGATATGTGCTGATATCCATGATACCACCTTGAAATAACCTCCTACAGATATCAGCGGCTTCATTAATTATTTCTGGTGAATTATTCCCGGCTCGTTTTCCTCCTACGAGTACTTCTAATCGTGCTATATCACCAAGAATATTACCAGGACAGGAAATACTTGTATTTCCAGAAACGCTAGCGTTTCTACTAGTGTTTCCAACTAAACCACTACCACTTGAATATCCCTTTCCTGAAGATCCCTCATCTTGAAGGGATTTTAAAAAATCCTCAAGTTCTGTATCAACACCCGTTGCACCTTGTGTATCTATTTCTGAACTGGGTTTTGATTTTTTAGGTGAAAAGGATATTTTCTTCGAGGGATGTTTCCGCCGCTGTAATTTTTGTGGTTTTTGTTGTTTTTTTAGTTCTTCATATTGATTGTATACATTACCCACTATTTCCATATATTTAATGTATGATGCACTATCTGTTTTAATTTGACTTTTCCCAGTTTTTATTTTGTAAATCACATCAGCGTAATGTTGTAAATCCTTAATATACTTATGATACTCTTTTTTCAACAGTTTTTTTCTGTTTTCATAACTCGTAACAACAAACGCAGGAATTTTATCTGGATTAGTGTTATCAATTTCTGCTATCCCCGCCTCGTTAAATCTCTCCCGTAAACCCTCTACTGTTCTTTTTGATTCAAGTGGCAATTCATCACCGACATCAATACCACTTTGTCGTTGTATTTCCATCTGAGTTGCCATATCACCTGAAAGTTTTTGTACAGCCTGTTTTGTTTGTCCAGTTTCGATTGCTATTTTTTCAAGTTCACCAAGAAGAGGCCTCTCTATTCGTTTTCCTTCTTCAGGGACATCTCCATATATCGCCCGTTCAGTAGCTGTTTTCACACCCTCAGTTGCACTAACAATAGGTTTGAAGAGTTGCTCTGTATCCTCTGTAAAGTCAGTCTGAAGTGATTGCCGCTGTTGAAGTTTTTCACGGATTCTATCACGAAGGGGTAATATTTTCTGGATAGCTTCAAGTCGTTCTTTAGTGTTACGTGTGGTCAATGATTGTCCTATCATTATTAAAAGAGTATCACTATTGTTAAATTGCAAGCAATTCCACTCAAAGATTTTCATTGCAATTTCAATTAGAAATACTTTGCATTTGAAACTCGTTGAGTGGAATTGCAAGTATTTCATCAAGTAAAAAAAAAAGAATACACCAACCTGTTATACTTCCCTGTTGTTGTACTCACACACATATAATTTTACTTCCTCGTTTACCTAGGTAGTGATTATACATGTCATATACCGTACTGGTTATATACAAACAAAGGAGGCTCTCTACGCGTGGGGCTCATCACCTTCAAAATCCAAAATCCAAAATCCAAAATCCAAAATTCTACGAATTTTTAACGAATTTTTAACGAATTTTTATTGAGAGTTTTCCATCAATATTTTTAATTGTCTCACTTTACAATTAATAAGTCTCTTTTGTTCATATTCTAAGCCTAATTGCTTTCGTACACGTTCAACGATGCTACATAATGGTACGAAGACATTAACATCTTCCGTATTGACTAAGCTCTCACGTATAAGCTTTTGGATATTCTTAATTAAAAAATATTTTTTAGATAGGACATATTTTCCAGTCTGTTCTGCAAATTGTATATCCTCGAAATCGGTCATAATTTGATCACAATCCAAACCTGAACATAATTTTATATTTTGATCCTTAAGTTTGTTGATTTCAATAATAATCAATTTGAGATTTTCAAGATTCATATATATATAAAAATATATTTGTTCAAAATGAATTCTGGATACACTAAGGTGTTGAGCATCTTAGTATACCCAGAAGCTTAATGCGATTATAGGTGATTATGATTATATACAATATAATGGATGACGACGGCACAATAACCCCTGATCTAGTGTAGTAGGCGGTTATATACGGTTTGGTTTTACTATTAATAGTATGTACCAGTTAGACACATAGGACGGTACAACAATAGATTATAGGTGAATGAATTGATTTTCAATGACAATGGATGACGACGGCACAATAACCCCTGATCTAGTGTAGTAGGCGGTTATATACACATAGGACGGTACAACAATAGATTATAGGTGAATGAATTGATTTTCAATGACAATGGATGACGCGGGCTATTCTACATTCAAGTGTAAACCAAAACCGCAAAATCAAAACTTTGGTTTTGAATGTCAATAATAACGTTCATACCACGTGTGACGGTGTGGTTTTGGTTTACACTTGAATTTCGGCTAAATGCCCAATTATAATAAAGACGAATTTGTATATATATACACTCATTACGACGAGGTGATATAAAAGAGGTGTAGTGATTGTAATTATTTGTTTGTTTATTAGCGATCACTGACAACGTTGAAAACACATATAATACTTGAAACAGACATTAAAAAAAATGTTTAAATACGACGTGTCTATAAAACAGTTCTGTTAATACTTGAAAAAAGACAAAATTGATTGTGTTTTGTTCAGATTTATTTAATTATAACAACCAATCAAAATCAATGTTAGAAACGCTAGCGTTTCCGTGTTTAAGATCCGTAACTCTGTCATTGGTGGAAATCCTACGGATTTCACACGCGTTATACCTAACGGAGTTATTTCCCCACATAAATAAACTGAATTTTGTTTTTAAAACGTTTTGAAAAAGCGGTCTTATAAACCCCCTCTGCTACTTTTTGTACCGAGGGGGGGGGGTAATATCGAAATACTTACCAGCCTCTGACATTGATTGAAATACCATCTCCTTGTTGTCAGTATTAAACGACTTTACTGGTCTCTTCCCAATTGATTTACAAGTACCAGTATTTCCAGATGCAGTATTCTCACTTTGTGTAACAGCTCGTAAATTATTCAAAGAATTATGTGTCCTAATACCATCAATATGATCAATAACAAAGCCATCCTTGATTGATCCATTATACACTTCATAAACGAAACGGTGATTAAGATACCTTTTCCCTCCAGCACTAAACGTCAAATATCCCATACCATTATCCCGCCCAACAGATTTCCTATTTTTACAATGTCTGACAACACCATCACGAGAAGCTTCGTAATTTTTAATAACAGGATGTCTTTGAAATTCTTGGCTCATTTATATATAATATATCTATTTGTCTAATTCGTTAATTGGCTGAATTATAACATTGGCAAATCTTTTTATATAATCAGCAGACGTTTTTATGATTTTGCCGTCATTGACGTCGTCAGGATTTTTGATTCTTCGCTTGTCATAATAACGTTTTAACTCTCTATAACGCTTACCCCCGCAATTAATGCATAACTGCGACTTGCCTCTTACACCTACCCCACAATGCAAGCATGGTAGAGGTCCCTCCGAACCGTTTCTTACACTCTGCATATGATACCCACAGAATTCATTTCTGCATGATTTGTTACACGGAGTCTTTGATCCAATCATAAGCCATTTGCAATGATTCATTATATAAAAATTTTCTTATTTAAATACTTGTTTTAATTATAATATGAAGGAATTCAAGAGATTATCGAAAATTAAGCCTTGGAAAAATGCTAGATTTAATCTCGATAGAATCTCTGATATACCTAAAAGTCTAATAGATGACAAACCACTGCTGAGTAAAATCAGCGACTGTTTTAATGAATTTAAGCGCGATGGAGCATCTCATGCGTGGTCGACATTTCGAATTATCAACAACATCAAAGATGTTGTTGGTGTCAATGTACCCGTAATTGATGCTACTATGAACGATACAAGAGCTGCTGAGATACTTTCACACATTGGCCAGAAATCCAAGGGTAAATTGCAAAGCAATTCTCTGCAGAGGTATTTTTTTAGAATAAAATTCATTATCGAAGAGGAAGGTGTATGGATTATCAGAGATAAATTTGAACCAATCCTCAAGGATAAAAAATTTGTTATTGTGAGTAGAGATTCCAAACCAGGAATTCTAACTGGAATTGATAGACCATACTATGAGAAATCTTACCCTGTAACAGCAGTTGTTTACGGAATATATCAGCTAAATGATAAGCCAAGTATTGCAAAACTAGCACCTGTGAAAGAGTCGTCGTCGGTCAATTGTGTAGCAACACGGGTAATAGAACACTTTACAAATTCCCTCCGAGGAAACAAATTAACTGATCTACGAAGAAAAAAAATAACCGAATGGGAACTAACAGTGAATCAACATGGAGCAAGGATTTCCGATATAGCTAAATTAGAAGCATTATTAAAATTTCCAATATCGGTAGCAACGATAACCGGAGAAGTATTATACGAACCGAAATATCAATCGCGAGGAGCTCCAATTGAAATTATTGATCATAACAAACACGCGTGGACACCAGCGGTAAATATATTTCCACGAGAAAGAACTGTTCGATATATATCTAAAGAATTTTCTAAGGATGGTTTCTATGAAGAGAAATTATTTGATGCTATTCACGCGTTAACCAAAGACGACCCTGTGTCAGTATGGTTACTCAGTAGTAATGAGGATCCGGAAATAGGATTTGATCAGTTTGTAAAACCAAATGGTGAATTATATCGAACTGAAGAATTAGATACTAGAATGAAAAAAATCGCTAATGAGTATTTAGAGGGAAATGCTAGTGTTTCTACTGTAGAAAAACTACTTACGGATAGTTTTACTATTCCATCAGTGGTAGCTCACTTCGCACGAGAAAAGAATTCATGGCGCCCAACACGAAATAATTTTCTGGAGGACGTGAAGTTGAGTTGCGTCGAATTTGGTCATGGAGGATTGTGGAATACGAAATACTCACGTGATGGTATGATTTCAATTGATATATCCGCGTGTTATCCTGGAAGTTTTCTCGGGTATGGAGAATGCTCTGAGTACTTCAAACGATTTGGACACCCCACACATGAAATGACTCGTGTTGCGATTAATGGTCCATTACCCGGAACTGCTAGCAGTTCTAATTTTGATTTAACCGGGTTCGCTCGTGTGATATCATTCGAATTAGCTACAGGGTTACATCCGTGTAGTTATCTTTGGCTTGGTAGACATATGTATGAAAAAGCGTGGATGCCAATTGTGCTATTGCGGTATATGATCGATTGTGGTATGCTAATATCGTTAATTGTCAGTGAAGCGATTATTTGTTATAACGCTCAGAAAGATGTTTGGTTACCAAAACCCGATCTAGAAAAAATAATTAACGAACAACGAAAACAATTTCTAGATGGAAATTCGAAGAATTTCAGCGAGGAACAAATCATAGATTGGTCTAAGAAATTATTCGAAGGTAGTAATAGAGAGGCTAAAGATCTCGGACGAAAAATAATCGGTAAATTCACTCAAGGTGGAAGATTTGATAATGCAAAATACTCTTCGAGATTAATCATAGACGATGAAGAATACAATTTCATAATATCTGATTTAATAAAAAAAGGGAAATTTGTAACCCGTAAGAACGCTTTTCTATCAGGGGAATTAGATGAGGAAGCTTACAAATCTGCGAGCGGAACTAATAATGTTTGGGTAGATGATGTCCTTCGAAATGGTAAGAAACTAGGTACGGTTGTTACCTACTGTGATGGAAAAAGTTGTCAATACACACATTTGAGAAGTTCTATGCTAGCCTATTCTTGTATTAATCTATTCTCGATGATAAATAGATTTCCTAATACCGCGGTTAGAGTAGCTACTGATTCGATGTATATCCATGAGAAATACAAATCAGATGTAGCTAAATTCACAAATCCTAAGGAAGCGTGGGGAAATTGGAGGTTTAAAAAAGAAACACTACATGAGTATTGTAAATCCGCAGACGTTACTATGGATGATAAATACTTGAAAAGTAACCATAATATCTCAGAGATTCAATCAGAATTTTCTACTGCACCGCCAGTATCAGATCCGATTTGTAGATACAAGACAGTTTATTTAAACGGCTGTGGTGGATCAGGAAAGACAACTCGGGTAATTGAATTATTTCGTCGTGGAAACGCTAGCGTTTCTAACATGATTGTGCTAACACCAACTCACAGACTCGCCAGAGAGATGATAACACGTGGAGTAAAAGCTTGTACCTATCACAGCTTCTTTCGATGGAAAGGTGATAATTGGACTCCTGATCGAATGGGCGATAAATTTATTCCTGAAATAATAATCTGGGATGAAATATGCACGGTATCGTTGACAGTATTACAGACATTTCTATCATGGTTGTTGACAAAAAACACAAAAGTCGTCATGTGCGGGGATCACGGCCAACCGCAGCCATTTGTTGGTGGATCTCCACATGAATGGTTAAAAGGATTTGTAGATTATTATGAAGAGATTAATACCGACCATAGATCACTTGATGAACAATTACGCAAGTTCAAAGCGCTAATTAGATTACAACCGGATAAAATCCAATGTGAAATAGCGCGTGAAATAATCTCTGAAACTCCCATGAATGATTTTTGGGAAATGTGGAAGCCAAATGATTTAATAATCGCGAGTAGAAAAATAGTCAGAGACGCACTTCAGATGAAGTTGTTTGCGCTACATAAAGAAAAATTTGCAACGCTTCCAGTACCACTCTGTTATAGACCTAAGGATACACGAAAGCAGAATATCGACGTTGACATTCCTGGACAACAACAAAAGCAGAATTTAGTATTAAATGATATTGTGTTGGTTGATATCAGCGTCGTCGAAGATGCATTAGGGAACTCTGATAAATCCCCGTGGACGCTAGGTTATGCAGCAACAATACACTCTTCACAGGGATTGACTATATCCGATACAACTCTTTGGATAGTAGATAATCGCATTGAGTGGTCAAATTTAGTTTATCTAGCAGTATCGAGAGT
Source organism: Unio pictorum (assembly GCA_030141615.1). Classification (NCBI taxonomy): domain Eukaryota; kingdom Metazoa; phylum Mollusca; class Bivalvia; order Unionida; family Unionidae; genus Unio; species Unio pictorum. Next base: position 1,373,212 of record JARLTB010000050.1, read on the forward strand.
ACGGCGAATAAACCAACTTCGAAGAATTGTTGTTGACGATGAAATCATTGGTAACGATATTATCACTGGTGATTTTATCACTGGTGATATAATCAGAAAAAAACTCTCTGGCTATAAACAACAGGATAAAAAAAATAAACGAGAATTTGACATTGATGCTGAATTAATAATCACTTTGAAGCAACAACAAAATAATTACTGCGCGAGTTGCAATTGTATAATGCGTTGGCAGTATTCGGATAAAGATCCTCGCCAATTCACCGTAGACAGAAAAAATAACAATCTCGGTCATGTCAGAAACAATGTGATGTTGACCTGTCTTGAGTGTAATAGACGCCGGGGTGACAGCACCCTGGGTGCTAATTAAAACCACGCGGTGGTAATTGAGTATCCTCGGGAATCACTTGTAATTGTTCGAGTGTAAAACCCCGCTGAGGAGCAGTTGAATCCAGTCTATAGATTGGAGGTCTACCCGTAGATCGTGTTATGCCGGATATATTATGCGTAGTGACACTCCAAATAGGATCAGTAGCTCTTTTTTTACCACCCTCAAGCTCTCCTGGTTCGTATAAGTACCTTACAATGACATTACTACCAAGAATTGGTTGGGAAACGCTAACGTTGGAAACACTTGTGTTTCTAGATAAATCTTTTTGTGGTTGTACGGGTATATACTTCTTTTTAATAGCGTTGACAGGTTTCATATTAATTGTTCTAGTAATCTCATTATTGATTGCGGTAACTACACCTGGTAATCTCTTGACCCATTCACGGGATCGCTTTTCTTGAATGAATTCTTTCGCGTATTGATATCCAAATAACCGCTCAGCAAGTGTCCGATTAAACCGTTCAACAATTGCCTGATCGCGATGTAGCGCAGTGTGTCCTCGTCTGATGGCGACATTATGATGTTTCATCGTTGTTAAAACAGCGCCTTGAAATTCCTTGCCAGGATCAACTTGTAACAGATTTGGCCAGCGCAGAGGACCTCGTCGATAAATCCTCTCAAATGCAGAAGCTACTTCAGTAGATGATTTTGTCCTTAACGGTTCTGCTTGTTTGTATCTACTCGCAATATCAACTAACGTTAACGCGTATTTGTAACCGTTGTCATGCGGCAGAAATAGTATATCAGCTTGATGAACTTCATTAGGTGTTGTAACATCAAAATGCGAGTAGTTAATTTGTTTAGGCGCTGGTAGATAAATTTGCCATATTGCCTGTTTGGATAACCAGTTTGCCGCTGTAGTTTTTTTCACCTTTGATGCGCTAGCGAGTTTATTAATTGCTGCGTAACCTCTCCAGTATCCTCTCGGAGAATAATAAATAGATTCCATATTAAAATGCTAGCATTTTCAATTACCAGCACCTAACATCAATTTACCCTTCATAGCAGAATTTACCAACCAAGAAGCCAACTTTTCTTTGAAGGATTTATCAGGAATAGCATTTAACGCATGAATTAATTTTACATCTGCAAGATGTCTATGTTGAAGATTACTGCTTTTATAAGCGACATCATGAACATGACACGCCTTATCAATAGCGTTTATTGGATACTCGCCGGGTCGGGGTTGATTTTGATCATCAAGTCTGATATCTAATCGTGTTCCCGGTCCACAGTAGCTATATCCTGGAAGGTGCTTTTCTCCTGGATACTTTGCCCACGGTGTTCCTGGGAGTTTTGTCAATTTGGCTGCAATATCACCTCCTCGTTTTTTTTTAAAGCCTTGGTTGCACCAAGGGAAGTAAATCTAAATTTTTTCGTACTACATTGTACGCATTTACCAGAAAGCGCTGATCGATTATTTTTCGTTGTAATCGTCGTCAAGTCATTTGTGCCAGTACGTGTCCTACACTTCACACAATATAGATCCATAATTTATATATAACAGTTATGAATGTAATTGATTATTCAGCTACTCGACAACGAAAACCTATTAAACATCATGCAATGTTACCAGATTCTATTCGCGCGATTATCATCGGACCATCTGGAAGTGGTAAAACACAATTGCTACTTAATTTAATAACGAGATGGATGAAGTGGGATAAGTTGTATATGATTGCTCCGAGTGTAGATGATCAGCGATGTTATGAAGTGTTAAAAGATTTTAACGAAGCCGCGCAAGAAATTAACGGCGATGATATTATTGAGTTTATAACCGATATCGAAGAGGCACCTAGCATTGACTCCATTGACGGAAGTATTAACAATTTAGTTGTATATGATGATATCATGTTAGATAATCAAAAAAATCCTGCTAGAATATTTTCCAGAGGCAGACATAAAAACACCGACGTGATATATGTAACTCAACGTTACACTCAAATACCAAAAGTGATCCGAGATAACTGCAATATGCTGTGTGTATTTAACGGAGTTGATACTCATACTCTTAGAAATATTTGGCAAACTTGGTGCGGTGGCGATATGGATCATAATCAATTTAAAAATTTCTTTAGCCGCGCTCAGACAATCCCACATGGATTTGTGACGATAAATTTATCAGACCCTCGGACAAGATATCGTGTCGGACTTGATCAAATATTTAGTTAGCGCATAGCAGCAGAGAGTGTGAACGCTAATGACAATGGCGTCTTTTTTTTTTACTAAATGGAACCTTACAAGGAAGCCTTTAGTTTACCAAATTGAGGCCTATATAAGCAATTTTGGGAAGCCTCAGTTTACTAAATTGACGCCTATAAAAGTTGGTCTATTCACACTCTCTGCATTTTGTTAGATATTTTCGGTTTCCGTAGAAGCCTTATTTTTGCTTGAAAACTTGGTCTGTTCACCTCCTCTGCTGCTAAAATTGATCCATGCGCTAAATCCAATCCCGGATAAGTCCCGCAAAGCAAAACTAGCATCCTATTTAATAAAAACAGCGATGAAGGGTAAATTTATGTTGGGTTCCGGTATTTAATATGGAATCAATTTATTATTCTCCAACTGGATACTACAAGGGTATATCAGCGATTGATAAACTCGCCAACGCGGCAAAAGTTAAGTATACAACAGCGGCTGATTGGTAATCCCGACAAGGTATATGGCAAATTTATCAACCGCGTCCAACAAGTATTCAATATGCATCGTTCGATGTTAATATCCCAAATGAGGTATATTAGGCCGATATATTATTTCTGCCACATGACACTATCAAAAATGCACTTAAAATATATGCGTCAACCGTCGTTGATGTTGCAAATAGGTACAAGGAAGCTGAATCGTTAACAACAAAGACTATTTCTGAAGTTGCTTCCGCGTTTGAAAGAAGTTATCGTCGAGGTCCTCTACGATGGCCAAATCTCCTCCACGTTGAAGGTGGCAGAAGAAGATCAACTGATCCGATATGGATTGTTACAACACATAAAATATTTAACACGGTAACTTCAAAAAAAAGACCAGCGATGTATAAATTAAATCCAACTGCGCCACAACGGAGTTTTACTCGTGAACAATTACAGGTTATACCAGATGATTCTCAATTACTACCACGTGGTCTCAGCTAATAACAACTCTCCAAAGTTGATTTATTCTTCGTACTCGCGACACTGCGAGATAGATTAAATTTGACCACTCGATGAAGTCATCGACGATCCAAATAGTAGTATCAGTGATAGTTAATCCTTATGACGAGTGTATCGTCATCGCGTATCCTAACACCCACGGAGATTTATCAGCGCGCAATGCATCCGCGACAATGGGAGTTTCAGGAATTATGTTACGTGCTTTTTCACATTGTACGTTATCCGGTTGTAGTCTTATAACGAATTTTAGCTCGGTTAACGCTTTGTCAAGTGAACGATAATCTGTGTTGATTTCTCTGTAGTGTTCCACGTTTTTTTTTTTAGCCAATCGTGAGGAGATTCTCCGACAAACGGCGGTGGTTGACCGTGATCGCCACACATTATCACAGCGATGTTTTTCTTTAACAACCATGTAAGAAATGTTTTTAGCAGCCCCAACGATACTGTACACGCTTCATCCCATATAATTATCCGCGGAATATATTTCGTTCCCATTCTATCGGGAGTCCACGTAGTTCCATTCCATCGTAAGAAACTGTGATACGTACAAGCGTTAACTCCTCTGGATTTCATTTCTCGTGCAAGACGATGATTTGGTGTTAAAACGATCATGTCAGAACTATTTCCAAATAAATCAATTACTCGTGTTGCCTTTCCACATCCTCCTGGGCCATTCAAATAAACCGTTTTGTGTCTGGTTATCGGATCATACACAGACGGATACGATGACAGTTCAATGTCGTTATCCTCGCGGTAATTATTTTCGATGGGAACATCTGACGATGCGTCGTATTCATGTAACGTGTCCCGTTTAATTCTCTAGGTTCCCCAATTACCATCCAACGTAGTACATTCTTCGACGGTTTTCCAGTATTTTTTGTCAAAGTAAATTGAGTTAGTCGCCACTCTAACCGCGATATCAGAGAATCGGTTTATCATCGAGAGTAAATTTATCGTTGCATAACATAACATCGAAGATCTTAAATGAGTATACTGTGGTGAATATCCCTCGAAATATTCAACAATAGTCCCGATTCGCTCCTTCTTGGATAAATAAGCTGTTTTCCGCGACGTAAATATCTCCTTCGCGGTTGTATCCGCGATAATAAAATCTAATTCAGCGTCGTCAAACACTAATCGGGTGCAGCGTCGTTTATAATCACTTGATCCACCCTGAGTAAATTTCCCGATTATTCTTCTTCCGAGATCCTTTGCCTGTCGTTTTAGATATCTATTCATGTCCCAGTCATCGCATTTTTCAGGAGTTGGTAACCAAACATCGGTTTGTTTCCGATATGAAATTATCGCGGTAGAAAAAGTAGTTAACGTCGTTAACAGTTTTTTGTCTACCTAACGTCGTTAACAGTTTTTTGTCTACCATAAATCTTAATAGTGGTATCAGAGTCCATTTTTTCGCCAAAAGATGTTTTCCAACCCAGACATAAAATGTCGATCGAAGACCATCGTCGAATTTAAATGATGTTACTCTGGCAAACCCAGTCAGGTGAAAATCAGGTAAAGCTCTTTTTATCGCCACCCGGGTCATCTCATGCGCGGGATGGCCGAATCGTACAAAGTATTCACTGCATTCACCGTATCCGAGAAAACTCCCAGGATAGCACGCTGCCATGTCAACGGAAATCATATCCCGTTGATCATATTCCATATTCCAAAACCCGCCATGGCCATTGTCTACACAACTGGCTTGGACATCTTCGAGAAAGTCGTATCTGGTTGGCTTCCACGAATTCTTTTCTCTGGCAAAATGAGCTGCCACTGATGGCACTGTAAAACAAGTTCGGGTAATTTCGTCAGTGTTATCGTTATACTTCAAGGCGAGATTATTCTTTTCCGTTTCTGTTCGATATAAATATCCGTTTGTCCTAACAAATTGATCGTATCCTCCTTCATGGTCGCTCTTAAGTAACCATACTGACACAGAATCTGTTTTACTTATCTCGCAGATAGCGTCGATTATATCTTGGTGACAATATTTTACCTTTCGTGATATAGGAAACATTCGTACTCCATGCATGAGAATTAAAATCGATGATTTCAATCGGAGCGCCTCTTGATTTATAATTTGAATCATATATAACCTCTCCGGTAATTGTTTTCACTGTAATCGGAAATTTTAATTTATTTTCTAACGTTACAACATCGTTTAGTGAGGCCCCTGTGTGTTTAACTGATTCAACCCACGCGGATATTTTAGATTTTCTTAGCTCGGTTAAACCGTTACCTCGTTTAGCATTTTTGAAATGTTCTATAACTCGCTCTGTAATGCAGTTTAACACCGTTGAAACCTTCATCCGGGGGAGTTTTCTAACGTCCGGGATATTTATCGGGTATAATCCATAAGTTAACTCTGTTACGGGATACGCAGGTTGGTAATATATGTTACCGATTCCAGTTAACATACCCGGTTTATTTTTATCGGTTACAATGACAGGTTTTCTCGTTGAATCCAATACACGTTCACGATCGTTATATATACTCGCCAAGTTCGTCTGTCTGATCCCTTTTCATCGTGTTTATAAATGTTACTGTATTTGACGTGGATGAAATATCTTACATTCTCAAAATTTATCTTCGATAATATTTCCCTGGCACGAGAATCTGCCATTGTGTTAACAAACCGAGAAATTCGAAACGTCCAAAATACGTATCTAGCTCCATCGTTTTTAAATTCGCATTTCCCTCGTCGGATACTGTTTCTAATCTTTGACAACCACGCAGGAAATTTTATTTTTACATCTAGGTAATAAAAACTACTCTCTTGCGATGGTTTGTTTCAAGTTAGGAAAAGTTAAAAATGTCCACACACACACACACACACACACACACACACACACACACACACACACACACACACATATATATATATATATATATATATATATATATATATATATATATATATATATATATATATTATAATTCAACCAAAATAAGTAAAAAAAAATATTTAATTATATAATGTCCACTTGTAATTGGTTACTAGCTGGGTCAGGAGAGAATTTTCTGGGACTCATATGCAAAATATACGAAGAGGAAACTTAGGCCCAAAACCTTGTATCCATTGCGGTATTGGGGTACGAGAAAAACTCAGAGTTATGTGCTAGTTGCGGATTTAAAAGCTACAGAGAACTTAAACGATATTACGATACAAATACTCGCCATAATCCCAAAAATAAGATATACAAACACCTCATGACTACATTGACAGAAAAAAAACTTTATTTTCAAAATAGTAATTTGGACAAATAAATTGTATATGTATAATGAATATATCCGAATACGTCGCTCATCCCATTTACGTTAACTACGAGGCGTCTCGAGACGAAAAGAATCCGACACCGAAAACGAAAAATACCACTCGGTCGGGTTGGTGATATATGTTATGTACAAATTTCTGTATATGTGGCAAAACAAACGAAATATTAACAAGCCCATCGATTTATATATGAGTGTTTTAATGAGGTAATCTGCAACGGATTAGTCATTGAGCATATAAACCGAAATAAACTTGACAATCGCGTAGAAAATTTAAGAGCGGTTACTCCGAGTGAAAATTCACTTATCTCATCTCCGAGAATAAAATCACAGCCAAAAAGACATATAATAGCGAGTATGGGTAACACGGATAAGGAATTTCCATCGATAGGCTCAGCGGCTAAATACTTCGATGTAAATCCTGGATGTGTGTTTAGACATGCATATGGTGCATATCTGACATTATACTCGAAAACAGTTAACAAAAGAGTATCGTTTGCATTTTCGTGAATTTTTTATTATATGAAAATTATAATTTAGACAAAAAATATTTTCGTATATATATAATGAACGAAGAAATTATATTCACGATCGCAGAACAACTCAAAATTATTCGACTAGGTAGAAAATATTTCAAGATTATGTCGCCGGAACAATTACAAAAAAAAGTATAATTGGGTAAAATATTTTTGGGAAACTGCTGAAAGAAGTGAATACGAGCTAAATAACCGGCCGAGGAAAACTCCTCAGATGAAATATCCGATGTAGAATATACCCAAAACGAAATGTTAATAGAGGGAGGCTGAAGGACATCAACACGAGTGTTATCTTTTATCGTTGTATCACGAGTGGATAATATATTAAAAAAAATTTAACGCAATGTGAAATTGCAATTGTCAAAAATGTATTTTTATTCGCGAATAAAATTCGCCCGTTATATAAATTACTTAAAGGGATCAGCGACGATATGAAACCCGCTATGGAATATGCAACATCGGAAATAAAATACTTCGATGCCGAAGATGAAGATTCAATATATTTCGAAGATTTAGTTTCCGAATATTTAACCTAACTCGATCGTGTACAACACCTTTACGACAGTAAAATATTTTCGAGTGATTACATCGACCACGAATATTCAAAAATAACCTCAAAAAAAGACTAAGTTTTCCCACGTAAAAGTCAGAGTTTCGGGTAATGAAAATTATCTCCCGACAACGAGATAGTGTCTTATATAAAAATAAATCTACAAATTCAAAGAATTTCAACGAGGAGGATTTCGTTGCAGTATCTACGATTATAAGAAGGATCCTTAACGCCGTCGGAAGTATATTCAACGAGGAATCTCATAGAATCCAACGCGAAAGAATTCGAGAATAAATATTTGCTCGACTTTAACAAAAACAATTTCGAAGAGATAAAATATAAACTTGAGAAGTCAACTCTCGATGTAAAGTCCTTCAATTTTCAACATTAGAATCTCGGAGTTGACTTTACCGCGTTTAATATTTGGGAAACACTAACCGGCATTTTGAATTTCACCCTTGAAATCCACCGTCACCGCCATATTTATATCTATGTCACCGTATAAATCTTTTATTTTTACAACTAGGTCATTATTAACCGCAACGAGATGGTTATCCTGTTGTATAATTTTTTTTATTGTAATCGAACTGTTTTTTCAATCTTAGCGGAGTATATGTCATTATCGCGTTGTAGTTGGTTAAGTGCGTTTACATATTCGCCATTAGTTTTTTTAAACGCCGAAAGTTTCTCTTCGTATCGCTCGTTAAAGTATTTTGCAATTTTACGCGTTCCCCGTTGATCACATCTTTTTTTCTTTTTTTAGCGCGAGAACATCCTCTTGGAGTTTTCTATTACTGGCTTTATATTCCAGTTTAGCTTTTTTAACTGTTCAGCGTTGCCTTGCGTTATCGCGGAGATAGTTTCCTTAGCCCATCTTATACAGTCTACCTAATCCTATTCTGAATTCCGTGGCGACATCACCGGGTTTTTTACACCGTGTAACGCTATTATTTTTTTTTTCGTCTTCCGCGGTAAGGTAAGTTGGAGTTCTCATATATAAAACCCAAAGATTTTTGCACAAAAAAATATAATCGAAATTATAACATGAAAAATATAGTCAAAATTACAGTTATAAAATAATATAAGTAATAATCGCAGATAGTAATCGCAGTTATATTATATTTTCTACTGGATTATTATCGCAATTTTTTTCGAACATGAAATCTTTATAATAATTTTCCGAAGGGAATATTTACCTGAGACGTTCCAAAGCTATACACGAGTGCGCATAATTTATTATCTGATCGCTGCTACAGCTTATTAGCGTTATAGGATCACGTTGAAGCTGTTCTATTTGATAATCCGTCAATAGAAACTTCTCATTGGCAAATTAATCTACGACGAGTTCAAAATAGGAAGGATTTCCATCCTTAAAATGTTTTCTAATAGCGTCTTCAAGTCTATCTTTGTCATAAACGAATACTCGCGTGTGATTGTACACTATTGCAAATCTACGATTTTTAATTGAAAAATCCTTAGGTGGAAATCCTTAAGATTTCACTTCGAGGGTAATCTGTAGCTGCTCATCTTGTAAATCTATCAGGTTAAAATCTTGATCAACCAGTCGGAGATTCATTCTCGTTATCCAGGTGTTATTACACGTTAAATACACTGAGTTAATCGGAGTTTGTACGATTAAACGTCCAGGAGGCACTTGCGGGGAAAACGTATATAGGATATACCACTGCGATGCTCGACTTGACAAAGTTGTATTCACGTGATAACTTCCATCGATGATATCACATAGAAGATTTTATCGTGATAACTGTGGTTATATCTACGTTGTGCGGTGATACATGTCTGCCTGTTGCATCGGGAGCATTATTGTATCGGAGAACATCATCAGATATTTTTTTCGCGTTGTAATTATTTTCTTGATATATTCAGTGACGGGAGCAGTATTGCCCTCAGATAGTTTTGTCCACGCGGTGTATATTTGCGGGAAATACTCATCGATGAGATTATTGAGTGATTGGGTTAATTCGGGTACATTATATCCGGAAAATTTATAAACGAGTAATGTATCCTCTGTTAATGAATACGCGGTTAAAAATATTTGTTTAGCATTATCACTCCCCTCATTAGTTGCATCATTTATATTCACAATAAATATCCTATTAACATATTCCATATCGAACATAACCGAACTTAATATATCAATCTTCTCGCTTATTTTATCACGTGGAGCTGTTATATCAAGGAAATATTCCTGAAAATATTGCCGTAATTGTTCTGTTTTTTATATTCTCTTGTAATTTTATTAAAATAAACACGGAGAGTTTCAATATTCCAGAGATATGTGGGTATACTCTTGGTTATAGGATCATCGTGAAGTGTTGTTTCGTCTAAATAATGAAATTCCCATACGAATGTTAATTTGGGATCTGTTTGTCGCGCATACTCTCCCAAAAATTATCCACCTATTGAATTGAGTATTCTGTGTGCAGTAAATGTATCAGGATAATCGGTAAATTCAGGATATGGTGTTATTTTACGAGAGGTAATAAAATTAATTTTCATAGGCTCGTAGTGGGGGGTTCTTCGATGATTGTTTTTCTCGTGGAGGGGAGAGTATTTCATATAGTTTTTATCGAACTGTTATATATGTCTACGGCGTATTCAGGTGAGTTTATCTCGATGGTGGTTGATAATGATGGTATGTGAACAGTTAATTCGATGCTAGACTCTACCCCGGTGACAGATTTTATTCTGCGTTGAATCTCATCGTTATCCTCGATCTGGTAACTGCCTTTTGGAATATATATTATCTGCCAATCGGGAGAACCATCTCGTTTATTCTTGTACGCGAATACAAAACTGTTATTAGATGGTTTACCTGCAAATGTCTCTGATCTTATATTGGGCCAACTATGATAAACAACTAGTTGAGTTGACACTATTTTCTTTTATCGGCATCGGAGTTGGAAATTCAATACTAAACTCTGGTTTCTTTGATGTGGTTGATATCAACGTTGTCTTCACCGGAGCGGTGTTCTCTGCTATTCGCTGAAGTAACTCCTGCGAGGACTGCGACAATGATGCCATTATATTCTATGTGTTTTTCTAATTTTGACATCGCGGAGTCATAAATGTGTACCATCGACGAGAACTCGCTATTTAATATTATTTTGTGATCAAGCGACGACAATATCATCGCGGATTATTGCGAATACGCGGTTGACACTGTATGGAACTTAACAACGTAATCTTGTAGTTTACGCTGGCTACAATATGATATTTGTTTTCATTATTATGGAGATTGTCCCCGCGATAATTGTCGCCGCGGCTATACAAATTGGAACAGTTACCGGGGCGACCATTGTCACCCAGGAAAGTATTATACCTGCTCCAGTGATTACACCTGAAATCGAGTACACGATAACGTCAACGGCGGTAATCCTTCTCCGATACTTTTTTATTTTCACTTGGTACTCTTCTGTGAGTGATTTGAGTTTAGCCTGTAGTTGTATGACCTCAGCATATTGATACTGTTGCGACATTGTCTGCGACATCGTTTTATTTAAAATTGTAGATTTCAATTAAGTTGTTTACTCAAATCGGCTACAAATTCCACATACCATGTTATGGATACCCTAACTATATTTTTATCTGTGGAAGTTATCGTAAATCGTGCAGTTGATTCTTTGTTTATGGTCGTTGATATCGTATTGTTGACTCCGGATGACGAGATATATTGAAAATCTCTTTTGAGATTCACCAACAGTACCTTTCTCCTCTTCATCAAGTTGAGGTTGTGACTGAGCTTCGGTGATCTGTTTCAACAACGGATAAATACCCTTTTTCTTATCTTCGTCAGAGGTATCATCTCCAAATGTAGCTCTTGCAGCAGCCGCAGTGGTCTTTTCAGCGGTAATGGTTATAGCTTTTTCAGTGGCCGTACTTATTGGCTTAAATAACTGTTCTGTATCGGTTAACAAAATCAACATAAGTCTTGTCGTCGTTAAAGTTTTTTTAAGTCTATCTCGTACAGGAATATATTTTTCAATCGCTGCTAATCTCTCTCTGGCTAACCTAGAATAATATGATTCTCGAACATTTGCCATTTATATATAAAACATACGGTTAATTAATCGCGAAATCATACGGATTTCAAAAACGTAGGATTTAATCACGGCAGGGAAATTTAACCTCGTAGATGGCTTATTTTGATCTTAAAAAAAGTTGGTCTGTTCACCTTGCCTGCTGCTCGTTGATACGTTGATAGGTGCCAGGTTGGGCGCTGATATGTTGATAAGCGCAAGGTTGGACGCTGATACGTTGACAGGCGCCCGGTTGGACGCTGATACGTTGACAGGCGCCAAGTTGGACGCTGAGACGTTGATAGGTGCAAGGTTGGATGCTGAGACGTTGTCAGGCGCCAGGTTGAACGCTGAGACGTTGCCAGGCGCCAGGTTGGACGCTGACACGTTGACAGGCGCCAGGTTGGACGCTGATACGTTGACAGGCTCCAGGTTGGACGCTGATACGTCGACAGGCGCCAGGTTGGACGCTGATACATGCGCCAGGTTGGACGCTGATACGTTGACAGGCGCCAGGTTGGACGCTGATACGTTATCAGGCACCAGGTTGGACTTCGATACGTTAACAGGCGCCAGGATGAACTTCGATACGTTGAAAGCCGCCAGGTTGGACTTCGAGAAATTGACATTCGCCAGGTTGGACTTCGATACATTGACAGGCGCCAGGTTGGACTTTGATACATTGAGAGGCACCATATTTGACTTCGATACATTGACAATAACAAGATTGTACGCAGGTAAATTTAGATTGTATTTAGATAAATTGATGAACGAAAAGCTTGTAAATAAGGATATCTTTTTTAACAGTAAATGTTATGGTGGAAAAAAGATTCTGTAACGAAACCGTGGAATATTGTAGTAGGCTTAAATTTTAAAAATAGATCTATAAATGTCACCTAGTTAAATGACATAGCTAAAATACTGCAATAAAATATTTCGTTGTTTTCTTTAAACTGATACAGTTTTAGTTTGCAGAGTCGACGATCCGGCAAGGAAAAATAAAGAAACGTGACAAGTATGCATTTGAAAATATTATTTTTTTCATCTATTTCTCTTCAAATCAGAAATATTTAAAACATTATAGTGAATACAGAGTCATAATATAATGAAATGTCTTATATTTTATTGCTTCCTTTTAAGTGAAAAACTCTTTTATCAGCAACGATCTGGGAATGGCATATCTGAGATAATCTCCGCTCTCCAAGATTCATGAACGGCTGTTGATAGGGCATTGGAATGAAAACGGAAACTAGATCTGAATGTTTATAAACAAAATATTACTTCCAGTCACATATCTTGATATAAGACCTATTTCGATTAGATGTATTATTACGAATACAAAATTAGAACGTTAAAAAATATTTTATTTTCTTGCTTCTTTTACATTGATAAATGTGTCAACAATCCGGGGATAGCATCTGTGAGAGAATTCATATTGATACCTGCACGTACTGAAAAGGACTGTTGATATGTACTGAAAAAGAAAAGAAAAGAATTGCTTTCGACAATATGTATTCATAGAACAAACCTTTACCATAGATTTCTCTAACATACAGCGGATGATCCTCAATGGCTAAAATAAAAATAGACTAATGCTGTTATTTTTAAATTCGTACTACAAGAAAAACAACGAATGACGTGGATCATTTTGCGTGAAGTATATGGTAAGATTATACATACTACGTGGTTCTAAGCGACGTCGGCGGGCATAAAATGTATAACGGTACCAATTGTGCCAATGCAGGTGGGTGGATCGTAAGGTGTAAATAACATTGCATTCAGAAAACAAACAAGAACACTGGCTATGATTGGTGTATTATGTATGAGTTGTACTTTCTGTTATGCTTTTAAAAAATGTTTAGCTTCTTGGCAATATGTGAAGTTATTCTAATTCCTGTATAGATCATATTTTGTATTTTTTATGATTTTTTTAAACTGTGCTACACATGACTGAAAATGAGTATGTGTGACTAGATAACTCATACCCCCATCCAGGTCCAGCAGAGTTATCTCTCTTACGGCAAGGAGTACCTGGTTCTGTCATCGTAAAATTGACAATCTAACATTGTCTTCTATGACAGTGTGTGACATGAATTCTGAAATAGGATAAAAAGTATATTTATTTTACAAAAAATTAGCATTGAGGTCTATGGAAAAAAAATTGGTACCGTGATACCTATAGGAAAGAAGAGACTCACTTTGTATCCATAGAAACGCATACATGTGGGCAGCATTTATCAACTGCACTAGTTTGATGAAGGAAAAAAAATGGTTGCTGAACAATGTTGGTCAAATATTGACAGTCTTTTAAGAATAACATGTTTGAAATCTACAGAAAATAACACAAGTTGGTTTTGGAATGGGGCTTTTGTAGCTATAGTTAAAACATATATAGACTGATGGCTTTATGATTGTGTAGTCACCTCCAAGAGTATCATACATGCAACAAAATTAGTTATATAAAGTTAATACAGTTAATTGTAGCCAAATATTGACTATTTTATGGGCAAAAGATGTAAAATCATGGATAAAATACAACTTTCTTGTTCTTGTAAAGCATGTCATAGACCAGGACAGAGAACACTACTGGTCCATTTATAGATCGATCACTTGTATCCTAAAGAATATTCTGGTATGAGTATTCTAGGTAATTATGAAAGATATGGTATTCCTTCCGGGTTTGATTTTAATTGTCCTTCTCTGATTGTCCATTTTGGTACCCTTTCAAGGGCCTCTCCTCCCTTGAAATTGAACATGCAGTTAGTTATTTACATCATAACTCGTGAGATCTACACTACATATAGAAGCATGGATTTTAGGTTCTCATTTTATCAGTAATGTATATTTTGGATAATTTAGTTGCATTGAAGTTACTAGATGTGTTTTTGAACTCATCTATACTACATGGATAATATATTGGAGGAAATAAAAAGACCACACCTTTTGTATATCATTCAGTTATCTCCCTTACACCAGGCATAACGTTTAAAGAAATAAAAACCCACATTGTCAGTAATTGTTTATGAAAAAATGAGAAGATTTGTGAAGTATTATATTAGCCCTCGGTCTTGATGCAAATTTAACTAGAAGTACTTTAATAATTTCTCCCAGTAAAGTTTGCACGCTTAGAAACTGATCAAGTATGTTTTGTTTGGTTTATGTATTTTTCTGCCTAACTGAAGACCATTATTGTTTATTTCTTATGTCGAAGTAATATGAATTATACGCATCTATATTATTTACATTATTCACCTTTTTATATTAGCTGGGATTGAACTCCATTTGGCCTCAAATTTTAGTGCTTGTAAGGGTTGTTATAGCACAGGTGCATTTGAATTGTCCTTGCACCTATGGTGCACTGCCTCCCTACGTTGTCCAAGGTAATATCATTAAGCTCTCACTCGTTTTTCTCATCCTTGATTTTGTCTCCTTTAATTCATTTATCATAAGCTACATATCCCATTTAGATAGACACTTTCCTCATGTTTTTAAATCCATTGGACTCACTATACTCATTGTTAAACTTTGGCCCTTTTCTGTATTTTAGTCCGCATTTTTCATCCCAAATCTAGCATAACCCCCTAGAAAGCTGTGATCTACTTTATTTTGTCTCAGTTTGGCTAATTGCATCAATTATATTCATTACACAAAGGAGGGACGCTTTCTGTTTGTATGACAAAGAGGCTGGGTAGCTTGACCTTTGTGTGAGGACTGGGGATTAGTGAGCTCATGTATCTGCAAACAGCGTAAAGTGTTCAAAGCTTATACTTTATAATAAGACTAGGGCATGTCCATCTGTCTCTGATGTTTCTTTCTGTGTTTATGAAACAATTGCAAGTCCTACATTTGGCCAGACTCTAGACTTATTTTGATCAACCCGCTGTTTCCTGTACATTGCATGAAAGTATCATAAATGTTTTAGCAATTAGGAAAATTTCTAAGTTCTATCATTGGTTTCAAACTCATAACGTATTCCCACACAAAGATAAAAGAATTGTAACTTACATTAAGTTTTATGAAAACAGTATTTGTATGACTCTTATTAAATTTTAGAGGTATTATGGTTATTTAAAAAAAATAATGAAATTTCCTTGTACACGGAAACTTGCATCAAACATAGTTACTGATGTAGATGACTAACAAGTGAATCATTCAAACTATATTTCCTGTACACTAAAAACTACCATGACAGTTAAGCCTTATGAACTCCCAATTTAATATTGAAAATGCAATCAACGAATAATTAACCATGATCACTGAGCTTTATGTAATTTTATATAAGGTAAGAATCATTTGGTATCGAATTATTTGTCTTGTCTATCAAAATGGCAAAAGTATCAATGCATCTATTAATCGTTTCACCTTGACCAATTTTATGTATGACCAACTAGAATCATAAGAGCATGTCTGTAGAATGCCCCCTGACTCATACCAAGGGTGGCACTGAGATGGACCCCACAGTGGAAAAGGAACCGTGGCAGACCCAAAGAGACCTGGCGACAAACCTTGGAGCGAGACCTTACGACCAGAGGCCTAACCCTGCAGACCACCCCAAGCACCAGACAACGCAGACAGGATTGATGATGATGATGTCGAGAATCACAAGGAAACTTTTTGTACAAATCCCAATATAGACATGAACATCCATTCAGTAGGAATAGAGAAAACAAGATTTTCAAATTGGCTACTTTGGCAGACATATTAAATGTTACATCAACACCATTTTCATTAACAAGGCATTGTAACGAGCCTTTTAGTGACAACTCAATGGTCAGGTTACCATCATTTTGAAGACCAATAATGATATTTCCAAGGTGGTTAAAGACTAAATTTTTCGTTATAAAAACAATATTTAGGAAAGACTGTATTTGTAAAGTTTCATTGCAATCACCCTAGTACTTTAGCAGAAGTAGAGAAAAAATATTTGCTAACCAGCATCAGACACAAAATGACATTCAACGGATAAAAGGACATCATTTAAATTCTTCTGGCATGACCAGCAGAGCTACAAATTTAGATCATGGGGGTCTTTTGGGAATTCAGATATTCATGGCCTTTTCTAGCTGGAAGGAATTTTTCAACCTTCATCAGCTAGATATGTGGATCATGTTGGCAAGCAAAAAGGTTTTCAGTGAGACCAGTGTTGTGGAATTTGCTTGCCAAAAACACACTGGAGGCATTTTGGAAATTCAATTTGTCATTGCTTCTCCCATTTGGCCTGGGCAATATTAATGAACATTTGAAGGTTAAATGTGGTTGTTGTAAACGTCAAATAAAGTTTACTTTCATTTTCTGGAACATGTCTGGGGACATTCAATTTTTTTAAAAAAATGTGGCATTTGGAGAATTCAGTTCAGTATTACTATTCTCTCCATACTGCTTATAGATGTTCATTTACACATTCTGGACCAAATATTTCTTAAGTGTAGATGTACAGTAAGGTCTGATGCTTTTCCTCTGGCCTATATTAGTGAAAAGCTTTTGATAAAAGAGTAATTTTACGAAACTGGCTTGCTAGTTTAGTATTCATGCAACCCTATTCAACATTGTTGCTAGACATTCAGAATACATGCTGATCATTCAGTGCATTATTGGTCATACGGGAGGAACAGTTGCATGAATTTTCAAGGCCTCCAAAATAAATTTCCTGCACTAAAACTAACATTGCAGAAATAAGAAACATACATGGAATGACATGCAAATACAAAACTGGCAAGAACGTCGTTTAATTTATCATGATGATAATCCAGGAAATATGGCAAGAACCTGCTCCAAAAATATTTTAGAGAGAGCAAATATCATTTTCATTGACAATTTAAGGACTTAAAAAATCTGAAATGTTCAATTCTGTGGATTTCAATATGTTCATGGATGCGTACAAATCCGGAAGAGGAAATTCAATTGGTCACATCCCCTTCAATAACTTGCAAGCATACTGAGGTCACATGCAATGTTTAATTCTGCTAACTCAATGGACACAATAATGAAAACTGAAGTTGTCCATCTAATGCGCTCTTATAATGACCACATGCGCATCTCTTGGCCTTTTCTGTTTCCACGACTAAGCAACTAGTCAAAGTCTTTGATCTTGATGCCCAGCTATTGTGTCATGTTCTTTTGATGTACTCTTATAATGACAAGATGCACATCTGGGGGTCTTTCAGCCACTGAATTCTCTCATTGTAAATATCAGGACAGCTAAAAATTGATAAAAACATTTTTCTACTTTGCAGGTGGTTGAAGTAGGACTTGCAAAACAACGAACTTTCCGCTCAGCCAATTCTTGTATAAGGTTGACTCCTATGTAAGTGACTTTCTATTTCCCAAAATTGGCATCCAAATACATGTGGCTATGTGTTTCAGAGACATATACAATTCAATTAGAGTTTGATCATGGTCAATGAAAATGTTACTAATACCTACTGGAGGCAACACTGCAATAAATAAATACCAAATAAATGTTTTGTTGTATGAAATTTATGTTTTAGTTCAATTGTCTAACTTGTCATCAAAGTAATCATCATAAATGCAATATTCACTCTTCCATTGAAACATGCAAAAATGTCAATCAACCATCATGTACATGTCCAAGAATGTTTCATGAAAACCTAATTAACTGCCCACCATGATTTGATTTTTGTAGGTTTTGAATGGTTAAACTCATCTAAAAGCAAACTTGCAAGGTATTATTATGTTAATTAGGTCTTTTGCATCAAATCAAATACAAGTCGGTGGAAAAAAATAACATTTAAAAGACATGCAAACTATAACTGCATATTAGCTAGCAGTCAGAGACAAGTGTCTGGTATCCTCATTTCAAATAATAATAATAATAATAATAATAATAATAATAATAATAATAATAATGAGGACTTTGTATAGCGCCTAATCTTTAGAAGCCCTAAGCGCTTTACAACATCTATAGTGATATGACTACACTACAGAAAAACAAATAACAAAAACCATGAAATTGGAAAACATTAAAACATGCTGAAAACATATGATATACAAAACATTAGATCTGTAAGTTTGTTCATGCAGTCGAGAGAGGTGAGTTTTATGAGCACTCTTAAAAGGGACCACTGTGTCCTCGTGTCTATTTTCAAGGGGCAATTCGTTCCACAGAGTTATAAATATCATTATGTAACTAACATAATTATTCCAACTTCAGTTCTAATCATTCACAAACGTGACCTAAGATAGCAATTCAACCAACGCAAATGAGTACTTGATTAATAAAATGAGTTGTTTCATACATATGCAACTGAGGCAAAGTGAGTTTCAGAGTTTGTAGTGAACTTAAAATTCCAGAATCAAAGATTTATTCGAGGATGATAAGCTTAACTTTTGCGTGCAATGAAATCATCCCATCAATGTTTCAATAAAAGAACAAAGCAAAGAGCTTCCATGCTGAGTTGTTTCATTAAAACAATGTCACAAGTTCTGAAAAACAGAAAGCTTGTTTTAATGTCAGTCAACACAAACAACATGTAGTGATGTAATACACAGTAAATGTATGCACACATGACGATTGTTGAAATCTTCTATAGTAATGTTTTTAACGATGTGTCTGAGGTTTGGTATGTTGAAAATAAAGCTACTTTATACATCTGAAATGCAACATATTTTACGTGCAGTATGTATAGTTAATTGGATTTAAATAGATTTTTTTTATATAATGGTTATGTCAAAGAAATTAGAATATCAGCTTGTTTCAAGCCCGCGACCCTTCCTCATTATTTACATTCTAAATACATGTATACAAAGGATGGCAATGTACTGCATCTAAGCACTTGGTTGTGCTTAGTTTTGAAATTATCACATTGATTGTCTTTTACATTGTTTTGTGGACCGGAGCTTACCCAATAACAAAACATTTGTATGTGGAGAAAATAACCTGAAACATGAAACTTTTAGTTTTGTCCTTCGCAGTGAATATGATTGTATGTTTATTGTCATCCACAAACAACATTTAAATGTGTGTTCTTTTCTTACAGCACATCGGAGTGAAGCAAGATGTAATTGCAAAAAGACCATTGTTTCTGCTGAGGTTCTAGCGGTTATACATAGTTATTATCATGATGAAATTATAATGACGTAATACATGCTAGCTACTTATGCCAAGATTCGTCTGGTCCTAACTGTATGCGCAAACATACGACTGCACATATGTTATGCACTGGAAGATTTTGTCAAGGTGTGTGTGCTTCCTGAAGTCATTCCATCATGTAATGGTATGTATATCTTCAAGTTGTGACAATATACGAATATTGGTACTCTAATTTACAAAAACATTAAATAACAATAACATCAATAGTAGTAATAAAAATGTTTCATTTTATATAGCATGCTACCTAAAATTGTCCTTTTCTTTTTAGATAAACTTGAGGCCTGGAATAAGCGAAGGCTGGATATACTTCCAGCAGATCCAATCTCTGATATAGACGTTACAAGAAAACAGCATGGAAAAAAAAGACAACAGAACCAACCATTAAATGGAGAACAACCGGAGGCTTATAAGATTATTAACATTTGCGACACTTAGAGAGCTTTTGCATAATCATTCCTATGTGAATTAGAGCAATGGAGTAAAAAAAATCTAACCCCAGTAAAAAGCTCTTAATAAATACAGATGCGAGTCAACATGATCCAAATTAAACATTGGACTCTGTAAATTCATTACATGATTATGTGGAAAAAGTAAAAAAAAAAGAATATCGCAGATTTATCTCATTAAGATTAATTATAGATAAGAATCATAGGTTCATTGTAGAATCGCCTGATGGTGGAGTTGAAGAAAACTAACTCTCTTGCTGGTATTGTTGGAGGTAAAGTAGCAGTAAAATGGAGCCACAAAATTGTTGTTGACAGAGCTATGTAATATGGGGACTCAATAAAATCAGTGAAAATAAACCAACATGGAACTTCAGTCGACGTTTTCGCATTAAAAACCTAATTACGTTTGGTATCACCAAATTCAGTTACAACTTTATATATGTAGGTTATTTGCAAAGTTATGTGATTTTACATTGTGTCAGGTTACTCGAGGGTCATGAGCGCTATCCGCATAGTATTGTACAAGCCCCACCTGCCAAAGGGTAAGTTCTACTTCCCACTTTGTCAAGGGATATTGTGCAACCTATAATAATTATAACTATAACCCACTCCCGGTTTGATGCTCGTTATCTAAGATATGACCGCCCTCGATATAATTGCCCGGTTCGAGTATGAGAATAGATAGAGTAAACGGAGCGGTTATATTGAACAAACAACTCCGAGCCCCCGTAAAGATAAACAAACAATTTAATCAATTACATACACAATTATGAACCTTCCTTTCATCAGGAATACACGCTGTTTAGAATTACAAATTTCCGAATTACAATTTGAAATAGAATTAAACAAATTAGCTGTTGCATTACTGATAGTTTCAAATCATCATAGGATCGAGTGGTACAATCGAAGTCAATGCTTTGTTCAATTTTCCTAACCTGATATTCTCAATCCTCGTTGACTGTTCAATCAATGTTGTTTCAAGAAGTCGCTGTCTCGTCCACTTTCTAGATACTCTGCACTCGACGATGTTTCCGGTTGATTACGAACTTGTCCACTGTATCATGCGTTCATTGCAATTTCCACTTCTCAATTCTTTTTCAGACGTGTACGTCGTTATTCCCGTAACTTCACGAACTTCCCAAAAAGCTATTTTCTTCCTTTCAAAAGAAAATTAAAACAACCTAAGTTTCTCGTTACAATGGTTACTGTTGAGAATGTCCATTTTTCCAGGTTCGAACAATCATATGATTCTATCATTGATAACAACTTTACGGCTAGTAATTCACTACATATGTCCTCAAATGAATGTAGTTAAACAAATTGTTAATTCGTTTAATACATTAACGTACTGCCTTAATTTCCACAGCAGATAAATCGTATACACTGTCGCTAAATTATCTATGAAATCAAACTTCGGTGAATTCACATGTATTCTTGTAAGCCCTTACTAACGTAATACATTAAATTCTTAGAACATAATCATTATGCAAACAAGATGATAAATTCAAGAATTAACGTAACACTTCCTATTCATAATTCAGCATAGTGTTTTATGACATAAATTAACACTACGTCATTTTTAACTTAGAATTAAGGTAAGAATTCCAATTCATAATTCAAAAGCACATTATTATACAAATGTATCAAATGAAATCATGCGAGTACTTCCGATTCATAATACAAAACACATTATTATACAAATGAATCAAATTAAATCAATTATAAAAATGTATCAAACGAAATCATGCACACCTGTAAACTAAGCAAACATCATATAAATTGCATCAATAATATACAGGTAATTGTGACAGTACCTTTGTGTTTTTGGTGTGTTCTTCCCTTAGTTTATGGCGGTTTTTTCATTGACTATGATTTAACGGATGTACTTCTCTAAAATAACATCCGGAGCCTTTACTAAATAATTCTACCACTGGTCCTCTCTTACAGAGCAATTTTAAAAGGCTTAATTCTACTTTAGCTAGTGCGATATTATGTCCTACGAATTCTCGTGTGAAAGCACACCCCTTATGTAACCGTGACCAATCAGAATCAAAATGTATTTTCTCCCGCTTTCTCTAAAAGTCGCTTACGTCATGGTCAATATAACATGCTTGGTTTAAGTAAAAGAATCTCTGCATTTTCTCATTTCTGACAATTCTGACACTTTTCGTGTGAAATGAAACTTTAAAATGTTTCTAGCAGTCAGTGGGCTGCTAAATAAACAATTAGTACAACGGTCGTACTAGACCCAACAGACACCCCTTTGACATTGCGTGTCGTCATATATCTAACTAATGGCTAACTGGTCTCACCTAATGGTTTATTAATAGATCAATTATTAGCGAGTTTTTATATTTTTTTTTACAAACAATGTAGTTTAGTTATGGAAAATGTTATGCTTGATTTCTAAAGAAAACGTATTAATGGTCTAGTCCGTAAAACATGGCAAGACCAGTCATCGAAAGTAAAGATCTTAACCGCGGGAATACGTTTGAATTGGATGATATATCTTTGTAATTAAAGTAAAAGACACGGTTTTTTATTATTTGGATACAATCACGATGATATACATACTGTGTCTGGTGCATCTTACGGCTATTGCCTTGTCAGCGAACAACTTTAACGATAAATGTTTGTTAAATTGCTATTTTTAGTTGTTGTTGATGAATGTAAACGAGTATAACTGCTTTTGGATAATGTTGTAAAAGATTGATACAGCTTTTGTTTTAAAGACATTGTATTAGAGTAAACAATGAATTCACTATGAAGGTGTTATTACTAAATTTGTTACGATCAATCTTACATAGAAGCCTCTAAATACATAATCAAGAAAATAATCTCTTAATTGCAACACCGTTTTCACTAAGAATCATCATAAACTGGAGTGCTGACCCAACATAACAGTGTAAAAAAGAATGGGTATTAGCTTCTTATGAAAGTATATTCTACCACAGGCGGTATAAATGAAGTTGATCACAGTCAGATGAAGTGATGATACATTGATTACCAGCACTATTGAAACAAATACTCAATGGATGTTTGGGTATTATGCTGATGGTACGCATAAGACACCCGTCTGGTGAAATTTGATGCATATTTTGAGACTGGTTGCCTATGACATACACATTGTCATACCAGTCCAGAGCTACACCACAGGGATTCTTCATATCATCTAAAACGTACATAAACCTCTCTTTGCCCTTTAGATCTGAGCAAAATAAACCACTCTCCAAAGCAATATAGACATAGGCATTAGACGAATCCACAGCGATACAGCTATTAGCCGACACATTATATGGCAGACTATGGCATGACATTTCCTTGCCTTCAACGGAGATGATGCTCCAATATGCGTTTACTTGGTTTAATGTTTCTTCATAATGTTTAGAACCGCACACGATAAGATCACCATTCCTTGTACATGCAAGACCTGGGCATTCATATCTGGTGTGAATACTTCTTGTCAAGGTGATGGTGTCGTCTTTGACAGACAAAAATAGGATTATATGTTCCCAAGGTGCATTTACTGCCACTTTATCCTCACCAATCGCGCAGATGTTCCATGGACCTTCTGGTATGGTGTAACTTGATTTGTAGTTGTACGAGGAATCCAGCAGGCACACTCGACTATTATCGCCACTGTCTGCCAGCATTACTTGTCCTGAAGGTAGGTACATGGCGCTTGAGTACCGAGGGACATTCTCGTGCGCATATTTTAGTTTCAAAGTTTCCGTTTTCTGGAACAAACATTTACTCATTGGCCATTTCACTTCTGTCAAGTCTAGACATTTTTTTTCTTTCATCGTTACCAACTTTGCGAGTGTATCATTGGATAGAGACAGCACGGCCAAGCACTTGTTATTGATCTTCAGTTGAAGTGAGATGAATTCTGTTTCTCCGTACTTTACTCTGATCTCGTCATAATATGACTTAAACTGTGCCCTCATCTTCTCCGCCATTATAAACATTTGTGTGTCGTTTCCGTATTGTTTGACTGCCTCCATCAAAGTATGGGAATTTCTAATGGCATTTATGAGTGACTGGCATTTTTTATTTTCTTCCTGTGTTCTGATCATCTCTTGCTTGTAAATTTTATCTCCTTCCATTTTTACCCTTTCCTCTAACTCATCGAAGACAGATATCAATTTCCTTCTCCATTCTCTGATCCAACTGGCGACATCTTTCAAGTTGGATTCAAGGAGACGGACGTTCGATTCATTTGCCTCGGTCAACTTTTCAACATGAATCTGCAATTTCTGAAAGCGATTCATGATCTCTTCTGGGTCTATTTCTTTCAGGAGACTGGGTAATTCATTCTTTAGATCAGACAAGTGATCACAGTTTCTGTGCTTTACAATGCAGCACATTCCACAGCAGGCAATACTATGATCCACACAGTAAAATTTAGTTTCTTCCGCATTATGATCTGGGCAGTGGAATCCCTCAGTAAAATTCATAATGCATTGCGGATTCCCTGCGAATTCATCTCCTGTTATTATGGCGTGATTTTTGGATACCTTTTGTCGGCAATGAAAGCTTAAGCAATCTTCACACATCCTCTCTTCACAAGTAGTACAGAAACCCTGTGCTGTTCTCATCGTGCCCCCAGCGCTGCATGTGTCGCAAGGTAGGTCTAACCTTACTTTATTTCCTTTCATAAAAGATTGCAAAATCCTGTTCAACGGAAACAATGTTGCCCAAATACTTGTGGGTTGATTTGGTGATGAAGGGCGCGATGGTTTCCTGCAGATCGGGCACGCGATGTGTGTTAGTTGTTTCTCCTGTTCCGCTTTTGTTGATATATAGTCCTGAAGACAATTCTGGCAAAAGGCGTGCATACAATGTAATTGTCTTGGCATTTTGAATTCCTCCAAACATATTGGACAATGAGAATATTCTTCACTCATTTCACCATGCGCACAATTTGCCATAGTATAGGAAATCAAAATGAAATTTCTCAAATGAGCTGTTTGAAAGCAATAGCCTGCGTTGTTCGTAGGAACGCCCTCCACAATGCGGTAATGTTTGCCATACCCTATCCTGATAAAGATGTTATCTGTTTGTGCTACTTCGTGTATAACCCTCTGATAAGAGCAGAGAGCTTATTACCTGAATTGTTGTCATGGCTGCCGCAGTAAGACATTGAAAGATTACTAATCTTGAATTACTAGCTGATGTGGTGAATGAGTTTGCTTTGTCTTAGATGTCTAGCAATAAGTTATTTCATCAATAGTGAACCTTTCTTCTTTACTTTAAAATTAGGAGTTAATTTTTTGCAGAAATAAATAGGCAATACATAAATCGCTTTGAACGTTGTTATTTGTAATATTTGTAATATTTGTAATATTTGTAATATTTGTTATATTTGGGTGAGATTCAGCATTGGCTTACAAGATAAAGTAGTGGGAAGATTGAAGCTGATGTAGCGATTTAAAACGCCTTGTATTAACTGACATAATTGAGACGAAAATGTATAAGTTGTATTTGTGCTTCTAACATTAATGAGCGATATAAAATATTCGATCCTTAACGTATAAATCTTCTTATACAGCCCCTTAAAGATATTGTCCAACACTATATATATTTTTGAGCTGTTTTGGTATGAACTCGAATCGTTCCTGTGTTCATTTCCATAGCATTTGGAATAAATAGTTACGAGGCTTATATCGGTCAAGGTGCACGATCCCACTCACCAACCTTGCTGGACTGGACATTTTACCAAATGATGTTTATATCTGATCTTTATCCAAACTGACCTACATTTATTTTGACAAACTTGCCATTTGACTTGTATCAAACACGGCAGGTACTGACTTGCCATTTGGACCCATCGGTGGCCTAGTGGTTAGAGCGTTCGCCTCGGATGCGAGTGGACACGGGCTGAAACTCCGAACGAGTCATGCCAAAGACTTATACAAACGGTACTAGAAAGCCGCCTTGGTTGGCGGTTAGCATTAAAAGGTTAATGTTAGGACTGGTCGGCCTGATGTCAGGATAATGAGACTCAGCGGGACATCATCCTACGTTAAAATACCAAAGCATACACAGCAACACACACATACTCGCAAACACACACAGATACAAGCACACACATACTTTTTATTTTTATGGTATCAAACTCCTCAGGTATTAAAACAAATTGTTTATTCATATCGATAAGATCAACCGTTTAAATTTCTCTAGAAGATATAAACGATTCTACCCAATGTTGAAGGCGGGGTTGGTGGACAAATGTTAACCACGTTATATTACAAAACGAGTCCTAAATTTTTACAAACATAAGTCAGACACGCATTTAAGTTTAAGTGCATCATGAGCCACAAGAAATGGCAGGTTTAAATTCACCAGTTTTTTTTTTTCGTTTCATCATCTTTTTAGTTACATAAAGTAGTCATTTATATGGCCTGAGCAAGAAAAACAAGGCCGTCTTGCTGGTAATATCCAGGTGGTGGTCGTGAGTAATTCGACACGTGTAATCAGTGTAAAGGCGTTGTTTATAATTATGGCATGTGTAATCACAGTGCAAAGGCGTTTATAAATATGGCATGTGTAATCACAGTGTAAAGGCGTTGTTTATAAGTATGACATGTGCAATCACAGTGTAAAGGAGTTGTTTATAATTATGACATGTGTAATCACAGTGTAAAGGCGTTGTTTATAATTATGGCATGTGTAATCACAGTGTAAAGGAGTTGTTTATAAGTATGACATGTGTAATCACAGTGTAAAGACGTTTATAATTATGGCATGTGTTATCACAGTGTAAAGGAGTTGTTTATAATTATGGCATGTGTAATCACAATGTAAAGGCGTTGTTTATAAGTATGACATGTTGTAATCACAGTGTAAAGGAGTTGTTTATAATTATGGCATGTGTTATCACAGTGTAAAGGAGTTGTTTATAATAATGGCATGTGTAATAAAAATATTCGCATATCAATGCACATACCCTTAAGTGCAAGTATAGGACCACTCGTTATTTCGCAGTCGGAAAAATATTATTATGGTGGGGGGGGGTATAACAAAGAGGGTACTTAATATCCATTTCTTCAATTATATATTTCAAAAACTTCAATCTTAAGTCTTTGATAACGAAATATTTACTTTGTATTTTTGTAGGTATCTGGTTCGGATTTAGAACGTAGCTTTAACAATACGTTTTGTTACCTCTATTTCACTTCCTACTGACAAATATCCGATGGACCCTTTGGTTCGGAGCCATGTTATTGGGTGCAGAACGGACTTTAGCCGCACGGACTCAGATCACCATTAATTTTCTTATACAGTATGAACATTTGTGTCTTAGAACTAAACGTTCCATTGTGTCCAAATCCCAATCAATCATATATTAATCTAAAATACATTCAAAGATGAACTCCATGTAAAGTTTTTGTCATAGGTTATCGAATATTTTTGAGAGTCTTGACTACAAACAAGGAACTGTGCAATGGGTCACAAATTTAATTTCCGAATCAACATTAATACCTCATTACTCATTGTGCACTGTTGCGGAATATACAGAAACAACGATACCGACATGCTCATATTCTGACTAATACACAATGACTTGTAAATCAATATACATAATACCTAAATCGTGTATCACCAACAAAATAAGAGTGAAAACAATTTACAATAATAGACAGGGTCTACATTCTCGGTAACTAGACAGGAAATAATAAATGTGACCCGAGTCCATGAGACCGAAAAAACACTTATAACAGCACTTTTGTCATTTAGCCAGAGTTTATTTCGCTATATTATGACTCTATATCTTAACATCAGTAATAGAAAGGAAGTGCAGCCAGCAACGCAAGAAAAACGAACAACTTATTCCATGAAAATTACAAAATTCAAATTTAAGGAAACACTTACAGTATTGTATATCAAACCTAAATAATTCCTAAATTCTCTATCAATAGTCCAAGTGTTTGGGTTGTTCCGTGTACATCCCAATAGATCCAAATGTTCTGAAGTTCCGAATTAATTATTATATTCCTGAATGTCATGAATATCACAATGGAGTAATATTGTGTTTTTAAATGTGTCTTCAATACTCACGTTTAGTAGTGTGCATAAATCTGTGGTGAAATACCATTTTGTAATTCCAAGGAATATTTAAATAATTCATGAGCACTTTTATAGTTCAAAAGAATAATGATGATAATAATTCGTCTCGAATTATATCTGATCAAGATGACAAATGATCAGATGGACCGGTCAAAAATCTTGAAATACATACTTGTCTGTAAAACGGTTATTTTATACAGTCGCAATAGAATGTTCTGGAATTACCTAGATGCATGTCATTTTTAATTGCAAGCGTTCACCATATTGTTTATAGAATATTACGAACTCATAAAGTTATATCAAAATCTCTTTTACAAATTTTAATCATTGTCAAAGGTTTGGTATATAAACATGTTGACCAGAAATGAAGATTTGACCAAACTACAATCTATAATCATGGACAAACGTAAGCACACAATATAGATGTATAAAATATAGAAATAAATGGGAAGCTTAACATAATAGTTAAAGTTTAACATAATGAATTATTTGTAAATTAAACGTGTTATTAGTAGATAAATATGAGCTGGAAGAGAATGCCGGCTCTTCCAAGAGGTCACATTGACAAAGCTGGTTCGTCCAAGACCTCATTGACAACTCATTAACCAGACTGGTTTGTTCAAGAAGACTCATTGACAATGCACAGTATTTTAGGTCTGTAAACAGCACGCTGACATTCACAGTAGTCTAACTTCACTAATGTGAAAACATTTCAAGGTATACTTAACTAGCGAACCATTGTCAAACTGTTAAACGTTGAGCATTATTTACTCTACAGCGAGTAAAGGTCAACAAAATTGTAACAACATTGAAATAAACATAATAGGTAGACTATTCAGATTAGTCTAAAAATGGGAGTTTGATTAATTTCGTTTAATGTTATTTATCTATTTCATAGCCTTCTATAGCCCCATAATTTTCACGTCTCACGCATACGCAAGCCAACGTACGAACATTACGAACAAGCGTCCACGCAAAATAACAGAAGACTTCAGCCTATATCACTAACTAAGAAAGCTCGCTATCAATATACCATCTTTTGATTGCGGAATCCTACGAGTGTTCAATATGGTTCTTTACCCACCAAATACTCCTATCAAAATCATAATCATCTTCCCTAGTCCGCTTTTATTAATAACTATACTGGAAAATATAATTTTATGACCGGTGTTTCAATTGACCCAAGACTTCCTAAACGTCCCTGGTTTGTCTCAAATGTTGTAATTTCCCGCTATTATCTTACGCTAACATTGGCATCTTTCTTATCACCGCTATCTAACGGACCCTAGTTAAAGTCATGTTTCCAAGTAAGAGAGATTAACTACTTCATGCTGCCAAGTTATTGAGAGCCTAACCAATACATCATTCGATGGCTGCTTGTCACGCTGACCACGTCATATTGTACTGCAAAATTATGCTACAATGTTTTGCATATATATATATATATATATATATATATATATATATATATATATATATATATATATATATATATATATATATATACACACACACATATATCAGTAATTGTTTAATTATGATGGAAGCATCTACGTGAGGATTGTTTTGTAAATAGCTTTTTCATTGCGATTATAATCAGTTTGCCTATCCTAAGCTGTAATATATGACGTTCGTACGACTCACTCACGTGTCTAATCAGTATAAATTCCAACTGGCTCAGATGAATCCTTAGCGTGCCAAACGACAGACTAGAAAGTTCGAAGTTGTTTCAAAGCAAATGTTGTATCAATGAAGTACGTGCCACAGTTGTTGCAATTGACAGCCACTTGCATCGTCTAATTGACTTTTACGCGATTACGTGTGTCGATCTTGTGAGGAAGGTTTTGACCTAGAAAAGTAACAGTCATTTTAAATTATCCAACCCAAACCTCGTTCTACTGTCACAGTAGGAAAAATAAGCTTAAGTTGCATCAATAGGAGATCAATCAGTAGGAAAAATAAGCTTAAGTTGCATCAAAATACTTGTATGGTATAAATCATTAAGCGCAAAACGGTTACAAAGTGTTCCGTGATATTTTGAACTAAACACTGTTGGTTTACCTCCAAATTAAATTTAGTACGCTTGTTAGTGTTGCCATATTTGTATTCTTATTCTTTTTTATGTTTCACTATGTTTCAAAGCAAATCGAACACATACTAGCAAGAAAGCTGTTCACTGTCACACAAATATTACTATTTAATAGGTAGGTGCATTTACATTCTTGCAGGATCGCATGTAGACTTTTCTTGAAGTTTGCAATGTTTTTTCTTCGAAAAATATTACCATTTGGGTACAATTCATGTACGCAAGTGTGTG
The DNA here is from genome assembly GCA_030141615.1 of Unio pictorum. Classification (NCBI taxonomy): domain Eukaryota; kingdom Metazoa; phylum Mollusca; class Bivalvia; order Unionida; family Unionidae; genus Unio; species Unio pictorum. Next base: position 1,404,088 of record JARLTB010000050.1, read on the forward strand.
TGTGTGTGTGTTTAAAGTTTGTCTTTAATAATCTATTCATCACATGCTAGAGTTGTTGTGAGTTATAGACCTATTACTGGTTTACACAAATATGCCCAAGAAAAGATAGTTTATCAAACCGCAATCAACATCTAACGCTTACAATCTACATGTGTCAGCTTCTTCCTCTTTGCATTTACAGATATATACATACTTGACACGTCAAGCTAAACTAAGAGCATCTGTTCTTTGTGTTCATGATTACCAGAGGCCCAGATAGTGTCTTCGTGCGATGTTACCGGGCTTGACATTGAAGTAATATCTATAGGCTTGGATATTTCCTGCATCAATAAAGCGCGACTTTTCTTTGCCCAACGCATCTCGCACTAGAACCCGACAATGAAGCAATGCCATTATGCATTCAATCTCTAGGTTCCAGATCAAGTTTTATGACAAGTTGTGATTGCTTTGTTTGTTTGCAAAATATGAAATGCGTAGTTGTAGAAGAATACACATGTTTACGTGCAATGAGACAGACAGGATGGTGACCCAGTCTAAGAATCTTTTAAACCTGCCTTTAGGTTATCGATCAGTACTTTCTCTACTTGAACATATAACAGGCAAAACCTCCACTTCATTCCCAAAAGTAAATTATACCATCCCATGGCTCCAACTCATTTCCAAAAGCCAATAATGACATTATCAGTCTCTTTCTCGAAAACTTGTTGTGGAAATTCTTACATATCAGCAGTATAAATATTATTGAGTTTTCTGGCAAAACAGCAAAATACTTTTATCTCTGCCTACACATTACCGTCTATCAGAAGGATGGTACTATTAGCTACATCTCAATATGATTACAAATCTGGGATGGATATCCGCATGTAAAATCACCCAATTATGTATTGAGGTCTTAACTCGATATTTTCATAGTGCATGAGGATTTGTCTATCATGAAACATGGGCTGATGAGCACAGGCGAAAAGTTCAAGTTCACACAATCATGACGAATTCTTCCAAACCACGGTGCTCATCAATGTAACCGCCTCATGCATGATGACCAAAATCACCTTTATCTCGACATTATTGAAATTTGCCTGATGGACTAGCCTCACCTTTTGTTTTTCGACATGTGTAACAGTAACTAATAATTGTTCCAAGTATTAAACGTTGTCATTTTAAAATGTCTGAATATGTCACAATAAATGCTTCCTTCAAAAAAAATGTATCTTTATGAATTAGGGGTATTTGACAATTTTAAGAAAGAACTGACGCTGCATGGCGCTGTCAACAGAGAACTGACGCTGCATGGCGCTGTCAACAAAGAACCGACGCTGCATGGCGCTGTCAACAAAGACCCGACGCTGCATGGCGCTGTCAACAAAGACCCGACGCTGCATGGCGCTGTCAACAAAGACCCGACGCTGCATGGCGCTGTCAACAAAGACCCGACGCTGCATGGCGCTGTCAACAAAGACCCGACGCTGCATGGCGCTGTCAACAAAGACCCGACGCTGCGTGGCGCTGTCAACAAAGACCCGACGCTGCGTGGCGCTGTCAACAAGGAACCGACGCTGCGTGGCGCTGCCAACAAGGAACCGACGCTGCGCGGCGCTGTTAACAAGAAACTGACGCTGCGTGGCGCTGTCAACAAGAAACCGACGCTGCGTGGCGCTGTCAACAAGGAACCGACGCTGCGTGGCGCTGTCAACAAGGAACCGACGCTGCGTGGCGCTGTCAACAAGGAACCGACGCTGCGTGGCGCTGTCAACAAGGAACCGACGCTGCGTGGCGCTGTCAACAAGGAACCGACGCTGCGTGGCGCTGTCAACAAGGAACCGACGCTGCGTGGCGCTGTCAAAGAACCGACGGTGCGTGGCGCTGTCAAAGAACCGACGGTGCGTGGCGCTGTTAACATAGAACCGACGCTGCGTGGCGCTGTCAACAAAGAACCGACGCCGCGTGGCGCTGTCAACAAAGAACCGACGCTGCGTGCCGCTGTCAACAAAGAACTGACGCTGCGTGGCACTGTCAACAAAGAACCAACGCTGCGTGGCGCTGTCAACAAAGAACCGACGCTGCATGGCGCTGTCAACAAAAAACCGACGCTGCGTGGCGGAGTCAACAAAGTACCGACGCTGCGTGGCGTTGTCAACAAAGAACCGACGCTGCATGGCCCTGTCAACAAAGAACCGACGCTGCGTGGCGGAGTCAAAAAAGTACCGACGCTGCGTGGCGCTGTCAACAAAGAACCGACGCTGCGTGGCGCTGTCAACAAAAAACCGACGGTGCATGGCGCTGTTAAGAAAGAACGAAAGAATTGTCGGTGCATGGCGCTGTTAAGAAAGAACGAAAGAATTGACGGTGCATGGCGCTGTTAAGAAAGAACGAAAGAATTGACGGTCCATGGCAGCGTTAGGAAAGAATTGACGGTCCATGGCAGCGTTAGGAAAGAATTGACGGTCCATGGCAGCGTTAGGAAAGAATTGCGGTCCATGGCAGCGTTAGCAATGAATCGACGGTCCATGGCAACGTTAGCAATGAATCGACGGTCCATGGCAACGTTAGCAATGAATCGACGGTCCATGGCAACGTTAGCAATGAATCGACGGTGCACGGCAACGTTAGCAATGAATCGACGGTGCACGGCAACGTTAGCAATGAATCGACGGTGTACGGCAACGTTAGCAATGAACCAACGGTGCACGGCAACGTTAGCAATGAATCAACGGTGCACGGCAACGTTAGCAATGAATCAACGGTGCACGGCAACGTTAGCAATGAATCAACGGTGCACGGCAACGTTAGCAATGAATCAACGGTGCACGGCAACGTTAGCAATGAATCAACGTTAGCAATGAATCAACGGTGCACGGCACCGGTAGCAATGAATCAACGGTGCATTGCAACGGTAGCAATGAGTCAACGGTGCACGGCACCGGTAGCAATGAGTCAACGGTGCACGGCACCGGTAGGAATGAGTCAACGGTGCACGGCACCGGTAGGAATGAGTCAACGGTGCACGGCACCGGTAGCAATGAATCAACGGTGCACGGCAACGTTAGCAATGAATCAACGGTGCACGGCAACGTTAGCAATGAATCAACGGTGCACGGCAACGTTAGCAATGAATCAACGTTAGCAATGAATCAACGGTGCACGGCAACGGTAGCAACGAATCAACGGTGCACGGCAACGGTAGCAATGAATCAACGGTGCACGGCACCGGTAGCAATGAATCAACGGTGCACGGCACCGGTAGCAATGAGTCAACGGTGCACGGCACCGGTAGGAATGAATCAACGGTGCACGGCACCGGTAGGAATGAATTAACGGTTCACGGCACCGGTAGAAATGAATTAACGGTGCACGGCACTGGTAGGAATGAATGAACGGTGCATGGCACTGGTAGGAAAGAACTAACGGTGCATGGCACTGGTAGGCAAGAATTAACGGTACATGGCACTGCTAGGAATGAATGAACGGTGCATGGCACTGGTAGGAAAGAACTAACGATACTTGGCACAGATAGGGAAAAATATAATGTACGGTCCGTTTCAAGAGCGTCGAATTACAATGTAGTTCAATGAAGTTGTTATCTCAAACACAACCCTACAAACTCTTTGAAACATTATTACCAAAAGCATTTTTCATGCTCTAACAGATGTAAGGAAACTTAATCCAGTTTCCAGAACGATCCTTCATGACCTACTCGCCCAGTGACTTAAGTGGTTGAATGCAGGAGGTTGCGGGTTCGAACCCAGCTCGGACATATCAAAGATATTTTACACAAATGGTACTACCAGCTGCCTCGCTTGGCGTCAAGATAATGTGACTGGATGAGACACGATGCAGGTCTGCGGCATGGTGCCTCGCTGCTAGACATCACTTTGAACTACCACACTGCAGACATCGTAGCGATATGACTGAAAACGTTTGAAAGCTACGCTAAGTATCCAAATCACACACACACACACACACACACACACACACACACACACACCCTCTCATAACATATGTAACCTTGTATCATTTAGGTTTCTCTACACCTCCTTCTTGGTAATGACAAGCCAAACTGATTCCTACACTAGTCTGAGAATACATTAAATAATACAGAGAAGCTGCAATATTTTAAACATTTCAGTTTATGAAAATCGACACACCACATTTTGCAACGGGCTTCATTACATGTTCATATTATTTCCCTCCCTTTCTACATACCAATTCAAAACTAAGGACACAATTGACAAATTATTTAGAATATACATCTTAATTATTTTATGTAAATATTTTTTCAGTTTTATTTCGAAGCACTCAATAACATAGTGTTTTCAATATTCCGACATCCAGTTTTTATTTCCCAAATAGTATTGCTCATTGTACCGCAAACTGATGTGAACAACATCATGGAAAAGACGCGCAATGAATCCATTACAATTTCCAGTCGTCCTTGTCAACCACTGGACTTTGTCGAGTATACATACAGATCAGTGTACTCCTTAAATAAGTGAAGCATTCAAATGTACCTATGAAATCTTAAGAATAATAATCTGTTATAAATACCATCCCACTACCTTAGCCAACTACACCAACACACGACAAGTCATGATTGTCCTGTGGCAACGTTTTGCGGTTTTGATTTTAGTTTGCGCAGTATCAAGACATTGCATATTCAAAACTTCAGTTTGCATCCTCGAAATATTGTTAGTATATAAGCATAAATCGGACTATCCGAAGCAAACATTGTAACGTTATCGAGCCGACCCTTGAGACCGAGCACGGTTTTAGAGAAACAACAAACACGTTCGGGGAAAACAATGTTTATATTAAACACAAGTACTAATGATGTGATAACAACACACATAAAGGCAAAATAACAATAAAACATATGAAATACAAGTTGACTACAACATCAAATTCAGGTGGTCAAAAGAAATAGCAAACCCATATAAATGTCATGCATACAAATGACTAGTATGCTTTCATATAAACACTTGTGTAGTCAAAACACTACTGTTATAAATCATACGTAGTCAACACACCAGTTGTTGTGTTTTACACGTAGTCCAACACAAATATTGTAAATTATATGTAGTCAACACACTACTTGTTGTGCTTCACACATAGTCAAACACTACTATTGTAAATCATATGTAGTCAACACACTACTTGTGTTTCACACATAGTCAAACACTACTATTGTAAATCATATGTAGTCAATAAAGTACTTGTGTTTCACACATAGTCAAACACTAACTTCACTAAATACAAGTTGACGCGGCCTTCTCTCCCTGGCACGGTCACTTTCCCCTCCACATTTGTACCCGTACGTCAGCATTATATTGGTGGGTCATAGTAGCATTGTCACGCCAGACTTCATGGAATTCATAAACCCATCTGGCTGCTCATCACCGGCGAGCTGAATATGGAAAATAAACACCTTTCCAATAGTCTAATTTGATTGGAATGGGTTTTATCGAAACTACTAAAAGAATATACGATATTTACGAAGTATGACGTAGGAATACTATACAAAATAAATATACGTAATACAACGACACTAATACACAAGTAATATGTTTTTGAAATTATTCGTGATAGCGACTAGATGAAGTAACTCGCTACCACATTAAATATAAAACATATACGATAAACGATGTGACTACATAATACAACGAACGTGCTTTCACGAAACTGAATAATTACTACGAATAGTAAAAAAGAGTTGACTGAAAAAAACACATGCGACTCACCCAACTCTTCTCTAACTTACACTGGCATCTGCCCGACAGCTGAATTTGTCTAGAGCTTCCCTCTAATATTCACCGTGCCCTTCAATATCTCCTACACGATATTTATACAGTAGCGCGCAATAATGTATTAATTCGCACGTGCCGCGCGAGCAATAAAAAGATTCACGCGACACGACGATAAATCACATTTACAGAACCATTACGGCGCGCTACACAAGACACCCTGTTTATCGGAAAAGTATTGTAGACTGAATAAACCATATCGGGCATTTCGTAACAAAATTTAAATTTAATATCTTTGTTTCCGGATTTGGATTTCTTTCAACTTTGGATCACAATATCGGTAGAAATGTGTGCTTCATTTATGTATGTATTGCATTGAAACACTTTAGAACGATAATTAGTTGGGTTTGTTGTACATGAGTGAGATATTGGATTGACAGTATGATCAAAATCTACTGAATTAAAAGGCTAATAACGACAGAGGTAGTCGAAGGAATGTGCCAGAACATGCTTGGTAGGTCATAATTAGGTTATCGTCAATCCAGATTAAAGTTGTCATGAGTGATACACGATTACTTTACCCTAGATATCGAGTATTTGCTACCGGGTACAAAGTAGGATATTAAATAACCTCTGGTACATACACTTGCTAATCAAATAAATTTATTACGTCAATTAAAATAAAATAATTTAGGTTATATATATATATATATATATATATATATATATATATATATATATATATATATATATATAAAATAACTAAACATGGTCATAACTGAAAACAGTTCACCGTGCTAGTTCTTCGCTTCCCTGCTTAAGTTGTCCTTCACCGGCCAAAACACTCGATAATGCCCTATGGAGACTTGAATTATCACTTGTCTATCTCTATCTTGACTGCTTTATATTCTCATAATACATCAATGCATGTATGACAGTTTTCTTTCCATGTAGCACGGGCATCTTACAGGAACTAAAATTGCAACGTTATTATATCTTATGTGTACAATCTCTGTTCACTCTTGACGACAGGTTTTGCCCCAACTGTGTATGTACTATTGTAATAAAGTATGATTTTGTCCTCTGTAGAATTTGCCTTCATGACTGGTTGAATTAGCAAGAAAACCAGTCTGGATTGTATATGTGATTGTATATGTGTCCCAAAACAATAGTATCAACTCACAGCATTTGATGAATCGCTTGTGTAGTTCACTGGAACACATTTCTATTCACAAGAAACATAACCTTTTATATGCTATCAATGAACATTGAACTCAACACGGAACGACTTCAAGGGGCTCTGCTGCATCAGTGTTGTACATTTTACCTTGCATTTATTATCTCTTTTTCATTCAAAATCTCGAAAAGGGTTTGTAATTAGGGGCTATTAGTAACTGAGAATTCAACATAGTTGTGTGCGGACTCTGGTTGTGAATAAATGGCTTCAACGTATGGCAATAGTGATGTCTGATTGTTTTTATAAGTATCAATCACCATTGAGTAGAGAGTGTGTGAAATAATAATTTATAATAAATTGTCCACAGATTTTGATGCAGTGTACAACAATATGGAGTATTGTATGGTAAATATGAACCATCAGAAGGGGTGAATCAGGCAACTTTATACAGGTGTCTACTTGGCTATCCAAGGACTCCTCCAAAACCGACAAAATAAGGTCAAAAACACTAAACCAACACTTCTAACTAACCGAGGTTCTCCAACATCAATGATCATATACGATTAAATTATTAATAGATCCATCAATTTAATCAACGCTCGGCGCTTCATTGATATTAATGATAATTCAATAACATCATCATCTTCATTATCGCTGATCATCTACGAACGGAGCAATCAAATACAGCTTATCCCACTTTATCCATCTCATCATTAGATTAAGTAACAATTGCGTCTTGCCACTTCCAGATGGTCCAATTAGTATCATACGAATATAATTTGGTTGTGCAGCAATATGCTTAACAGGTGCTCGTTTTCTTGTCTCTGAAAAATCAATTACATTCATGTTATTATAAATAAATTATGGATCTATATTGTGTGAAATGCAAGACACGTACTAGCACAAACGACTTAACAACAATTACAACAAAAATTAACAGATCAGCACTTGCCGGTTAGAGTGTACAATGCGGTAGAAAGAAATTTAGATTTTTCTCTATGAAATCGGGTGATGATTTAAAAATTAAATGATATGGTGATATTGCAGCAAAACTGACAAAACTCCCAGGGACTCCATGGGCCAAATACCCAGGAGAAAAACATCTTCCAGGATATAATTACTGCGGCCCTGGAACAAGACTCGATATCCGACTTGATAGCCAAGAGAAACCAAAACCAGGTGAATATCCGATAAACGCTACTGATATGGCGTGTCATGCTCTTGATGTTGGTTATAAAAGTAGCAATCTGCAACATAGACATCTCGCAGATGTGAATTTGATTCACGCGTTAAATTATATTACTGATGAATCTTTCAAGGAATCATTAGCTAGCTGGTTAATAAAGACTGCGATGAAGGGTAAATTAGTGCTAGATGCTGGTAATTAATAGTATTATGGAATATATTTATTATTCCACAAGAGGATACTGGAGGGATAAATCACCTATTAGCAAACTCGCCGAAGAAGCAAAGGTCAAGGAAATTACTGCAGCAGATTGGTTATCAAGACAGGAAATATGGCAGATTTATATACCACTGCCTAAACAAGTTCACTTTACTCAATTTGATGGCATCGTCCAAATGAAGTTCATCAGGATGATATATTATTTCTGCCGCATGATACTGTTAAAAGACACAATTACAAGTACGCGTTAACTGTAGTTGATGTTGCGAGTAGATACAAGGAAGCAGAGTCATTATTGACAAAGGTATCATCAGAAGTGTCTGATGCGTTTAAACGAATTTATCGACGAAGACCTTTGCAATGGCCAAATCTGCTACAGGTTTATTCTGGCAAGAAATTTCAGGGTGCAGTGTTATCATTAATGAAGCATCATAATGTCACCATCAGAAGAGGACATACTGCAATACACCGCGATCAGACAAATGTTGAACGATTTAATCGAACACTTGCTGAGCGGTTATTTGGATATCAATAAGCGAAGGAATGTATCGAAGATAAGAAATCTCGTGAATGGGTTGCAAGATTACCAAGTGTGATAACCACGCTAAATAATGAAATTACTCGAACAATCAATATGAAACCTATGAACGCGATCCCCAAAAAAATATATACCCACACAAAATGATTTTTAAAAACAAAAAAATCGGTAATGTGACTAAGATTTATATATGAACCAGGTGAACTTGAAGGTGGTAAAAAACGAGCTACTGATCCTATCTGGAGTGTTACCGCACATAAAATATCTTACATAACAAGATACACGGGTAGACCCGCAATCTACAGATTAGATTCAACTGCTCTTTAGCGGGCGTGGATTTACACGTGAACAGTTGCAAGTTGTCAGGTTCTCCTGCGGGTTATGAGCGTCATTCGTATAATGTTGTGTAAGCCCCTCTTGTCAAAGGGTAGGTGTTACGTCCCACTTTGTCAAGGGGTATTGTACAACATATAATAATAACAACTATAACCCACTCCCCTTTGATAGTCGTTATATAAGAGATCGCCGCCCTCGATATAATTGCCCAGTTCGAATAAGAGAATGTATATCATAAACTGAGCAGGTATATTCAACAAATAACTCCGAGCCCCCATAAAGATAAAACAAACAATTTAATCAAATACATATACAATTATTCAACTTCCTTTCATTAGGTATACACGCTGTTTAGAATAAAGTTTCACCGAATTACAACAAGATTTGAAATAGAATTAAACAAATTAGCCGTTCTATTACTGAAAGTTAAAAATCATCATAGGATCGAGTGGTGCAAACAAAGTCAGCGCTTTGTTCAATTTTTATAACCTGCTATGTCTCGGTCCACGTTCACTGTTCAATCCAATGTTGTTCAAGAAGTCCCTTTCCCTCTAGATAATATGCACTCGTGGATGTTCCGCTTGAATCCGGACTTGTCGACTGTCTCCTGCGTACACTGCAATTTCCGTCTCTCAATTCATTGTCCAATGTTTACGTCGTTATTCCCGTAACTTCACGTTCTTCCAAAAAGAAAGCTATTTTATTCCTTTCAAAAGAAAATAAAAACAACCTAAGTCTCTCGTCACAATGGTTACAGTTGAAACTGTCCATTTGTCCAGGTTCGAGCAATCATATATTTCTATCAGTGATATACAATTTTACGGATAGTAATTAACTACACATGTCCTCAAATGAATGTAGTTACACACCTTGCGAATTATACATCGAGGCTTTGAATTCGCGCCCTATAATTTACACAGCACATAAGTTGAATACACTGTTGCTAAATTATCTATGAAATCAAAATTCGGTGAATTCATATGTATTCTTGTAAATCCCTTACTAACGTAATACATTAAATTCTTAGAGCACAATCATTATTCAGACAATATGATAAATTCAAGAATTAACGTAACACTTCCTATTCATACTCAGCATAGTGTTTTACGACAGAAATTAACACTACGTCATTCTTAACTAAGGAATTAAGGTAAGAATTCCAATTCATAATTCAAAGTACATTATTATACAAATGTATCAAATGAATTCACGCAAGTACTTCCGATTCATAATACAAAACACATTATTATACTGTAATACGCACAGGGGTATACACTTGACCGAGCGGTGTCAAAACCCTGTCGCGAGTCACGCTGGAAGTCATATGTTTTCCCCAAATTTCCAAAGACTTCCATACAACTTGAGTTGTAAAATGGAAAAAGAGACGTGTCTGCTATATTTAATAACTTTTCCTCTAATCCATTGGCGACCCAGAGGAGACAACTTGCCCAAACGTCCATTAACTGCACCTTTGCATGGTTTTTCTTCATTATCATCCTATTTCCGTACCGCAAGCCCGTCATGCCATAGCAATTCCACTAGTATTCCCTTACTAACTGGGAAATATTTAATTGCGCGACCCTAGGCCAGTCAATCCACAGAATTTCCGGCGTATCACGCTCATATACATACACCCCTTTTTCCACTATGGACACATAAACGGTACCTACCAAGTTCCAACTTATTGATTCCATTCTATAATTTACTGATTTCCAACCATAAATGCTGCCTTTTCAATCACAATACTTGTATACACCGCTGAATTTTAATATGGACTATGTTACTGAAAGGGACAGTCATTCGGCTTGTGCCTAAATTCACTACTGACAACCCCAGCATGGTTCAAATTCACTAACACTCGGCTCTGTGATGTTTGCTCCTACTAACTGGCTAACTATTTCGGTCTAGTAATGTTTCCATGGCACCGAAGACCAAATACTCACACAAATTAAAAACGGGATGCTGTCAAATACACATACTCCAAATTTATTACAATACAAATGTATCAAATTAAATCAATTATACAAATGTATCAAACGAAATCATGCAGACCTGTAAAAGAAGCAAACATTATATGCAATATACATGGAATTGATACAATACCTTTGTGTATTTTTGGTGTGTCACTCAACCGTTGGTTTTGGCGGTTTTCGACCAAGTTTCCTTGACGAATGTATTTCTCTCAAATATCATTCGGAGCCTTTAAACAATTCTACCACTGTCCTCTCTTGCAGGGGAATTTTCAAGACTGGCTTCTAATTTAGCTAGTGCGATGTTATGTTATATGATCTTCGGGTGAAAACACACTCCTTATTTAACCGTGACCAATCAGAATCAAATGTGTTTTCTCCCGCTTTCCTCTAAAAGTCGCATACGTCATGGTCAATATGACATGCTTTGGTTTAAAATAAGATAATCTCTGCATTTTCTCAATTATGACACTTTCCGTGGGAAATGAAACTTTAAAAGGTCGCCAACAGTGAACCCCCCGCTACTGTGTAAACAACGTTTAATTAGTATAACGGTGGCCAAGACTATACAGATCCCTCTCTCTTGTACGACGTTTCTCATAATCTAACTAATGGCTATCTGGTCCCACCTAATGGTTTATTAATAGATCGACCGAAAATTTGGCATTTTACATAAGTGCTACCCGAGGACACACAATTAGCGCCACGATCACTTAACTAGCACCTCTGCGTCTGTTACATCCTAGACAGGTCAGCATCAAATTTTCTCGTGTATGACCAAACCTGCTTTTTTTCTGTCTGCGGTAAATTGTCAAGGATTTTTATCTTAATACTGCCATAGCATTATACAATTACAGATCGCGCAGTGATTATTTTGCTGTTGTTTTAGCATCATTATAAATTCAACATCAATTTCAAATTCTCTATTTTTTTGTTGTCGCTTTGTTTATAACCAGCGAGATTTTTCTTCTTATATCATCGCTGACAATATCGCTGATGCTGGTGTCATTAGAATCTTAAACAACTCTACGAAGCTGTTTTATTCTTCTAACTCGTGACAATGCGAGATAAACTAGATTCGACCACTCGATGCGATCATCTACGATCCAAACAACTGTATCAGATATGGCTAATCCTTGAGATAAAGTGTATCTACATTGCGTATCCTAGCGTCCAGAGTGATTTGTCAACGTGCAATGCATCCTTGACAACACTGATATCGACCAAAACAATATCATTTAACACGAGGGTCTGTTTTTCTGTCTCTGACTCTGCCAGGCGTCCAGGAATATCAACATCAATATTTTGTTTCCGGGTATCAGCTGGTCTATAACATAACGGCACTGGAAGTGTTACTAATTGTTCATTATATAATTGAAACAACCGCTGTTGAAGTGTGTCTTTGACTATCTTTCTTCTTGCCACTATCAAATCGTTTGGTCTCCATGCGTCCCAAAAATCATTGAACGAGTTTTCTGAAATTATTTTACGCGGTATTTTGCATTGGATTGTATTCGATGTAATATGATTAATTTCTTGAACTAGCTTAATACTGGATCAAGCTTTCTATGATTAGTATTAATTTCTTCATAATTATCTACAAATTGCTTTAGCCTATCATGCGGTGGCAAGTCAACAAATGGTGGTGGTTGACCATGATTGCCACACATTTTCATAGCTGTATTTTTCAGTAAAAGCCAATTCAGAAACATTTTTAATGTATCCAATGACACGGTGCATATTACGTCAATAATAATGAATTATGGAAAATGATTCTTACCCATTCGATCAGATGTCCTTGCGTCACCCTTATACCGAAATAAAACTGTGATAAGTGCAGGAATTAACTCCTCGTTGTTTCATCTCTCTTGCAAGTCTATGTGTGGGTGTTAGCACAATCATATCTGACTTCTCCTGAAATAATTCGATCACTCTTGTTTTTTTTCCAGACCCGAGCTTCCGTTTAAATAAACGGTTTTATATCTACAAACTGGATCGGATATAGTTGGCGCGCTCGAAATTTCTGATAGTTGATTAATTTTCAGGATAGTATCTTCAACCGTAACATCCGCTGATTCAAAATAATCATGTATCATTTCTTGTTTTATTCTCGATGAACCCCAACTCACATCAGAATTTGTAATACAAGTCGTTGCTTCTTTATAATTGCTATCTATATAAAATGAATTCGTGGCGTGTCTGACCGCGGTGTTAGGAAATCTATTTCTCAACACTTGGTTTTTCGTTTATCGGATAGATTCCATAAACAACCGCGATCACATGATACGCTCGGTCATAATACGGTTTATCAATAATGGTTAATATTCCTCGTTTTGAATCCTGATTCATGATGACAGTTTTATTTTATTTTTGAGGATAGGGTCGTATTTACCGCTAATAATCGAGATTCCTGTTTCAGGTAGTATGATATATTGCACTCTGAAAAAATACTTTCGATGTTCGAGATTTTTTCTCGATGTTCGAGATGCGCTATTTCACTCACTACTCGTTTATTATTCATTGTAGCATCAACACCACCATCGATTCGACATGTTGACCAAGAGTGAGATGCGCCATCGCTAGTAAATTTGTTCATATCGTCATTCATTTTATCGATTATGCGTTTATCACTCACTATACCATTCTTTGGTGTATCAACAGAGATTCTATCCAGATTAAATCTATAAGTCTTGGAGGTTTTATTTTTGGATAATCTCTCGAACTCCTCCATATTATAATTAAAACACGTATGTAGATAAAAGATATTATATATAATGAACCAGACTAGTGCAAATGGTAGGATCCGTAACCCCTTGCAATAAACCAATTATGGAGAAATGAATTATGTGGATATAATTCACAAAGTGTGCGGCGAGGAAAACTTAGGTCCGAATTCTTGTATACGAAGCTGTGTTGGAGTACGAGAAAAAAAACAGAACCGTGCCTCCAATGTGGTGGTAAGCGATACAGAAAATTTAAACGGTATCATGGTAAATAAAAGAATGACCTTGACTCTGTCAAGGACAGCGTCAATGATAAAGTCATAGGAACTCCAGAGGATTATATTACTAGATTCTAAACAAATAATAATTAAAACAAAGAAAAAATGATTTAAATAAATAAAAATATTATATATAATGAGCAAAAAATTTCAACCTCATCGTACGATCAAGAACCACGAAGCATCACGTGATGGTGTAGTCAGAAACTGCCGGTTGAAAAAGATAGTGGGGAAGGTCAGTAATCAAGGTTATTTAATGTTTACTGCTGGAAAAAAACTATCTCTGCCATCGAATTATTTTTGAAAGTTTCAACGGATTGATCGAGGATGGCCATGTAATTGATCACATTAGTGGTATAAAAAAAACAGACAATAATTTATGTCACCTTCGAGCTATCACACACAGTCAAAATTATGTATGGGGAGAGAGTGGGAATTGCAAATCCGTTGGAGAAACACAAGTAAAAATCAATATATGTTGAGACGGGCGAAGAATTAGCATTTCAATCAATGAATGCAGCTCGTAAATATTTTGATATTTGCTCAAGCGGGATACAATATGTCAAAGATAATATTACTAAATCTCTCTTTTCGAAACAATATGGACATAAAATATAGTTTGTATTCATACAGTAAAAATGACCACTATTTTTATCTACATAGATATTGCCTATTACCAAAAAGGAGATAACTCTAACAGGAATGTGCATAAATGTCTCCTTTTTGTAAGGGAAGTAATTCTATAATCCTATAGGGAAATAATCAGCTCTATAATTTTATAGGGAAATAATCACATACATTCTTTGACTCTGTCCCTAAATCAATGTTCTTCATTCTGTCAGAGATAGAGTCAAGAAAATAAATATTTACAGAAACAATATCCTATTTTTGTTGCATTTGTCAGCTTCCTTACTTCATTTAGATTTTGTCAGTAATACTAATTAAGTAAAAGACCATATACGAATCACACGTTTTTCCTCTTGTTTTCCTGGTATTAGTTAACTTATATAGCATACAGCCGCTTTTGCGATCTTGGCTGCATCCTTGAATTATCGAATTTCAAGTGAAAAACACACTCTCCCTCGTTGTCACCACGACGTGGATGTGTTTTTGCATTCTCCCAGGGTGGCTGTTAGGGGGAGAGTGTGGTTTTCACATGCACGTAGAGAAGGGCCCCGTACATTTGTGTGCCGTTCTTAATTAACGTTTATGTATTAAGTACAGTGTATTCATTCACCAAACACGCCCTCTTGACTCTGCTACTGTTCTTTGACAGGCTAGGGGTTCACAACGGGGGTTGTGTTTCATGCTGCCCCTGAGCCTACTAAGATGTTATAAGGCAACTTAGGGGTTTACATGGGGTTGTGTTGTCCTCCAGTACATAATTGTACTGTGTCGTCATTCATCAAACACGCGCTCTTGATTTTTGTTAGACTGTTGTTTGACAGGCTAAGGGTTCACAACGGGGTTGCTTCGTTTTGCTCCTGGGCCCACTAAGCTGTCATAAGGCAAGTTAAGGGTTAACATGGGGTTGTGATGTCTTGTGTATATCTCCAAGTCCTGCTAAGATATCAAAGGGCAACATAGAGGAAGTGGAGATTGTGCTGTCCATATATTTTTTTAAAAACTTCATTTAAAGACATATGTATGATATAATGAACTATGAAAATATCAATGATATGATTTATGCTATTATAAATTTTAGAAAAACAAGGAAAACAGTTATCGGATAATCTAGATTGTGACAAAATCCTCTCTGACTTTGAATACCTACAAGAGCTTAAATCTGAAAATAAATATACCCTATAAATATACCCTACCGTCTCAGTATAGATTCATTTAAAAAATCCAACAGGCCATTAAAGCATCAGTAGTGGATAGCAGCTGATTCAATAAGTTCATACCTGTATTTATCTCAGTAGAAAATATAAGAGCGGAATTATCAAAACATAATGAAACAAAGTAGAATATTTATTTACACGTAGGACAACTAAAAACGATTATACAAGCGAAAGTACAAACCTGATTCCCGGTAACTAAGGCGGTTTTGTTACGAAGCAAAGCGAGCACAGAAATATGTGTTGTAATACTAAAATCATCACTGATATATTTACTAATTATAAAAGGGTATTGATTTCACCACCAAAAATTATGCTACTGAAGTATTTTTTGACACTTTAATGTCGAAAGTTAAGATCGATATCTTAAGATGGAAATCGTAAGATTTCACATAGAGACTTATTTTTAAGTTTATCCATCGATGTCAATCAAATTACCAGATTGGTCAATAAGTTTAAATTGTATTCTCGTAAATAAATTAGTATGACACCGCATATATACGGAGGTCACTAGTTCATGTACTATCAAACAACCAGATGGAGCCAGTGGTGTAAACGAATATAAAATGTATCCCTGCTGGGCCTGATTTGATTTTCCGAGATTTATTTAATAGCTTCTTTCAATAACATCACATACTATATTTACTGCGATCACCGAGGTTATATTGACATTTCCAGAGGCTATATGTCTCCCGACCTACGTCTGTGTCGTTATTATGCTTGAGGATGCCCATAGAGGATATTTTTTTCCATGCAGCTAGTATCAGATGAACATTTTTATTGATAAGATCGCTGAGTGATTTCTTTATTTGTTCGGTTGCAGGTTCAGGTATTGCACATGTCTGTAATTGTCCTTCGGTTATTTAAAAATGATCAAGAAATACCTTAGCTGAATAGAATATGTCTTGATTATACGTGCGATCATCTATACAATTTATTACTCGATCACGAATGCGTAGATTAATGTACTCGATGTCGTCTATGATCTGATTTAAATGCTGAATTGTTTCGACAATTTGTTGTTTTAAGTCATCAGAATAATCCTTTGTAGCACTAACAAGTACATTTTGCAATCTATCAAATGCATGAGTGAGTTCGGGAGTCATTCTTTCTCTAAAATTATTAATATACCCCTCGTTAACAATGATTTTAGAATCAGGCCCTGTAGTATCATCTATTAGTAATGTATTAATACGCGTGGGTATTTTTTCGTCATCAAGAATAATGAATAATTCCTTTTCCCTAATCGATTTCCTGTACACTGGTTGTTTTATAATTTGTTCACATCTGTCGTAAAATCATTCAAGGCTGGTTCAGGTACTTAAAGGCATACAACCTAAGTTTTTTGACTTTTTTGTTCTTGCAAATGCATGATATTATGAAAAGTATAGTATATATAATGAGTAATTACAGGTCATTCAGTTTCAAAAAATGTACATCTGTAAGTTTAATCAATGAAAATATAATGATTTTCTGTACTGATTGCTAATTAATTATGCAGAAACGGAATTTACCGATATTCTTCGAAGTCGCAGTGTCAAGTGACGCGCGTCAACAAATATGGAAGTCGAGGTAAGTATGTGATTCTCTTATGATGTAATTATTGCCTTATTCTTCGCCTGTCCTTCTACTTAGTTCTTTATAGTCACCCACAATATATGTATTGCTTATAGATTTCTCATTATATATGATAAATTACAAGAAAGAGGCAAAAAAGTCAATATGATGGAAAATCCTGACAATAAGGGGTTCCTTTAAGGGGCCATTCTTGAAAGTGTTTACTTCTCGTGTTTGTTTGATTCTGTTACTTTGTAAGATAAACCAACTAAAAATATGATAATTTGTATCATTGTAATCAGAACCGCTATTAAAAGGTCTCGCTAAGGTCGCTTCTTTGGCTCAGAATAAAGTTGATTTTCTTGTACATTTGCATTACCACCTCACCTTACGTATCCGATAGTCGATGTGATTTGCGAATTTGTTTGTATATTTACACGTTTGCTTCACTGAATAACACAAAAATTAATATTTTCCCACATAACATTTAATGCATTTATTTTATTTGGAATTTTTTTACTGACAATTTTTTAAACATTTCTGCAGGACTTCGACCTGGTTGTTTTAGATGAATTCGTGCTCCTTGTTGCACAGAGGTATATGCAAGATGTCCTGGCAACAGAAGAAGATAATGATTACAACCAGGGGAAAAGGCATACTGCTAAAAGGCAGTTTATTTTATGGACTTAACGGATACCTAAGTACTGGCAACAGACATGACATTCCAAGCTGTTGTGTATGGCGTATAATGGATAAATAATTTTGGCCAGTACCAGGCTTTACTCAAGGAAGACTTGGATGATCTATCCAAATATATGATGTGTGAATACTATAATTTATGTTGATTTTAAGTTGTATAAAACATTTCTTTTGTAGTATGCAATTTTTATTTTGCATGAACAAGTTTTGTTCAACATTTTTTTTAGCTACCTACCCACTAAAGAATGATTATATGTATGGCTATGTTTTGAAAGCAACTGTGAGGTGACTATTTATTAAAAACATAGGATGAATTGAAGTTGACTAGCATTGTCTTGGGATGCAAAGAATATAAAAAACAAAAATACACTGGTGAACATGATTTTAATCGTACATATTCAGTAACACATTAAGTTAAATGATAAATAATGCATATTCATATTGAGTTGAGAAAGCAAAACTTGTTGCAGTGTTTCATGAATACAGATTGGCTTGTAAATATCAACAGAACTACAAACACTAGGATACTATTCTATCCAGGCACTGCTCATTAATTACAATTACATGTAATACAAAATGGCTCTGGAAACAGAATAAGGTTTTTAAGACTAAAATACTAGTTCATCTAAAGCAGCCTTGAATGCTTATATCACATATGTGCATCATCAGCCGTCTTATTACAACTAAATAAAATATACTCGACACCAATTAAATGCATCAAATTTTCAGTTTTTTAAAAGTGTTCATTTACCATAGAAATAATTATACCCTTTATATGAATACCCAAATGAATATACACAACTGCATACACTGTAAAACTAACTATTATATATTATGAAATGTACTAAACTTATATAAGTACATATGTGCATGTACGGACATAACTTTAATTCAATAGTACATGTACAGTCAGGCATAAAAAACTGAAGGACATCATCTAAGAATAATTATGGCATATATAGAGGTTTTCCATGTTATTTAGGTTGCGTTGGGATGCTCCCAATATTATTTAAATTATTACAACACCCCCCCCCCTCATGTTTTTGTGAGGAATTCAAGTAGTGATAGACAGATGCAATGCTCAGAGCCCCCAGTCAGTGGTGCCGACAGTTAAATTAATGAATACACAAAATGTGAAAGTCAAATAAACAACAATTTAATATCATTAAATAACAGTCATCTCTCAAATGAAATTCAAATTAAAACCCTATTACTCGTCTTTAACTCGACCAAGTTACGGCCTATTTTATCATCTGACTTAGAGTAATAGATGTTCCTCTTGTCCTGTGTTCCTACTCATCTGTATGATCTTTCTCTGGACTGGTAGTCCAATTCCATTCAGTCCATCTAACTTCTGCCTCCGTTCTTCATTTTTGTTTGTCTCCCAGAGAAACTAGTGTACCATTACTATAAAAGATTGATTACAGACATCCTATTCCAAAATACTAGACAGTTCTATAGAAATTACATTGATGTTTTAGTATCCTGTGCTTGGTTTCTATGCTTTTGACACAAGTGATTACCATTTACTCAATGCCAAACTTTAGTACATCACCTAAACAAACTACTGCAGTGAAACAAATATTGAAATTAAGCCCACCCCCATGTATGTTTCCTATTGCATTTCTTTTAAAATTAGGGTAGCTAGGTACACACACACACACACACACACACACACACACATGTATATATATATATATATATATATATATATATATATATATATATATATATATATATATATATATATATATATATATATATACTGAATAGTACATATAATGTACTAAGTACAATGCAAAACTGGCTCAGATATACATATCAGATTTAGGAATGCAGTGGTCAGGGGTCATGCTACCAGGTGAAAAGACTTTGCCCTCTTGATTTTTTAGACGTAAAATGACTGGTTGTACTTTATACCTTGATGTACCCATTCAGTTCTGGCAGTGTTGTAATCCAAGGCAAAATGCATTTATGCAGTGTTGAAGCCAATTAGCCTACGCAGACAAACAAACTCTTACATATTCACAGGGGTGTTTTAATTGCTAACTGACCATTAACCCTGTTTGCAGCCATATATCACTGCTGAGTTCATGAAATTGAGCCTACTGTACAGTGATGAAAATATACCAAATTCTGTTTCAAAATTGTAACAGTGTGTGTGATTTGGATTTTTAACATACCTTGAACAATTTTTCAGTCATATTGCTATGATGTTTGCAGTGTGGCAGTTTATAGTGATGGCTAGCACTGAGGCATCATGCCGCAGACATGTATCATGACATCCCACCCAGTTACATTATCCTGACAGTAGGACGACCAGTCCATACACTAACCTCTTAATGCTGAGCACCAAATGAGGCAGTTGTTAATACCATTTTTATGTCCTTGGTATGACCTTGCCATGGATCATGGCCTCCACAACCTCTTGCATCTGAGGTGGATGCTCTTACCACTAGGCCACTGGAACGGTCAACACCAGTATGTAAATAGTAATTTGCTGTTAACAAATTTAATCGGTAGAGATCATTTCTAATTGATTTCTTTTTTGAAAAAAAACAGAAGTTAACAGCATTTTTTTCTTTATAAAATTAGTTTGAAACTGTATGTGAACCGATAATGGCAGACATCGCTGCACCTGTGATAAACCACTTCATTACATTGTATTCTTAAAAAATTGGGCAAATAAATTCAGGAAAATATATAATTTAATTAAAACAAAGTCTAAATATTTTGTGTTAGAAGATTTAGCCTAAATATTTAATAATGAAATCAGAAATATGGGACAATACTATGTTATGGAATTCGAAACAATGTTGTTAAGCTCAATGCTGTTTTCTGATTTAATTCATTTTCATGAAAAAACATACATACATACATACATACATACATACATACATACATACATACATACATACATACATACATACATATACATACATAGTAGTGAAGCAAAAACTCTTTTAAGCAATGCATATCGTTGCTATCAGTATTTAGGCAAATAATAATACCATAAATATGCAGTCATAATATTGGATGTATGTAATAAATCTAAAAAGTGTGTAGTTAAATTAAGATGCACTCTCATGGCACAACGCATGTTGTTTGATGGGTTTTGTTAGAAAAAAGGATCCAGTTCAGTTACATTTCAATTTTAATGCCATTGTGTTGGCTATTGATAGGTACAGTAATGTTTAGAGGGAGCAATTAAATCAAGATGAAGAGTATGGATTGAAGTCATTTGCTACAATGTACATTTTTTCTTATTCAAAGTATGCTAGAAATCTTTCTGACTGTAATTTTACACAAAACATTTAGAAAATAAAATTATTAAAAGGTACTTTATTATGCAATAATACCGACTTGCAATTACATGATTTTTATCTTGTTACTCCTATAAGATTAAATGAATTACAATGAAAAGGTTTCTGCTATGCTTTTTTAATACATTATATGGCCAAAATACACTGCATTTACCTCAATCTAAACATACATATGAGACAAGTATAAATGCAATGGGTATGAAAAGTTTGATAAGGTCTTACATCTTGTGTTTCAAATGCATGTTTTGTTAAGAGCTTTAAGAACATAATCAACAGTGGTCTGAAGATAAACTGAATCTTGGAAATCAAACAGATGCTGGACTTTGGCTCATAGTAGACACATCAAGAAAGACTTAGTCAAAGTCTATATGGGTCCATGGTAGGGATCACTTGTTATCATACAATCACTAGAATAGTCTCTCCATAACAATTTGATATCGATAGGTGTTACATGACTAAAAGGCCTAAATCATGTTAACTTAAAATGAGATTTCTGCTTTGTAACAATATCTTCTGTAGGTGGTGGTGGTATTGGAGCAAGTACATCAGATATTCACCTATGATCATTTATGTCCAAAACAACTGGCTGGTTCATTCCAACTCTATCATCTAACCTCATTTTCAATATTTTTATAATTATTTCCGGAATATACAGGTACTGTTGATGAGCTTTCTTTGGGTTTGCAGACCATCTTTCACTTTTTTGTTGAATGACCTTTGGTATCTGACAAGAAAATGCAAACATTTCACTGACAATGTCATTTTATATTTTTTAATTCTCAAAAGTCCAAATAAAAATTGCAATTACATGTAACAAATCATTTTGCTACAGATGAAAATGTCAATATAGCAAACCTGTATCTAACCCATATATCATAAAAATGTTTAGATTATTTACAGAATTTTCTAATTACATTAGACTAATTCTAACCAAAATTGGTTTATGAAATTTATTTTAAAAAATGTCTTCTGTAAATGATTAAATTGTACCACAAACAGATGGTTTATCAACTTTCAGGTAAAGCATTAATAGTTTAACAAAAATGAATTATTATGTTAACAAACAAGAATAAAGTTTATTACCTTATTGTTCCATCTGTGTTTACAATCACATCTCTGTCAATATGATTGTTATGATCAAGAGCTGCCAACAGATTCCTAGCTCTGAAAGCTGGTGGCTTACATGAATGTCTTTTGGAGATATACAATACAATCAAACTTCTGGAAATTCTCCAGTTCTGCTGTACTTCTGAAACAAAGTAAAATGACTAAATAAATAAATTGATTCAGATGCAGAGAACTATTTTAAATTTATAAATCCCCATAAATCTGTTTTGATGAAAATGCCAATGTACAGTAGCATTATACAGGCAGAGAATAAATCAACTCATTCCACCCCTACAACGTTTTTTCCTTGTCACCTGAAACGGGGGTAGGGAACGCATTTGAGGGCTAATTTTGAATACATCGAAATACATCTGCTTCCAAGAATTTTTTGCTTAGATATATGCCTAGGTGTGCTAGAAACATCGTTCTGCATCTGCATAAGGGTAATAGTTGGAGTTTTTTCTTCTTCTGACCCATCATTTTCCTCCTGGCCACTTTTTACTTTCAATCCCCAATTTATCCTACTTCTGCAAATGTTTATCTGTCTGTGTATAGCTCAGACCGATGTGAATTAGATTGCAAGCAAAAAAGTAAAAAATCCGGAAACAAAATCTGATTCCAACAATGGGCATGTGCACAAAAATCGGGTAAAGCTTGACACCTCCCTCCCTGTACACATGCATACTTTTTTTTTTACACACACCCTTCTGCGTACATGCGATTGCCCTCCCCATTCTGTAGAACAACCTATATTTACTCCACACAGAAAAGATCAAGGATTAATAATATTATGTATTTAATATAACAGATAGTCCACCAATGTTGAATGTCTGGCTGCATCAAAGAAATAAGCTGTGTAACTTTAAATAGTTTGTCGATTGTCCACTAAAACTCAAACACCAACTGAACCCAGTCAAGCAGGTTACATATTAGACAAATTACTATCGAGGTATATGTGTACATACATCATCAGCAGACCACCCACCCCCATACACAAGCATATGCATTTGGGTAAACCCCCCTTGCTCTCTCCATGTGTACTAAAGGGACAAACCATAACTATGGCCTTAATGTGGTTTGTATTTATAATACAATGTATTCTTTTTCTTACTATGATAACCAGTATATTTTCATTTTTCATACACAGCTTTTGTGGCAGCAACTTTCCGGTTTATACACAAATACCAACAAATACCATCCACAAATACCAATACAATACAATATATATATATATATATATATATATATATATATATATATATATATATATATATATATATATATATATATATATATATATATATATATATATATATATATATATGGTTGTTTTTTAGTATACTTAACACAAATATTCTCCTTTTTGTATGTATCACAATTATTTTTGTTAGTATACTTTCTCAAATGGGTCGATACAACTTTTAGACTTTTCCATCATAACACTTTCCTTCTCCTTAAGTTTTTCAACTTTAGACAAGACTGAATCCCTTAAAATAAATTTTGAAATGTGTAAATACTAATGTTGAACTTGGAAATCTTTAGTTTTGTATCAAAAAAAGCATTATCATTTATCTTGGTTATTATAATGGGAATGCTAATTCTTCAGGAAATAATAATAATAATAATAATAATAATAATAATAATAATAATAATAATAATTTATTTAAAGGGGTGACTCATTTAGTCAAAGACTATTTTCCATTGAGGCTCTTTAACTAAAATACATACAGCATGATGAGGAACATATCAAGAACAAAAAAATAGACATGCCAACAAACAATTTACAACAAAAATATTATTCTAAATAAAACAAACCATATTTTAACAAAATGTACAATCTTTACCAACTGCAAAATATTAAAATAGTATAGAATGATACATTTCCAGGTGCATCTACCAAAATATTTGTAAATAAGTAAATATACATAAAATAGAATAAAATGTAGTAATACTTACACAGATGCCATATCTGATTATGATGTGATTATATCAGACACAGCAGGAATGTGTATCCTATGAATTGCTGACCCAGGTGTAGAACTTTTGGCCATGTCTTCTTTGACATTCCTCTGTTTCTGATGTTTTCCTTGCACTGGCATTAAATTCATAACTAATATAGCAAGGGAAAATAAATGTTTCATTAGACACAAAAATTATATATATTTTACAAATAATAGTGAATGAAATAATGTTAAATTAAAGTGAACCGGCCACGATGGGTCATTATTGACTGTTTTATCTTTCAAAAGAAAGTTATTTAATTTTTCCCGTGTAGTAAGGAATGGTGCCACATCCCCACGGGCGTTTATGCACACATAGTGTGCTATTTAATTTGGTCATGCATAAAATATACTTAACTGTATTGCATTACTTTTATTTACAACCATCACCAGTTACATTATAAATAATTTGTATTTTTAAAAAAAAACGGTAGTGACTGCTTGCCTCTAAATGAAGTCTTATGGTTGCGTGCGATAATGAAGATGATCATTATTTCGCCTTTGGTAGCCTCAAAAACAGCGGCAGTATGTACATGCGGCTTTCAGCGATATTGTTGCAGGGCTGTGACATTTTATTTCAAGCTAAATGGAATAATGCCAGTTTATATAAAATATGTTATTTTAAGAGTTTTGATAAAGAGTTAACAATACAGAAATAAAACAGCGGTATAAAAACTTGACTGTTCATTGCAAAATTGAGACTCACCAGTATCCAGCAAGAATTTGGCGATCTCTGGATTAGATTCCAGGTTCAAAGTGGACTTCTTTTTATTCCATCGTTCATGCTGGTCTCCAATACATATGCGTGTGCTGCCATAATTTGCCTTAAGAGCTTTTTTCCCCCCTCCTTTCAGACTCTAAGTTTTGGTTTTCGATCTAGTTGCATACACGCCATTATTTTTGTAAACACGTGTTTGCGCATGGCTAAAATTCTTTATTTTCAGAAGAGGTCAACACAGAGGTTACATGAATATAGGCGTGGCAAATAGCGAATTTTTGTCTGTTAGACAATAGTTAAAAATCGCGTATTTTTTCACAAAATTACCGATACTAGCCTGATTTCGGCCTCAGTAACAGCCTGAATCGTAATTTTTCAACTAAATAAGTAATCACGAACTGAAAAAAGAACAAAATAATTTCATTCGTTTTTACTTAAGTTGTATGCCTTTAATATTTATGTGGTGGAATTTAAGGCCATCCTAGCACTGTTCTGATCGAACTCTATTAGATATCTACAACATAGCCAGGTGAGTTTACCTCGATCGCAGCTGATAATGTCGGTTTGTGAACCGCTATAGCAATTTTTATTCTTTTTCTGTAATGGATTGTATTCTACGCTGGAGTTCATTATTGATCTGTTCGTTGTGATAATCACGGGACGTTATAGAACCAATATTCCAGTAAGGAGTTCCATCTGGTTTAGTTTTACTCGCAAACACTATAGAATTATTCGGTTGCTGCCCACCAAATGATTTTGATCTGATATTTGGCCAACTCTAGTGTAATCGTAATTTTGCTAGTGCGAAATCCTTTATTGGAATTGCAATTGGAAAGTTTACGCTGAATTCAGGGCTAGTTGAGGTTATTGAGATCACGGTTGTTCTTGCCGGAGTTGTGTGCGCGGCTATCTATTACAGTAATTCCGTTGTCGATGTCGATGCCATTGTTATTACTGTTATATTTTTCTAATGTTGATGTTGCTGTGTGGTAGATATTAGTCATCACCGAGAATTCTTTATCGGATACCACTGTATCGTCGAGACTGGAAGATATCAACGAAGATATATCGGTATATGCATCCGTTGCGATGTGTAATTTAATTATATACTCGTGTACTTTATTCTGATTGCATGTGAATATTGTTTTGCAATGATACCCTGTAATTGGTGTTGTTGCTGTACAGGAAATTGTGACAACTGCAGGTGTAATCATTGTTACACTTGAAAACAATACACCCGTTCCAGCAAAAATAGATGAAGCCGAATACACGATTATGTCAGCACGAGTAATACGCCTGCGGTACTTTGTTACTTTTACTATATACTCGTCAACCAAATATTTTAGTTTAGCTTGAAGCTCGCGCTCTTGATCGTATCGATATTGTTGAACGTTCATTATACTACTTACTTAAATAAATTACAAATTCTACATAGTATCTGATTGCTACTGCTGTTAAATTACTACAGAGGCGTTTAATTCTAAATCCTTTCAGTGGTTCCCTTGCGTATAAATTCAATTAAGCTATTAACACCTTTTGATACATCTGATGACACATTAAATTGTAACTGTGAAATTAGAGTTACTCTATAGATACTCTGCACTTCCCCGGTACCATTAATAATATTATTTTGAGATGTCCAGATGAATTCTCCATGTTGTACCGAGTATACGGTATTAATATTTTGTTGATGCGGTATTTTAATCTTATCATGCCGTGCTTCGATAGCAGGAAAATCACCAACGATATTATCCTATGTTTGTTTAATTGTATCAATAGTTGTTTTAATATCAGAGAGTTCATGGGAATATTTGACGGTTTCCAAAGAAAATATCTACGGTTTTATCTGGTTTTTAAAAATTATTACCGAGATTCAAAGCGCATCTAGGTCCATTGTGATGACACCAAACAGCAGAGAGGGCGAAGAGACCTTTTGCTTAAACGACATTTGCTTAAAAAAAACCTTTCCTACGAAAATGAAGGTAAAAAAAGGTCAATAACGTTATACCGAACCTCTAACTAACCAAGAGAATGTGTAAACAGTTTGGTGATGAAGTAAAACAGCTTTACATTGTAGCAATAAAACAACTTTCTTCATCGCAGCAAGAACCTTTGTATCAACCTCTTTCACCGCGGCAATGGATAATAGAACGACAACGATCTTCGCGAATTCCTCAGCCATCACAAATATTACAATCTTCGAAGAAAATAGATACATCCGATGCCGGTGCTACTGAAAGTGGTTTTTCTACTCAAGGAAGTTGTCTTATTACTTGTCCTAACAATATTATTTCTGATAGCAGTTAAACGTGCTGGAAATAATTCTCCAGAAATAATTAAAGAAATATCTGACATTTGTCGACGCTTATTTCAAGGTGGACATTAATGTTTACCGGGAACTCATCGATGAAATCGCCGATGATTATCACAGTGACTAAGTCACCACGATTAGATAAATAAATAATTAAGTAAGAAATGATCGCGTTTTCTGCTAATCAGAATTTCTAATCGTGCAACATCGGCATGAATATTTTCTGGACACATATTAACGAAACAATTTCTAGTTTATTAGTTTCTCACATTGCTACAAATTCGTCTTCTTCCAATTGTTTGGAATGGTTGCTGTTCTTGTGTATGTTGTTGTCGTAATAATGGCTGTGGTTGTAATCGTCGTTGTTGTAACCATGCAGATATTTATTTTACTGATATATGCAATATATTCTGGTTCATCACCAATACAATTCATTAGAAAGATACACTTCTTTTAGAATAAATCTGTTTTTGACACAATTAGATTTCTATTAAAAAATAGGCAATCTGTTTACAGATAGCATGTTTCTCTCATCATACGATCGAGTGAACAGTCGCAATCGTTGCTGTGTGCAAGTACATAACCTGCTTAGCGCTGGTTCCCTCCAATTCGTACTTTCACTCCTTCTTTCCTCCCGTTTTCTTTTCTCTCCAACTTTCTCGCGGTTTCGCCTCCCTTCTTTTGGCCGACTGGTCGATATGTAGAGTTCTCAGTGCGTCTGAAAATGTCCAAAATATATCTCTGCAGACCTCTCAATGCGTCTGAAGATGTCCCAAATATATCTCTGCAGACTTCTCATTGAGTGTGAAGAGCTATTTTCCCCTAAAGAATAACAGAGCTAGCTTAAGTTTTCCTGTCGGTTATTCCACGGGGAGTGAATCATTTCTACCTCCCTCGTTATCAGATTTCACTATCGGCATTCAAACAGATGTCAAAGGCTATTTAACCTGGCCAAGCATGGCGGACCCAAAACAATCCTAGTTCCCTAATTACGCTAATTCAGCGAATACTCAATTCTAGTCTATGAAACATGAAATCATTTAAGATGGGTGAATTCAAACGGATTCTCGTAACTCGTATACCTGAAGTAATACATGAAATATTAAAATACCCCATTGCTATACAACAAGACGCCAAAATAAACAATTCGCCACACTTCTATAAAAGAAATATGAAAATCAGCACAGATCTACTCATATCTGGAAAAAGTGATCAACGAATTTAAACAACTAAATTTATGCACATATTATCCGACAATTCAAGCAAAAAATTATATTGGCATAAACGAATTTCATTAAATTGACTCAAAATACTTTAAGTTGTGTCATTTACACCTAATTTCTTCCCTGGGCATCCGGCCCCTTGATCAACGGTTAGCACGATGAGAATTTCTTGCAAATTCTGTCCTCGGAGTCAAAGACTGAAGTCAAAAGACTAGTACATTCCCTTGTAGAGCAGCTTAGACTAATTTGAATTTTCGATGTACGATATGAAACTAGACACTTCCGTGTGGGAAACAAGCCCCTTCATTTCGTGTGGCCAATCATAATTACGTACATTTTCCGCAGTTTTAGAAGCGCCAAACCTTGAGTCAGTCTGACCTCCTACGTTGACTACAGGTCACGGGAAGTTCTCAATTCGTGACCGTTTCACCATGAAATCAAAGTTTACCGTGTTCCTAATAGTCTGTTTGACTCCAGTATAAACAAATGCTAACAAATGTTTAATTTCAGAACAGAGTTCGATTCGCATCCATTCTCTAGAAATCTAATTAATGGTTCTCTGGTCTCAGCTAATGGGTTCAAGATAGATCGCCAAAAATTTGACATGTCATTATGAATAAGTGCGTAACAGACACCCACGATGTTTACCCAGTAAATAATGCTAATCTACGTACACAATAACTCTGGATTCCTACGATACAAAAGGGTGTAGGTGGTTATTAAAGAGAATTGCAAACATACATCAAAGAAGGCGAATTAAAATTATCTTACCTGCATGATTTTTTAATAATATGTTTGGTGATGAGTACATGGTCGAAATGGTAGTGGTTGGTTCTTACAGCAAGGCCATACATGCCCTAACCGGAGGACCCAGGTTCTATGGTACAAATTAATATTCTCTGACCATAGTGATAATATTATTTGTTAAAGGCATACAACCTAAGATTTTCTACTTTTTTTTCTTGCAATTGCATGATATTATGAAAAGTATAGTAAAAAAAATGAGTAATTACAGGTCATTCAGTTTCAAAAAATGTACAACAGTAAGTTTAATCAATGTAACTATAACGATTTTCTGTACGGATTGCTAATTAATTATGCAGAAACAGAATTTACCGATATTCTCCGAAGTCGCAGTGTCACGTGACGTACGTCAACAAATATGGCAGTCGAGGTGAGCATGTGTTTCTCTTTTCATGTAATTATTGCCTTATTCTTCGTATTTCTTCCGCTGTCCTTCTCCTTAGTTCTTTATAGTCACCCACAATATATGTATTCTGACAGATTTCTCATTATATATGATAAATTACAAGTAGGCAAAAAAAGTCAATATGATGGAGTATTCTGACAATAAGGGGTTCCTTTAAGGGGCCATTCTTAAAAGTTATTTACTTGTCGAGTTTGTGAGATTGTGTTACGTTGTAAGATAAACCAACTAAAAATATGATAACTTGTATCATTGTAATCAGAATCGCTATTAAAAGGTCTCGCTAAAGTCGCTTCTTAGGCTCAGAATCAAAAAGTTGATTTTCTTGTACATTTGCATTACCACCTCACGCTCACGTATCCGATAGTCGATGTGATTTGCGCATGTGTTTGTATATTTACACGTTTGCTTCATTGCATAACACAAAAATTAATATTTTCCCGCAGAACATTTATTGATTTTTTTTATTTTGGAATTTCTTTTACTGACAATTTTTTAAACATTTCTGCAGAACTTCGACCTGTTTGTTTTAGATGAAGTCTTGCTCCTTGTTGCTACAGATGAAAATGTGAATACAGCAAATCTGTATCTTACCCATATATCCTAAAAATGTTTTCATTATTTACAGAAGTTTCTAATTACATTAGACTAATTCTAACCAAAATTGGTTATGAAATTTATATAAACAAAATTCTTCTATAAAAGATTAAATTGTACCACAAACATATGGTTTATCAACTTTCAGGTAAAACATTAATATTTTAACAAAAATGAATTATTACGTTAACAAATTAGAATAAAATGTATTACCTTATTGTTCAATCTGTGTTAACAATCACATCTCTGTTAATATGATTGTTATAAATCTGTTTTGATGAAAATGCCAATGCACTGTAGCATTATACAGGCAGAGAATAATCAATTCATTCTACCCCTACAATTACTTTTTCCTTGTCACCTGAAATGGGGGTAGGGAACGCATTTGTTGTCTAATTTTGAATACATCAAAATACATCTGCTTCCAAGAGTTTTTTTTTTGTTTAGATATATGCCTAGATGTGCTAGAAACATCGTTCGGCATCTGCATAAGGGTCAACGTTGCAGTTTTGTCTTCTTCTGCTCCATCATTTTCCTCCTGGCCACTTTTTACTTCAAATCCCCAATTTATCCTAGTTTTACAAATGTTCACCTGTCTGTGTATATTTCAGACCAGTCTGAATTAGATTGCAAGCAAAAAAGTAAAAAATCCGGACAACAACATCCGATTCCAACAATGGACATGTCCTCAAGAAACTGGCAAAGCTTGACCCCTCCCTCCCTGTACACATGCATACTTTTTTTTTCACACATATCCACCTGCTTACATGCGTTTGCAGTAGGCTTAAATTTTAAAAATAGATCTATAAATCACCTAGTTAAATGACATAGCTAAAATACTGCAATAAAATATTGTTTTCTTTAAACTGATACAGTTTTAGTTTGCAGAGTCGACGATCCGGCAAGAAAAAATAAAGAAACGTGACAAGTATGCATTTGAAAATATTATTTTTTTTCATCTATGTGTCTTCAAATTAGAAATATTTAAAACGTTATAGTGAATACAGAGTCATAATATTATGAAATGTCTTATATTTTATTGCTTCCTTTTAACTGAAAAACTCTTCTATCAGCAACGATCCGGGAATGGCATATCTGAAATAATCTCCGCTCTCCAAGATTCATGAACGGCTGTCGTTAGGGCATTGGAATGAAAACGGAAACTAGATCTGAAAGTTTCTAAACAAAATATTACTTCCAGTCATATGTCTTTATATAAGACCTATTTCGATTAGATTTTATGTTACGAAAATACAGAATTGGAACGTAAAAGAATATTTTATTTCTTGCTTTTTCACAATGATAAATGTGTTAACAAACAGTCTGTGAGAGAATTCATATTGGTATCTGCACGTAAAGAAAAGAAAAAATTGCTTTCAACAATACGTATTTTTCTAACATACTGCGGATGATCCTCAATTGCTAAAATAAAAATAGACTAATGCTGTTATTTTTAAACTCATAGTACAAGAAAAACAACGAAATACGTGGATCGTTTTGCGTGAAGCATACGGTAAGGTTATACATACTACGTGGTTCTAAGCGAGGTGGGCGGGCATGAAAGGTATGACGGTACCAATTGCTCCAGTCCAGATGGGTGGAGCGTAAGGTGTAAGGAACATTGCATTCAGAAATAAACAAGAACACTAGATGTGGTAGGTGTATTATGTAAGAGTTGTACTTTCTGTTATGGTTTTTAAAAAAGTTTAGCCTTTTGGCAATATGTCAATTTATGCTAATTCCTATATAGATAATATTTTGTACCTTTTATTATTTTTTTTAAATGTGCTACACATGACTGAAAATGAGTATGTTGTGACTAGATAACTCATACCCCCATCCAGGTCCAGCAGAGTTATCTCTCTTATATGCAATGGAGGACCAATTGACAATCTAACATTGTCTTCTATGACAGTGTGTGACATGAATTCTGAAATAGGATAAAAAGTATATTTATTTTACAAAACATTAGCATTGAGGTCTATGGGAAAAAAAATGGTACCGTGATACCTATAGGAAAGAAGAGACTCACATTGTATCCATACCAACGCATACATGTGGGCAGTATTTATGAACTGTACTAGTTTGATTTAGGAAACAAAAATGGATGCAGAACAAATTTGGTTAAATATTGACAGTCTTTTAAGTATAACATGTTTGAAATCTTCAGAAAATAACACAAGTTTGCTTTGGAATGGGGCTTTTGTAACTATATATATAACATATATAGACTGATGGCTTTATGCCTGTGTAGTCACCTCAAAGATTATCGAACATGCAACAAAATAAGTTATGTAAAGTTAATATAGTTAATTTTAGCCAAATATTGACTATTTTATGGGCAAAAGACGAACAATCATGGATAAGAAAAGGGCCTTTCCTGCCTTGAAATTGAACATGCAATTCTTCAGTTAGTTAGTTACATCATAACTCGTGAGGTCTCCACTACATATATAAGCCTGGATTTTAGGTTCTCATTTTATCAGGAATATATTTTTGGATAATTTAATTGCATTGAAGTTACTATATGTGTTCTTGAACTCATCTATATTACATGGATAATATATTGGAGGAAATAAAAAGACCACACCTTATGTATATCATTTAGTTATCTCCCTTACACCAGGCATAACATTTCAACAAATGAAAACCCACATTGTTAGTAACTGTTTATGACAATAAAGAGAAGATTTGTGAAGTATTATATTAGCCCTCGGTATTGATGCAAATTTAACTAGCAGTACATTAATAATTTCTCCCAGTAAAGTTTACACGTTTAGAACCTGATCAAGTTTTTTCTTTTGTTTGGTTTAGATATTTGTCTGCCTAACTGAAGCCCATTATTGTTCATTTCATATGTATAAGAAACATAAATTATACCCATCTATATTATTTACATTATTCACCCATTTATATTAGATGGGAATGAACATCATTTCACCTGAAATTTTACTGCTTGTAAGGGATGTTATGGCACATGTGCCTTTGAACTGTCCTTGCACCTATGGTGCACCACCTCCCTATATTATACAAGGTAATGTCATCAAGCTCTCACTTCTCTTTTTTTTCATTGCTGCTTTTGTCTCCTTTACTTCCTTTATCATAAGCTACATCTCCCATTTAGATACACACTTTCCTCCTGTTTTTAAATCCATTGGACTCACTATACTCATTGTTAAACTTTGGCCTTTTTCTGTATTGTAGTCCCCATTTTTCACCCCAAATCCAACATAACCCCCTAGAAAGCTGTTATCTACTTTATTTTGTCTCAGTTTGGCTAATTGCTTCAATTGTATTCATTACACAAA
This sequence comes from Unio pictorum, assembly GCA_030141615.1. Classification (NCBI taxonomy): domain Eukaryota; kingdom Metazoa; phylum Mollusca; class Bivalvia; order Unionida; family Unionidae; genus Unio; species Unio pictorum. Next base: position 1,438,138 of record JARLTB010000050.1, read on the forward strand.
GGAGGGAAGCTTTCTGTTTGTATGACAAAGAGGCTGGGTATCTTGACCTTTCTGAGAGGACTGGGGGGTTAGTGAAATCATGTATCTGCAGACAGTGTAAAGTGTTCAAAGCTTATACTTTATAATAAAACTGGGTCATGTCCATCTGTCTCTGATGTTTCTTTCTGTGTTTATGAAACAAATATAAGTCCTTTTTTTTTAGATCAAAATGTCTCTTTAGAGTCGAACTGGTACATGCTAACAAGTGCATTGACCGTAGACCTTACTATTACACAGTATGACATAATGTGATTTATCCCATATCACCAAAGTGAAGTTTGATAAGTGCTAATATGAATAAGACACAACTCATAGTTAAAATAATTCATTTTATTTCAAAAGATGGGTTTTCTAGTGAAGCAAAAGTATGAAAACAAGAGTTCAAACAGCTCAATAAAATTTCTGTACACATTCATATAAAACATTGCTTAGTACTTCATACAATTGTTTTTGACAAGCGAGGCTAAGTACACGTGTTACTTAAACAGTCTCAAGCCATATCACAGATATATATATATATATATATATATATATATATATATATATATATATATATATATATATAGATATAGATATATATATATATATATATATATATATATATATATATATATATATATATATATATATATAGATATATAAATGTATGTATGTATGTATGTATGTATGTATGTATGTATGTATGTATGTATGTATGTATGTATGTATGTATGTATGTATGTATGTATGTATGTATGTATGTATAACGGTACCAATTGCGCAATCCCATGTGGGCGGATCTTAAGGTGTAGGGAATCTTGCATTCAGAAATAAACATTAACACTAGGTATGATTGGTGTATTATGTAAGAGTTGTACTTTCTGTTAGGCTTTTTTAAAAAAGTTTAGCCTCTTGGCAACATGTGAATTTATGCTAATTCCTATATAGATCATATTTTTTTAATTTTTTATGATTTTTTGAAAATGTGCTACACATGACTGAAAATGAATATGTTGTACTAGATAACTCATACCACTGTCTAGTTCCAGCAGAGTTATCTCTCCTAAAGGCAAGGAGTACCTGGTTCTGTCATCGTCAAATTGTCAATTTAACATTGCTCTCTATAACAGTGTGTGACATGCATAATAAGATAGGATATAAAGTATATTTATTTCACAAAACATTAGCATTGAGGTATATGGAAAAACAGTTGGTACCGTGATACCGTAAAGGGCCAGCAAAAACCGCAAACATGGAATTATGGACTAATAATAATACACGAGTAGAAGAGGAACATAAACATGTTTTAATTTCTTTCTGATAACAATGAAATACTATTGAACATGATATCAATCTATGTACTTTCTCTTTCTCTCTTTACTTTTCATCACTTATCTTTGATCTTTGACACTTTTTTTGTTTTAGTGTTTTAAGCTCTGTGCATAACTGGTCGCATTTGTATTAAACCACGACACTGGCTACAACACATGAACTCATTGTTTAATTTGAGAGTTATTTTGCTCTTTTTTTTTGCAGTTAACGGAACTAATGCGAGACCGACTTCTAAATTCTAAAATGAAGTTATGGTATGATATAATAAAAGAAACCATATATATATATATATATATATATATATATATATATATATATATATATATATATATATATATAAATATATATATATATATATATATATATATATATATATATATATATATGTATATATATATATATGCGTGTGTGTGTTTGTGTGTGTTTGTATCAAATACAATACAGATATATTAATACATAAAATATATGTATATAAAAATTTTACTAAATAAATCTCAAACAACCATAATATAAAATTTCACTGAACAAAAGACTGTCATAATACAAGAAAACCTGAGAGAGACACACCTGAGAGAGACACACCTGAGAGAGAGACACCTGAGCCCAATAGCTTATCGCTATTTAACTATGAAAGGCCTAAGGTGCGCTCACAAATAAAACTACCTTAAATGTGTTTATGATAAACATATTGTATGATTGTTGTTTTTGTCCTTATTTTTTTCATTAGTTTGCTCTTTTACATAATTTCACAGTATATTCATTTACACCCTGTGAAGCGCTAACGTGTAAAGCATGAACACAAGCCTGTATGTGCATATTAATATGAATTATACTGACTGCTATTTGCCAATACACCTTGTTACGTGCTTAGGCTCGAATAAGCAGCAACACAGAAAGAGTGAAAACTAACAAGCTTGTATAACTTGAACAATGAATTTATTAAGTACAATTATTTTCATAAAATAAATAAACTTACAGTTTTAGAGAATCAAATCCAACATTAATCCAATATAGAATTCACAAAAATAATCCACTAATGGAATTGCAAGAGTCCTGATAAATAAATGTTCTAATAGTTCCAGGTTCGAATCTTGACGATGTAATCCAAAATGGCTGACAATGTCACGTGATGCAGTTCTTGTTTTTTTATCGTCCAAATGAATTATGAGCACATGTTTCTCCTCCAAATAGATAAATAAATCTTCTTTCTTCAATGGATTGACACAATGTCCAGAACAAAATAATTATAATTATAACTCAAACATGAATACACAACTGTTAACTTTTAAAGCCCAAAAATCTACTGAACTGTTCTATCCAAACAACAGTTCTTATACTTGTTTTCTTAAGTAAACAAGTGACCGCGTGATTTTCTAGATATAGATAGAAGTTCATGGAAGGTCACAGAAAGAGTCTGCATTCACTAAATCACGTACGATAGATATTTCCTACACCCAAGAACTAAAAAAAAAAAGGTTGTCCTTGAAATTAACCGATAGTTTTAAAGACCTGTTTATCAATCTGAAGCAAGGTCAGATAATGAGGTAAACAAGCCAAGGTCAGCCTGTTTACAATTAGGGTCTAGGTCAGCCTGAAGTTTCTAGAAAAAATCTCCCAATTAATGAATATTAAAGGCAAAATGACAAATTTGGATTTAACATTCAAAAATAAATAATTTAAATCCAATAGCCGTAACAACCTGGCTAGAATTTAGACATGTCCCAGATACATAATTGTCCATAGATCTGAGACACAGGGACACTCTGACCTTATCCATGAGTTCACTTAAAACTAACTTATTTCGATTACAAGAACGGCCTTCAAGGAATATATTAAGTTTATATCATTGATTATTGTCAGAATGATTTTGTTTTGCGACCCTATGGTATTGCTTTTTTAAATCTTGTTATATATATATATATATATATATATATATATATATATATATATATATATATATATATATATATATATATATATATATATATGTTTTATTATTATTATTATTATTATTATTATTATTATTATTTTTATTATTATTATGATTATTATTATTGCTATTATTATTATTGCTATTATTATTGCTATTATTATTATTATTGCTATTATTATTAGTAGTAGTATTACTGTTATTATTATTGCTATTATTATTATTAGTAGTATTATTATTATTATCATCATCATTTTTATTATTATTATTATCATTATTATTATCATTATTATTATTATTATTATTATTATTATTATTATTATTATTATTATTATCATCATCATCATTATTATTATTATTATAATTATCATTATTATCATTATTATTATCATTATTATTATTATTATCATCATCATCATCATCATCATCATCATCATCATCATCATCATCATCATTATTATTATTATTATTATTATTATTATTATTATTATTATTATTATTATTATTATTATTATTATTATTATTATTTTATTATTTAAACTGCCGAAGGAAATGGACATTAAAATATGAATCAATGTCTTCACTTCAAAACGTTCGGGTAGTACCCATTAAAACAGAAATTTCCATCTTACGCTCGACATGAAAATATAATGGTCACATTGTTATAAATTGGTAAAAAAATAAATGCACTTAAAAATGTACACTAAAGACGTAACATATACTCAACTCCTTTATAAAGAGGACAGATACAGTACGATTGATTGGTTGCATAGACATGTGCAGAAAATGTGACGAACTTAATAAGCTCACTACGTGTCTGGTACACAATTATTTTAAAACAAATAGAGATGACCGTAATAGTTATATAATACATTTGATCTACATTCATGTTTACCCAATGCTTATGTTTGGTTACTATTGGTGTCTAACTGAAATCCGCCTTTATCTTACAGAGAAGTTGTTATGTAGTCCAATATGTGATATGTAGAGTATTCGAAGTCATCAATAATCGTAGAACAAGTATTGGTTCAGTGTTCTTGTTGAGTTTTATTCGTTTAAATGCACGATCCATATATACCAGTGCACATTGTTTTAAATTTGCTCCCCTTAGACTATTGATTTACCGCCTAATAAGATGTGTCTGTTTAAATGGATGAGGTACAAAAACAGTAGCAATACAAACTTATACTAAATCTATAAAGACAATAGTAAGGTCAAGTCATGTATTACCAACAAAAACAGTAGCAATACAAACTTATATTAATTCTAGAAAGGCAATAGTAAGGCCAAGTCTTGTATTACCCACAAAAACAGTAGCAATACAAACTTATACTAAATCTATAAAGACAATAGTAAGGTCAAGTCATGTATTACCAACAAAAACAGTAGCAATACAAACTTATATTAATTCTATCAATGCAATAGTAAGGCCAAGTCTTTTATTACCCACAAAAATAGTAGCAATACAAAGTTATACTAAATCTATAAAGACAATAGTAAGGTCAAGTCATGTATTACCCACTCTTAAATACAAAAGAAATACAGAGGAAAATGCGGATAATAGGATGAAATAAGAGTAGGAAAACATGGTTTAATTCAATGACGGTTTCATAAAAACCATTGCCACGCATTAAATATGGAAAGATCATACTTAAGGTATATTATAAAATTAAAAATTAAAATTGAAATTAAATTTAAAAGTACAATGTATGTATTAATAAGGGATTTGTCGTCACCAGAAGAAAAAAAATTCAATGGTTTGGATAGATAAGAAGAAACACTTGTCACGGAATTGTGTATGACTGGTATCAATATGTATATGTGGTCAAAAATGTACTCGGGTTTCGCTGCCGCGTACAACGTTACCGAGGGAGGTTTATTAATTATCGGCTCTAGCTATTTCAAAATAGTGAGCTCAGCTCAGTTCTTGCTGCATGTGCGAATTGCCTGCAGTTTAAAAGTCTAAGTACCTAGCTGCGCACATCGGTCACAGCTAGGGTATATGAGGAAGAAAATTCTCGGTAAACAACACATCACGTCCAGTCCTGTCAGGAAAGTTTCTCCTTTTAAGGAAGCAAAAGAAGCTAAAAGCTAAAGAGGTAAAATAGATTATAAGATTATATACTTATCGCTATTTTGTTTTATGACATAATTGTTTCCTATATCAGATGTTTTAGTATTTATTCTAAATTCTACAGAGTAAATACCTAGGTTATGCAGCGCCATTATATTAATAATACATAGTCTGTTTCGAGATAAGTTTTTTTTGTTGTATCTGAACAGACAAATTGAGTTTAATTCAATGATGCATGCCTTGAACGTTTAATGTACATGGATAATTAATTCATGTGCGCGCATGCGCAATATATACGAATGTAAAAGTACTTTACCGTGTCATATGTATTACACGGTTTAGTTGTTTTAATTTTAGCTGACCGTGGGGTCCGGTGATGCCCGTTGCGGTGCCATGTTGTGGTGACCGTGGGGTCGGTGTGTGACCGTGGAGCTTATCTATGCTGCTCGTGTTGTGGTGCCATGTTGTAGTGACCGTGTGCTGGGCTTGTCTATGCTGCCCGTGTGTGGTACCTTGTGTATGCTGCCTTTGTGTATGCTGCGTTATATTTCGGTATTATATATAATTGGGTGATGTGAGGTCACAGAGCTGTGGGGTTCTTGTGACGTATACGTTGTGTTTTGGTGACGATGGTTCGGAAGAGTGTACTGGTGTTCTCAAATCGAGGGACCAAGGCTTCGCGACCATCGTCTGTGTTGAATGTAAGTGCTCTCGAGGGATCCTTCCAACAGACGGGGGAGTGGACCATGCGTGGCGACTCCACCACCATTGACTAGATCGGGTGGAACCGGATATACATCTTGGACGTCAAATGGATGCCACGATAGTTGTAGTATACGTGTTCCATATTATTTGCTATTACCATCTTTGCAAATATTTCACATATATGTATCAGTTTTGTTATCTGAACAATAAACTCATAATTTCACCTTTTCATTGCAGTTTAGTTTTTTGAACGATAACTTCATAATTTCATATTTACATCTCAGTCTCGTTACATGAACGATAACTTAATAAATTCATAATTTCATATTTACATCGCAGTTTCGTTACATGAACAATAATATCATTACATACATGCCTTTGCTTTGGTAACTCGTTATATGAACGATATAACTAACATTACAGGCATTTTACATCTGTCTCGTCATACGAGCTATATTATATTTTTTTGTAAATATATATTTGTAAATTCATACGTGTACTTGTATCCTTTGGGGTTTTTGTCATTGAGTTAATTGTTATTGATAGTTCCATGTTATGAACATTTTAATTTTCCTAATCTTTTGTTTATAATGGTGTCATAATTGATTATATTCAAATTGCGTTTATAAATAAACATCTTATTAACGCAGTTGCTTTCGGTGTCTTCACTAATCCAGTCCAAACCCGGCTTATCCTGTGACAACACTTGTATATTAAACCCATGTTGTTATTTCGGTTTATGTGCAACACAACCCTGCCATTGAATGCCCTATATAATGAGAGAAAGAAGAGGACGATCTCATTCTAAATGTATACATTATTTCGACTGTTTAGTGTATATATGTATTAATTTTTAAAAAAAAATATCTAATGCATTTGATAAGTCGTACAATCAACGCCAATAACACATTGCCTGTAGTTAATCGGAGTTTAATTTGTTAATCAGAAAGTAACACGGCAGTGTGCCATATTTCCAAAGTTTGCTTATTTGTTGTGTAAATAAATATATAATGTGCCCAAGTGTTCAATTGACGCTCGTGAGAACAAAAATATTATTAATTTGTCTTTACATGGCTGACAAAATACAAAGAACATACGAGGTTTGTATCACAATGGCATTAGACCAGTTTTGGTGGGTGATCCTGTACGTAAAGACGCTTGCATAAAGAACATATTTTTCTATTCATCTTGACAATGGCTTTAGATCAGTTTAGAGGTGTGGTAGGTGATCCTATATTTAGAACCTATTACGTAAAGAACATAATAGTCAATCAAAATTTACACACGATGAATAATATAAGTGATCATAGTCTTGGAGGATTAAATATGATATGAAATGGAAGATTTAAATAGTCTGTCTTAGAGTATTACATTTGATATGAAAAGGACTATTTAAATATTCTGCCTTAGAGTATTACATTTGATAAGAAAAGGACAATGTAAATAGCCTTTGTCTTAGAGTATTACATTTGATATGAAAAGGACAATTTAAATAGCCTTTGTCTTAGAGTATTACATTTGATATGAAAAGGACAATTTAAATAGCCTTTGTCTTAGAGTATTACATTTGATATGAAAAGGACAATTTAAATAGTCTGTCTTAGAGTATTACATTTGATATGAAAAGGACAATGTAAATAGCCTTTGTCTTAGAGTATTACATTTGATATGAAAAGGACAATGTAAATAGCCTTTGTCTTAGAGTAATACATTTGATATGAAAAGGACAATTTAAATAGTCTGTCTTAGAGTATTACATTTGATATGAAAAGGAAGATTTAAATAGTCTTCGTCTTAAGAGTATTACATTTGATATGAAAATGACAATTTAAATAGTCTGTCTTAGAGTATTACATTTTATATGAAATGGAAGATTTAAATAGTCTTTGTCTTAGAGTATTACATTTGATATGAAATTGAAGATTTAAATAGTCTTTGTCTTAGAGTATTACATTTGATATGAAAAGGACAATGTAAATAGCCTTTGTCTTAGAGTATTACATTTGATGTGAAAAGGACAATTTAAATAGTCTGTCTTAGAGTATTACATTTGATATGAAATGGACGATTTAAATAGTCTGTCTTAGAGTATTACATTTGATATGAAAAGGACAATGTAAATAGCCTTTGTCTTAGAGTATTACATTTGTTAAGAAAAGGACAATTTAAATAGTCTGTCTTAGAGTATTACATTTGATATGAAAAGGACAGTGTAAATAGCCTTTGTCTTAGAGTATTACATTTGATATAAAATGGACAATTTATATAGTCTGTCTTAGAGTATTATATTTGATATGAAATGGACGATTTAACTAGTCTTTGTCTTAGGGTATTACATTTGATATGAAAAGGACAATTTAAATAGCCTTTGTCTTAGAGTATTAAATATGGTATGAAATGGACAGTACCTCTAAAGCTGTTCTGCGGTGTGTGGTATTAATGTTTTACATAAGGTATCAACTTTTAGTTGATTAGTTAGTCACTATTATTACAAATCTAGGGTCATAAATTACGTCACAGAAAAGAATGATAACCAGAAAGTTTAAAATGATTACAACTATAAAATTAGTATGTCCTTAAAATAGTCAAAACGTTAAAATAACTTACAGTATGATGACCGAATTCCAATTGTGGCACGTAATAGAAATATTCTCCAAAAGTATTCCGATTGATGACTATATTGTAATGATGTACCAACAATGCAGAAGAATACGCTACGATGTTAAATGTAAATGTCCTTTAAATAAATATCAAGGTATTCCCAATACTGCTATTATTCCAAACATCCTTGAATATTTCGCAATATTGCTAACATATATCCAAATATTCTCAGAATGATTCCAACAAATATTTAAAATCAATATATCAAACCTCTCAGTAACTGTCAAAGGACCAGTTATACTGGCAAAGACGAATGATTTCGCGCAGTAATACTTTCAGACAGAAAGTTTGTAGCGGGAATGGCATACAAGGCTTTGAATAAATAATTTTAGGTATTTCTAAACTATCGTAAACAAGGGTCACTTGCTTTATTCGAGAAGATCATAACATATGTGACTTGCTATTTATTTTCGGAAGCCCACGATGCACAATATCGAGTACATTTGTCCCTTGTCAGATTACGTAATGTTTACATGTACCTTATAATACTATTATTATAGAGATCTAGAAGAGAATGAATGCATTCATAATTATTAATATATGTGCAAACCCGATATCAAAGCAAATATCTGACAGTATACCAAATTTGGATGCCAATGATCCTCTTGTTGTCCACAGCATTTTTGACGACCGTACGTTTTTGGTTCTAAATTCGAATGGTTATTGGTCAAAGTGTTTTTTTTTTCTTAGTTTCTTTTAGGACCACAAGCGCAGTTTTTTTTTCTCATAAATATTTAAAGACTATTGTTCCAGGATTATAATAAAAATGATTACCAGTAATGGAGATTTTTAACTAAATTTGGACCAGTGGATTAGTAGCCTAGGGAATTAATCAAATGTTTTGATGGCCAAATGTCCAGGATGTTTAGGAAAATGTTATGGACTAGTGGCCTAGGAAAAACATAAGATGTTAGTGGTGAAGGTCAGAGGTCAGAAGGTTAGCGTTGTATTGCCCAGTATCCGTACATATTGTACTACTTACTCTACGTGATACATTATATGCTTACAACCAATGTTTAGAAAAGGTCGAAATTGGCACAAAAGATGAACTTAGAAGGTATTGAATTACTACATCGTAAAAGTTCCTGAAATAAATATTAATCATTCATGTTAGGCATCACCCTATCTCATCACGTTACCCAAAACGTTCGCCTTTTTTATATTATCAGAGGATTGCTTCACCATGAGGAATATGGGGGCATAGATGAATCTATATAACTAATATGGCAGATGTATCAAACCAACTCTCTCTCTCTCTCTCTCTCTCTCTCTCTCTCTCTCTCTCTCTCTCTCTCTCTCTCTCTCTCTCTCTCTCTCTCTCTCTCTCTGCAGAATCCAATGAGTTAAGCGCCATGTTGAGTAAACAAATCTAATTTAGTCGAGTTGTAAGGTCAACTACATTCGCAAATCGCTGATGTTCTGGGATGCTAAATTTCTCTACTACAAAAACGATAAATAGTTCCTAGAAATTTATTGTCCAAATTATGGGTCTGGTTACGATTTTCGTACAGTGACGATAATCACCTGAATAGATATATTCGACATGAATACTGGAAATACAAATACTTGATGCGAATTGTGTTGATTGAAGTTGGAAAAGTATGGCTGCAGCTGAGAAATAGCTTCTACAGTGCAGTACGTATTTAATATAACATACCCTGCTATTGTAATCCCTTATTTAATATAACATGCCCTGCTTTTGTAATCCCTTATTTAATATAACATACCCTGCTTTTGTAATCCCTTATTTAATATAACATACCCTGCTATTGTAATCCCTTCAGTTTAGAACTTCTTAATTTTATTTTGTTTTTCTTTCTACAGACACGTTACCTAACTGGGCCGATATCTTAAGCACCAAATTCATAATAGCCACGTTAGATAGAATAAAATTCTGAACCTATTATACAGCTCATCATATTGTGTCAGAGTCTATACATGTGTGAAGTGCCAAATTGTCGGTCGAATCTATTAAATAAATATTAGTTCTAGCCAGCTAGTCATTAGTTAAATTTACGACACATAGTGCAGGAGGGGGTGCCTGGAAAGGCTAGCCGACTGCAGTACTAATTAACATGTTGTTTATACAGGAGTCAGTACTGACCGACGTGACCTGGTGAAAGTTTCATTTTATTACGAAAATGTCACAATTGATAGAAAACAGAGAGTTGTTACTTAAACCCAAAGCGTGTCATCTTGACACGCTGATGTAAGCGACTTTTTAAGGAAAGCGCGAGAAAATATATTTGTTCTGATTGGCCACTGTTGAATAAGGGGTGTGTTTTACACGAGAAATCTTTAGAATATAGTATCTTACTAACTGAATTATAATTCAGTCTTCGAAAAGGGGGCTCTGCAAAAGAGCCAGTCTAGAATTATTATTATTATTATTATTATTATTATTATTATTATAAAGACTCCAGAGCGTATTTTAGAGAAGTACCTCCGTAAAGCAGTAAACAAGGGAAATACCGCCAAAACCAACGGTTGAGAGACGCACCAAAAACACGAGGTATTTGTCTCAATTCCACGTTTATTTTGATGTAATTAATATAATGTCTGCTTCGTTTACAGATCTACATGATTTTGTTGATATATTTTGTTACATTAATTTAGTACATATAATGTGCTTTTGAATTATGAATTAGAATTCTTACCTTAATTCTTAGTTAAGAATGATGTAGTGTTAATATATGTCGTAAAAACACTATGTTGAGTATGGATAGGAAGTGTTATGTTAATTCTTGAATTTATCACATTGTTTGAATAATGATTGTGTTCTAAGAATTTAATGTCTTACTTTAATTAATGATTTACAGGAATACATGTGAATTCACCGAATTTTGATATCGTAGATCATTTAGCGACAGTGTATAATGTAATAAGTCAAGGCAAACCGAATTAACAGATGAGTTAACTGCATTGATTTGAAGACATGTGTAGTTAAATACTAGCCGAAATTGTTATCACTGATAGTAATATCTGATTGTTCGAATCAGGAAAACGGACAGTCCCGACTATTAACAGGGTCACGAGAGACTTAGGTTGTTTTAATTTTCTTTTTGGAAAGAAGAAAATAGCTTTCGGGAAGACGTGCAGTACCGAAATAAAGGACGTACAAGTCGAGAAAAAGGATTGAGAGGTGTATACATTGATACAGTGGACAAGTATGAGTTCAAGCGGAACATCCACGAGGGAAAATTATCTCAGGGGACAGGAACTTCTAGATCAACATTGGATTGAGCAGTGAACGTAGTTCGAGGAAAACAGGTTATGAAAATCGAACAAAAGCAGATGATTTCGATTGTGACTCGATCCTATGATGACATTTAAATATCAGTAATAGAACGGCTAAATTTGTTTAATTCTATTTCAAATCTATTTGTAATTCGGTGAAAGTTCAACTCTAAAGCGCGTATTCCTAATGAAAGGGAATTTCATTGTGTATGTATTTGATTAAATTGTTTATTTATGTTTACGGGGGCTCGTAGTTGTTTTGTTCAATATACATGCTCATTATACCATTTACATTCTCTTACTCGAACCGGGCAATTATACCGTGGGCGGTCATCTCTTAGATAACGAGTATCAGAGGGAAGTGGGTTATAGTGTTATTATTATATGTTGTACAATACCCCTTGACAAAGTGGGACGTAACACTTACCCTTTAACAAGTGGGGCTTATACAATATTATACGAATAACGCTCATGACCCGCGAGAATCTGACAACATGGAAAAAACCAAACAGCCATAACTCAATTTCATGAAAGTGACTTGGTGTTCATGCTTTGTTTAAATATGCTATTTCGTGTATACTTTACATGTTACATTTTGATATTTGCTACCGTTTTATTAAGATAATATATAATTCAATCTGTACATTTAGATGTGCCATTACATTATCTGTATATTAACTATTCAAAACCTATTACAATTATGAACACAACGATGTGAAAACTCTATTCGGGTGACAGTTAGAATCAGCTATATTGGTGGTTATTGCAGTTGGAATCGGGTATATCGTTGGCTATTGAAGTTGGAATAAGGTATATCGTTGGTAAGTGAAGTTAGAATCAGCTATATTGGTGGCTATTGCAGTTAGAATCAGATATATCTTTGGTTATTGCAGTTAGAATCAGTTATATCGTTGATTATTGAAGTTAGAATCTGATATACCTTTGGTTATTGCAGTTAGAACCAGGTATATCATTGGTAATTGCAGTTAGTATCAGGTATATAATTGGTTATTGCAGTTAGAATCGGGTATATCGTTGGTTATTGAAGTTACAATCAGGTATTTACATTGTTATAGCAGTTAGAGTCAAGTATATCTTAGGCTACTACAAACAGAGTCCAGTATATATTTGGCAGTTATAATCAGGTGTATGTTTTGCAGTTAGAATAAGTTATATATCTGGTAGTTATAATCAGGTGGATATTTTGCAGTTAGAATCAGGTATTTTTGGGGTTAGTACAGTTAGAATGAAGTATATCTTTCGTTGTTGCAGTTATAATCAGTTATATATTTGGCAGCTATAATCAGGTGTATATTTTTCAGTTAGAATCAGGTAAATCTTTGGTTATTACAGTTAGAATGAGGTATATCTTTGGTTATTGCAGTTAGAATCAGGTTTATATTTGGCAATTAGAATTAGTTATATATTTGGCAGTTAGAATCAGGTATTTATTTTGTTATTACAGTTATAATCAGGTGTGTATTTGGTTATTGCAGTTAGAATCAAGTATATATTTGGTACCTGAATTAGCTTCGTAAATAAACTTGATTAGCAGATCGCTACAAAATGTTCTACTTTCCAAGTCATACTGAATGAAACGTACCGTGTTTTGGTCTTTTTTAATTACAAATAAATTGCAGAAATGTAATCCATGGAGTTTATATATTAGTTCAAGCCACTTGTTCTGTTTATTCACCTGTAATATATCCAACAATTTGAATGTTACTGATGTACTTGAAATTTAGGAAATTTTCGAATGAGAGGCATTTTTTTAAAAAATAACCTACTAATTTTTGTAGCTGCTGAAAGATTTAGGGTTACACTTCAGTTGAGTTCTTTATATTTTCTTTATCATATATTTGATGTTAGAGTAACATCATATTGCTAACAGTGCCTTCATAAACCCTTGTACTTGTAATTACACCAAACATAATGCACAAAAATCAAATCTGACCAAACCGCACAATTCTAAAGTTTGGAACTATCCAAAAATGTATTTAAAGTTCTGTAACTGAACAGTTGAGGTTAAGCATACGCCTATACTGTCACTTAAAGACGGTGAGTCTTCGTTTTTTTAAAATATATGAAGAACCAAAAATATAGATATTACTTAGTTATTACTTACTACCAACTTCTTGTTCGCTTTCCATTAATATGTTACCTGGCCAACATGCCCTCGTTTTAATAAATATGACTAGTATTGCTTTACACTGGAATTATGGGTAACTTGTCAGACCTTATTTGAGGCTTTTGATACACTAGTATGTCTACATGTAACACACATTCACACGACTATATTTCTTCCCTATCGTATATGGCATAGTAACCCTCCTCCACCGACGGATCACATGACCGCAACTTCTTTATTTTTTCATTCAATATTAATCCTATTTCATTACTACAAACTACTGTAATCTGACCCCATCTGTCCAAGGCGAATATCTGACAGCGAACGCAAAAAAATAATTCCCGCCGCTTTATTAGAAATTACTCAAAGTAAGTCAAAAGGCTAAACGAAAAGAGGAGTCAAAAATATGATTCGTTGACGTAAAATGCCACCTTAAGCGTACCCAGTCGATTTAAACACAAAGTGTGGAAAAAGGAATATTTATATCTAAAAACATGTCGTTTCCCAGTCTGAAAACCAATCTGTGGACCACGCTTAACCGCTTTCAAACAGTACAGGATTGTTTCGTTTTGAAGTCAACTTTGTCAGATGGGACCAGGCCACTACTGACTCTTCCTATTGCTGTGGAGCTCTTCAGACCATGTCACACATTGTGAGCAATTGTCCACTGACAAAGTTCCCCAAATATATATATATATCAAAAAAGGGGCTAATGATATGAATGTTAGACCTGGGTGAGTGGGAATAGACCCATCACGCACTCAACCTATCAACCAATCGAAAGTACGTACGCTTATTCCAAATTCAATCCAGTTTTTCTAGTGGATTTCCCTCTGCCAAAATTGTGTAAGCCACCGATGCAATTCATCAAATGATAGAGTTGAAGAATTAAATTACGTTCCTATCTATGCCAATCTTCTAGTACAAAAGTGTACATAATATATGTCCCTAACAATTTCTTTTGCTGATATGACTAAACGTCATTTGAAAGGTAGCCACTGTCAGAGAGGATTAGATTGTTAATTTTGAGCGTTGTGTCCGAAAATGATCAAGTTAGGCTTTTTGGATGGAGCTTGTCAAGGAGGGTTTCCGTAACCAAGTGGAAGACCCTATTAAGGCAATGAAAGACAATAGCCCTAAAAAGGACTTTTGTTTGAGAATCCCATGATCACTTGTTAATGACCGGTTATCCCTCTGCTCCTGTCGTTGGTAACTGTATACTTCTTGAGTGTCTTGTTTGACCCTGTACTCACTCGATGATTCCCTGTATACATTTTGGGTGTCTTGTTTTGGATTCTCACTCTAAACATCCTTGCTCCCTCGTCAACTTGCTTCCGTATTTTTCCTATCAATTTGGAATTCTCTGTGCTGTTTTGTGTAGAATATATAACCCCATATGACAACTTTTTGCATTGTTAGTTAATGCATGATGTTATTAAGTTACTGCAAGGCCTGATAGTTTTGGGGTTAACTATCTTTATAGTGTATACATTTGAGGTCATTTTCTAAATTAGCATACTTTTGGTTGCAACATTGTGTTGCTGGGCCTGATAGTCTTTGGTTTGAGACTACCTTATAATATCTAATTTGGGGTCATAACCTATGCATATATGATGAGGTTTTTAGTTGCAACATTGTGTCACTGGACCTGCTAGTCTTGGTTTTGAGACTACCTCATACATTCTAGTTGGGACCATAGTTAGGGCCCATGTTAGTGGTTATACTTTAACCACAGAGGTATCGCGGTTTTTAGGGGCCTATAATGCCTTCGTAATATTAAACTCAGTTATGAGATCTTGTCAATGGGGTTATATAGAAGGAAGAAATTAGAAGCATAAGAGAAGAAAAGAGGTAAGACGCTTGCCTTATTGATTGTAAAACTGGTAGTTAATGTAACTTTTGATGTTTATACCTTTATGTATTTCTTTTATTTTAGTTTTTTTTTTATTGTTCCATGTTATTTTACCATTCCATTATGTTAGGTTGCTCTGGAGCTGCCATGGGAACGTTATACCCAGCGTAGTGTAGGTGGGCTCCCGTACGGGTAACGAATCCCTTTTGGCCCCGTACGCTTCCCTCCCCTTCGAACAATATTATTTTATATGCATATTTAGGTACCAGTAAAACATTCCTTTCATTTATGGATGATATGGTGTTATACTTATATTCTATCTATTAGCCCTGTAGTTCTAAGAAATTCAATTATATTATAGTATGTTCTTTGAGGGTTTTTGTTGCATAATTGAATTATTTCTGGATACGTACTTGGTGCGGCAAGTTCTAATTGTTTAGTTATAAATAGATCTCTTTCTTTTTGCGTATTGTTACAGTTATTAAATATATGGTACAGATCTTCCGATACGTTACAGTGGAAGCAGTTGATGTTGTGCGGAAAAGGTCCTATATATTTTCAAAAACTATTAGCAAATTTTGTTTTTCCAAGAATTATCCTAATTATTTTAGATTGTTCATAACTGCTGCACCTGGGTATCAGGATATTTCTATTGACTTCTTTGACAATACTATGTAAAAATCTCCCTTGTTTATTATGGTTCCAATCCTTTTCCCACTTTTGATTTATCAGTGTATAGATTAAATTGTTAATTTCTGTTGGACTATACTTTAGTGGTATGTAATTAGGTTCAGTGAGTTTACTCTTGGCTAATTGGTCAGCTAATTCATTGCCTTTTATGTCAATGTGAGATGTTATCCATAGAAACTCTACTGTTATGTTTAGAGTATCGAGTACTTTAATTATTTGGTTAATTTGCTTAAGAAAGTTTTCTCTTGATTTAGTATTATTGCATTTTATTGATTTTAGGACACTTAATGAATCACTAATAATCAAGGTCTTATCTGGTTTATTTTCTAGTATCCATTTTAAAGATTCCAGGATGGTCCAGAATTCAGCTGTGTAAATGGAGCAGTGATCCGGTAGGCGGCTGCCCATTTTGATATTGAGTGCTGGAATGACCCAAGCCGCAGCTGTTTTAAAGGGGTTGTTAATTTTGGAACCATCCGTGAATATATGAGTATCCAAATCCAAAATTCTAATATGTCATATGTTAATCCAGGGGTCTCAAACACGCGGCCCAAGCACGAGCTGCATGCGACCAGCCAATCCGTATAATGAGGCCCACAAAATGATTAGAGTCACAAAGTGTCATGAGATGTCATCGAAGTTGGTGCGATATATATATATATATATATATATATATATATATATATATATATATATATATATATATATATATATATATATATAGTGGTAGAGCTAATATATCGCATTACAACAACTGTACCTACTTCAATGTCACATTTAATCTGCCTAGGCAAAGGTATATTTAGCAGTAATAGTAGTAGTGGTTTTGGTGGTGGAGAGGTTAACTTGTAATGCATATATATCTCATGAGTGAACTGGAAAAACATGTAAGAATTGTCGAAACCACGAGTAAAATCTTCGAGAGTGAAATGTATCCAGAAATATCTAGTAAAGGCAAAGATGCCTCTAGATTGTATTCTTATATATATATATTGAATGTACAATCCGTCATTTTTATTGATTTCACTTTATGAACAGTTTAGCTGTGTTTCTAATACTGATATGTTTTGTATGTTTGCGGTTTTAAAACTGGACATGGAGTTTTCGTCCCTCATCACTCTCGGCCATACTATCCCTGAACATCTTTACAAATATATACAGTTTCAACAATGCGTAAGATACACTCATAACAAAGTCATAATGAAAATAGTAATGCGTTAAATGTTCACTATTACCGAAATAAATGATATAGTACGGGTAAAGACGCTTCATGATTTCTCTACATCATACTTCATTCTATAGACCCCCGCCGTTTCCTAATGATTATAATTTGTACATTTTTCCAATACTTTTCTCATTGATCGCTATACAAATGTTTATCGTTAATATTGATGAGCAAAATAAATTGGGTTTGCAAAATGCCAGTCTTGGCATATTTTTTTTTCAGTTAAAGATACGTACATGTTGAATACTCCATCCACTTTGTTAACATTGTACACATGAAGTTTGGTATCCCTCCGATTAATTATAATTCACATCACAGCCTGATCGCTCTTTAAATATTTAACTATTGATTGCCAGCTTTTATTTGCAATTTAAATATCTAGACAAACTGATAACTACAGCGGCATATCAATTTTCCTTTACGTTTCACAATGTAGTATTGAAAATGTTCAATTAGTCGATTGGAATGCATTATGGGTAATTAGCATCACACGATTTCTTTTCATTATACACACAAAGAGAATATATTCAAGATTAAAGGACCGTAGTTCCTCTACAACGTGATTCTTCCTACAGATAACAAACTGTATGCTATGGGCCAAACAAAATGAGTTTCGGAGATGGGGAATTTGAGAGAACATAATCAGGACGAATTGTTGCATGAAGAGTTAAGGGCCTTTATGTATATTCTGAAGAAAAAAAATGTCACAAGTTGTGTTCATAAAACTAAATGCTGCCATATGCTAATTTAATCTCGCATTTTTAAATAAAACGAGTTGGTCATCAAAACATTTTCCATTTTTCCAGATTAAATAACAATGTTTTTTAAAAATATTATCACACAGTTTGCAAAGTGTTAAAGGAAATAAACTTAACAAATGATAATGATTATACCAAAATAAAGTCAATGTTCATTAATGAAGTATCTCAAAACTTACAACGCATATACTAGCATCAACACAGTGTGAACGAGTATAACCAAACTAATAACATCTATGAATAGGTTAACTGACAGGACCATGACTGCATTGTCACAAAGTGTATGATTGCATTGACACGAAAACCATGATTAAATAATCACGTAGATCATAATCACATCGTTACGAAGACCATGACTACATTATTATGAAGATCATGATTACATTACCACGAAGATCATGCTTACCTTATAACGAAGTGTATGATTGAATTGTTACGAAGACCATGACTGCATTAGCACGAAGTGTATGCTCGCATTATCACAGACATCATACTTGCATTATCACGAAGACCATGCATGCATTATCAAGACGACATTGACTGCATTATTACTCACACGATAATTACAAATATCTCGAAAACTATAGTTCAATTATCAAGAGACCGTGATTACATTATCACTAAAACCATGACTACAGTATCACGAAGACCATGATCGCATTATCATACAGCGTATCATTAGATTATCACGAAGACCATGACTGCATATATATATATATATATATATATATATATATATATATATATATATATATATATATATATATATATATATATATATATATATATATATATATATATATATATATATATGGGGGGGGATTACTTTATGACAATCTTGCAAGTGTATGACTAACAGGTGTATGACTGCATGTCACACAGCTTAAAAATGTAATTGATTACATCATGACAAAGTATATGATAACACTGACACAAGTTGGATGTTGTCATCATCAAAAAATATAGAATATCATTAACACAGCGTGTTTATTGAATCATCATGAATATATCATTGCATTATTACAAACTACATGCATTATAACCAAGCTTGCAAGTGGACGATTACATTATTACATAGCTGCATTGTCACAAATTTTACACGTGATGATTGCATTGTCACAAATTTTACACGTGATGATTGCATTGTCACAAATTTTACACGTAATGATTGTATTGTCAAAGAATAAGGTTACTTTTCACATTATTATACAGTTTGCTCAGTTTTATTGCACTGTTACAAAGTGTACAATTGAATGTTCTCAAAATTTACGTGAACATTATTTGTATCGTAGAAATTATTATTACATTGTCATACAGCCCACACGTGTGTTATTGGATAAACACACAGTGAATGATTTACTTATCACAAAAATACGACTGAAATAAGTGGCTGATGCCTTTAAAAGAATGTGTGTGATTTCATTATTACACGGAATACGATAACTTTAAAAGAGTTGGATTATATGATTATAATGTTTGCAGTTATAAGACTGCACTAGCATAAACCTGGCAAGTATTATCTTGTGTGTCTGTATTATCTGTGTGTCTGTATTATCATCAAGCTTATTATTTTAAAAAATATATTTTTTGTCAAGATGTTACATGTTCTCCTACATCACTATCTGACTAGATGCAGTGGGAATGACCTTAAGATTATTGTCTATCCTGATCTTTGTTTATGTTTCTATACTTACTCACACACACACAAACACACACACACACACACACACACACACACATACAGACATACACGTTCTCGAATAGTGAACAAAGGAACAACTCATTATCAAAATCCCAAGGTGTTTTACAATGCCGGTCTGTTTCTTTGATACGAAAGTATAGGAAAACTAAGCAGCGAAATGTCCATTTTTTCTTAAAGTCATCATTCACATCTGCAAAACAGAGTATACTATCCACAAAATATGCATGTTTTCTCTATATCACATTGTGTTGGGTACTAAAACACCGAAACCTTTTCCAACCATGTCCATCAGACTTCATTTTAACAGCGACTAAGGCTTATCTTTTACCGGCTATAAAAATGATATTGTAATAGATTAACTTGTTTTCATTATATGTCAGAAATACATATATACGTTAAATTGTTTGTTTGTCAGTTTTCGATATTTTTTTTCCTTATTTGCAATTGTTATTTAAATTTATTCACTGTGTCACGCAATTGTATAAACTATTATATGTATTAAATACGTGTAATTCAGTTTTGTTTTTGTGTACAACGATATCCGAGGCTAATTAATGTGTATTGTGTTTGATTTTGAAACGGTAGTTTGGTCCATCATTTGCAGCACGTGCAAAGTCCTTTTAATGGGAATAACCGAAGCTTCCGTTGCACAGACGATATATTTGCATAAATATATAACTATTGGTAACTCTTTACATAACGGATAATCTTGTAAATCAGCGGTCTACTATAAAGACTTGCATACCTGTAAAGGTATGAAAATTTATTAAATTTTTGTATATAAGATATAACTATTGTACTCAAGTGTCATAGATCATCACCCAGTGTCATAGATCATCACCCAGTGTCATAGATCATCACCCAGTGTCATAGATCATCACCCAGTGTCTCACCAATTGTACACTGATGACACCCAAACATGCAAGTCTAACCACCCAACTGAAGTTGATGTTACCATCCATGGAGTAAACAGGTGCATTTTGTATGTGAAAATCATGGATGACATGTAATAAGCTGCATATGAATGATGATAAAACAGAGGCCATTCTGATCACAACACAAAGACTTTCTCATTCACATCCTTACCCCAGACAATAAATATCAGCAACACCAACATTAAATTCAGACAGTCACTATTAAACCTAGGTGTTACTCTGTGAATGATGATAAAACAGAGGCCATTCTGATCACAACACAAAGACTTTCTCATTCACATCCTTACCTCAGACAATAAATATCAGCAACACCAACATTAAATTCACACAGTCACTATTAAACCTAGGTGTTACTCTGGACAGTACTCTCACATCGCACCAACATTTCATGAACATTTGCAAGGCCGCATATCTTGAACTGAGACGCATCAGTTCCATTCGCAAATATCTTTCAGTTGATGCCACTAAACACTACTCCAGAAACTTCAAAAAGTTCAAAACACAGCTGATCTGGTCATTTTTAGAGTACTTCGATCAGATCACACCTCAACACTGCTCTGTACCCTAAACTGGTTATCCATTCGATACAGAATCTAACACAAAATTTGTTCTATGTGCTATGTTTCAGTGACAGACTCCAGTCCAACATACCAGCAAGATACTTACGCTCCTCTTTTGACAATCGTATACACATAGTTCCCACTATGAACACGAGGTCATATGGACAACGTTCTTTTGCATACCAGGGCCCGGAGATATGGAACGAATTTCCCATTGAAATTAGACACAAAGACACAGTGGTCCCTTTTAAGAGTGCTCTTGAAACTCACCTTTTTCGACTGTAGGAACAAACTTAAAGACCTAATAATGTTTTTTATCTTATTTGTTTTCAGCACGTTTTATGTTTTCCAATTTCGTGGGTTATGTTATTTTTTTTCTGTAGTGTATTCATATCATTATTGCTGTTGTAAAGCGTTTAGAGCTTCTAAAGATTAGGCTCTATACAAAGTCCTCATTATTATTATTATTAGTATTATTAGTAGTAGTAGTAGTAGTAGTAGTAGTAGTAGTAGTAGTAGTAGTAGTATTTATTATTATTATTATTATTATTATTATTATTATTATTATTATTATTAAGTTTATTTCTGTATCTCTGCTATGTAGTTTTGGTGTACGCTGTATAATACACATATTTATATTCTTTTTGTGACTTAGCAAGGAACTTATTAGTAGTAAAATAAGGCTACACTTTTTAGAAATGTTTAGTACAGTGGAATTCTTATCGAGATGGGTTAGGTTTATTTCTTAGCTTTTTGTTTCGTAATTATCGTGCTGTTAATGTAATCTGTATAACATACCATGTATAACGTTATTTCGTGTGTATGCCCGTGTCTATTATAGTACACGGTATGGAATAACAAAGTGTGCCGATGTCGCAGTGTATCTCCTTACATATAAGCACATGGGCTAATAGCGGGATTCGTAAAACACATTGTATATCTCTGAACACGTGGGCTAATAGCGGGATTCGTAAAACACATTGTATATCTCTGAACACGTGGGCTAATAGCGGGATTCGTAAAACACATTGTATATCTCTGAACACGTGGGCTAATAGCGGGATTCGTAAAACACATTGTATATCTCTGAACTGATAAAATAAGTTGTATACCTGCTCCTTTTGGTATTGTATAATTTCATTATCTGAGTTAATTCATTTTACTACACGAGTAAACGTATACATTGTTTACTGAGTACATTATATCCATCTTTTTATTGTAAAATTGCTGTGAATCATTCACCATTTGTCCTTGTATTTTGTAAAGTAATATATTTGTATTTTTCATTATTAAGTCTGTGCGTTATTATGTTAATTAATCCAATTATTGGATTATATATATATATATATATATATATATATATATATATATATATATATATATATATATATACAAGCACGTATTCGTAATTTATGTGTGTGTGTGTGTGTGTGTGTGTGTGCGTGTGTTACTAACATTTTGCATCATATCCCACCCAGTCACATTATCCTGACACCAGGTCGACCAGTAATAACACTAACCTATTATTCCATAGCGCAAAGTGAGGCAGCTATTAGTACCATTTTATTAAGTCTTTGGTATTACTCGGCCGGGGATCGAGCCAGCAACCTACCGCATCCGAGACGGACGCTCTAATCACTAGGCCACGGGAGGGGTCGGAACAGGTAAATATAAAAAACTTCTGAAAGATGACAAATCTATTCAATATAGTTTCATCTTATTTTTAGTTTTGCACAGTCGGGTTTCATATTAACAAACTAAGTTTAATCATATCCGGGTTTTTTCTCTCAATGAATATCATACCCGTTGGCGCGCGGCTGCCCTATTGATATTATTTTCAAATCTAATCACTTCATTAGAAAATTTCGTGTTACCTGAATGTGTCGACCCGTCTCAGGGGCGACGTATGGTTGAGACAGATTCGCATCCCATTATAAAATGCTATTTTACCCTCATGAATGTTATCCAGGTAAACACGGAGTGATAGATTTAGACTAAACGTTGTTAAGTGACAACATTTGTATACTAGTATTCCTTCCGAGGCTGTATAAAAAAAGGCAGTACACGATATGGCTATTTAGAAATTTATGAATTTTTGTATAATGCTTGGGTTGGCTACGTTTTTGCAATTTCAAGACCCTATAGAAGTTAAATATGCCTGAAATAGAGCCACCATGTTTTGAAGTCATGACGGCGCATCACTCAAAATGGTATATTTACCAAGAATCCAATACCTTACGTATTTTATGAATAAGATAGGTTTAGAACTGCAAATATATTATGCTTCTTTTCATCTCAATGCCAATCTGAAACGCACAATGCTGCAAACTGATGGAGTTATCGAGCATGTGTGGTGAGGTCCAATCACCTTGCAGGCATGTTTGACGTCATATGTGAGCCTAATGTCGAGTATGTCCTACAGTATTTACATACATATATATATATATATATATATATATATATATATATATATATATATATATATATATATATATATATATATATATATATATATATATATATATATATATATATATATATATATATATATATATATATATTCTTCTCTTTAATGACTGAATATTTGTTTTATTAAATGCCGTCTCTTCAGTATGTATTGTTGTGCAAACAACATGCTTTTAGATATCGGAAAGTCTATTTTTGTTATTTATAGTGTATTTATTGTTCTCATATATATAAACAACTGATATTCAATGCCAAGAATCTAATTAAATTTTTTAGTACTTAAGATATTATGATCTCTCTGTAATTCTTAACTTTAATTTGAACATTCGCAAGTGGTCAGCAATTATAATTCTTTAGTGGTTTCGCTTTACTTACGCTCTTTAGGCTCAGTTCTGTCCCACGTAAAATAATTGCAATCAAACTAAATTACTTCATGATATTATTGCAATCACAAAGTATGTGTTTCGTCAAGAAAAACGTGAAGCGATACATTGTTGATTGAGAGATGTCAATTTTACCTGGTTCTGGTTTATACAAAGATTTTTCCTGGAACTCTTTTCCAGAGTAATGTTTCTAGAGATATGCATACTCGTTGCTAACGGGAACGTAATATATACATAGGTTATATTAAGCACGTTACATCATTTCCTAGCTAGAAATGTTCACAGGAGAGTAAATGTAGCATTTTAGTATTCGTCCTGTTTTACCATACAATGTAATGCTTTGTTACCATACATGTTTGCTTACCTGTTTAGTAGTTGAAACAAATGCTCGCCCATATTATCAAGGGGTTTAATACATTTAATGTACGCGATGAACTTAATAAGTACAAAGGTCTTTTTCCGTTTTAATCCATGCAAATTTACATTTAGTTTAACACTGTTTTTAAATGCCATGCCAACGTGCGTAACACTGCATTAAAAGGACATTCCATCTTAAAACAGGCCCTGTTAGATACAATTATGTCCATGTGTACCTTTTCATTGTGACGTCATATAGCTAGCATTGTGAACTACCTATATTGTCATCTGACAGCACTGCTCTCATACGAGGTTAAATGTTGATCTATTCAGTGAAATGGAAGAAATTGAATATCTTTTTTTTATTTATTGCGAGCTCAGTCTATGTACGAATGATTAAAGAACTTTACCTTCAGTATATTAGTTACTTTGTCATAGGCAAGTAAACACTTTACAAGCCACGGCATAGTTGATATGTGTTCTTGTTTATAAGACACGAAACAATCAGCGCCTCGGGAACACTAATGAAAATGGTTAAGGAAACACTTCCCTTCGATAACTGATAGAAAGATACTACTGTTTTTTATGGCATTCTTTTAAACACACACACACACACACACACACACATTGCAAATAAACATCTAACAAATATGCACTTGTAAATGAAGTAATGCAGTTGTTATTGTTTTATTAATGTTTAGTCAATGCCCATGAGTAATTGTTTTTGAAATAAGCAAAACGTTTGAATAGATTTTTATCGATTGGGAGCCTAGAAAACGATTACAGATTAGCTTGATTACCTGTCTTTTTTAGTCTTGTTGCAGTGGGCATCATAATTTGTTGAGCTTGATATATTCACTACATATTCACATATGAATAAAAATAAATCGTGTTTATAAAAAAAGAATCAATGTGGAAGCATGCATTATCTTTGGTGAAACTTTTTTTCAGTTTATCGTTACAGATTGGTACTAAATTAAAAGATATCGATATCATTTAAATTATTTTTGTTAGAAAACAATGTTTTTTTGCGGAAGAATTTAAGAAACAACTGTTCGCTATCAATAATTTGTTTTAAAAAAGGTGAGATTTTATTTTAGATAACAGACAAGAAATTGCTTGATACAAACATCTTGTGTGGGGTGGTATACTACAGATGTATCTAGAAAGATCTCTCACTAGATGGGCAAAAAATTGAACAAAACAAACCCACACTTTTTCATCAGAAGCCTGCATATTGGAAACTTTTATATAATAGTTGGAATTAACCTAAAGCCATATTAAACCCATATTAAAGCCATTGCTGACACCGCACACGAATAACTGTCTGTAATCGGCTGGAGTTTCAAAGCGTCCATTTTGTATTTCTTTTTAAAGTTGCGCAACATTTTATTTTCAGAGTTTTATAATCTACATCCCAAAAAATTCGTTCAGAGAGTGTAAGCATGTTTTGCTGTTCTCACCGCGATAAGTATAAAATATTTTGCCCAAAAAATAACATTACGCTCTATGGAAATCAAATTAGTCATCTACCCCCAACTGGTATGTATTGTAAGAATTTTGGTAATTATTATTGAAACAAATGACTTGTTTATAGGCGTAATCCTTAATAGAAGGGTAAAGAAGTATTAAGTTACTGTATTCGTTCAACCTTATTAAGGATATTACCAAGCAATCGAGGTATGCACATATTATGTGTTTGATTGTCCTTTTAAACACGCATACTTTAAAAAGATGTTGGTATTTCCCTATCTTCAGTGACCAAACTGTTTGATTGTCCTTTTAAATACGCATACTTTAAAAAGATGTTGGTATTTCCCTATATTCAGTGACCAAACTGTTTGATTGTCCTTTTAAACACGCATACTTTAAAAAGATGTTGGTATTTCCCTATCTTCAGTGACCAAACTGTTTGATTGTCCTTTTAAATACGCATACTTTAAAAAGATGTTGGTATTTCCCTATATTCAGTGACCAAACTGTTTGATTGTCCTTTTAAACACGCATACTTTAAAAAGATGTTGGTATTTCCCTATCTTCAGTGACCAAACTGTTTGATTGTCCTTTTAAATACGCATACTTTAAAAAGATGTTGGTATTTCCCTATATTCAGTGACCAAACTGTTTGATTGTCCTTTTAAACACGCATACTTTAAAAAGATGTTGGTATTTTTTTATCTTCAGTGACCAAACTGTTTATACATGCCATTAAGCTAGCATAACATTATTTCTTTTGGTTTTTGGATAATATAAGATTTACTCATAAACAAATACCTTCCACAAAGCACAATGCTATCAATCACGAGTCAAACGGGGTCAAGGTCATGATACAATTTTATTATTGTTATTGTATTATATTTTTTTTTTAAAAATTAATTGATAATATTCACGAAAACATTAATTGATATCACTATCAAGTAACCTTATATATTTGCTTCTTGTAATTTACCTTCTTGTTGTCAAAATCGCTCCGATGGCCTAAGTGGTTAGTTTGTCTGCCACGGATGCGTGAGATCGCGGGTTGGTTACCTGAATCATATTTGAGACTTACAAAAATGGTATTAGCAGCTACCTTGCTTGGCGTTCAGCATTAAACATAATGTCAAATATCCGACATCAGATTAATATAATTGAGAAACCAAAATGTGATAGCTAAAAATCAGACACAATCCTGTTTTGGAAGGTGATAGGTTTCACATGTTAACTAGGTAAAACTGTCCCCGCTCACCTAAACAATTTGCTGGGGTTATTAGTCAGACTACTAGAGTACTTCATCTCTCTCTCTCTCTCTCTCTTTCTCTCTCTCTCTCTCTCTCTCTCTCTCTCTCTCTCTCTCTCTCTCTCTCTCTCTCTCTTCTCTCAGTGAGAGTCAAATGGGTAATAATTTAATAATGAATGTATGAAAAGAGTTGAATAATATCCATATTTCATTTGTTGTGTGTAAAATGTAGTCCCAACCAAACGTTTAACAAATATTTCCCTTCAAAAGTAGATTATACTTTTCATTAAACTATATATCAAACCACAAGCTTCCTCCCTCCTAAACTAAACATTTTACACAGACAACATCATCTACTCAAAATGTCCCACGCACATGATGTCTCATTGTTGGATGCAGTATTCCTCTAGAGTACAGTAGACGATACGTGTTTACGTAACACATCTTGTCACTTTAAAAATGGCATTGTTGCAATATGCTTTACGGGATGAATAAATTCCCATATTTAATGTATAATGTATTTGTGACGGATATTCGTAGTACTTTATATATATATATATATATATGTGTGTGTGTGTGTGTGTGTGTGTGTGTGTGTGTGTGTGTGTGTGTGTGTGTGTGTGTTACAGTACATATTATGTATATATAATATGCGAGTTGAACATATTACAGTTACAGCTAATCATAAAAAAACCAAATGCTGGTGGACTCTTTTTCTTTTCCTTATAGCGTGTGCATTTTCATACTTTTGATATTATATATAATATGAGAGTTAAACATATTACAGAGGGGCTCTGAAGCTCTCTCCGTTACGGATCACTGCCATTTCACCTCTGTCTGTGTGGGTCCGAGTCTCATGTTCTGCCAATGTGGGTAGGTGAGAAAGCTTGCCAGTAGCTTCTCGTGGGTCGGTGGTTCTTTCTGGTTTCTTTTCCAGGGTTCTTCTTTCACCATTAATATTGTCCGCCATGTATAGCCTATCTTGTGCTGAAAAATGGCGTTAAACCCTACAACATCCACATCTACATATTACAGTTATAGCTTATCATGCAAAAAACAAATGCTGGTGGTCTTTTTCCTTTATGAAGGCTTCTAATGCGTAATCCTAACTGTCTAACTTTACTTAAGAAGCACGTGTCAAAACGGCATGAAAAGAAAAAATGTTCGGCAATGTTTAAGAAGTATTATATTTTTCAGTTGGAATAAGTCTAACAACACCGAAATCTGCGTCAATAATTATTAACAATCGGCTTTTGTTGACGGTGCATCAAACTTCGATATAGCACGTGTGGATAATGTTTCTAAATATTTACCTGTAGTTAGGGTACGGTATTTGAAATAAAAGATGAAATGCGAGGCTGTTTATTTTTGTAAATAATATGAAGTTTTTTTTATATTATTTTAATTATATTGTATAGCAAGTCCTGAGGTCTTATTCCACACCATTGGTTATATGTAGTATTTATTGGCCACCTGAAAACATCGATCGTTCGATACTATCAATTACAATCGCTGTTGTCTGTATTCTCTAATCGCGCGAGTCGCATGAGGCGTGGCATGTTATTTAAATAACAATTGAATTCTGCACCACAGTCAGTGTAGTTACAGTTGTTTAATAAACGCTTTTTCAGAGACTGAGAGAAAACATTTACATTTTAAGGAGCGAAACGGAATTTGAAGCTTGATTGTGAGTTATTTATTTTTTTTATCATCATCATCATCATCATCATCATTATTAGTATTATTATTATTATTATTATTATTATTATTATTATTATTATTATTATTATTATTATTATTGTTAATGGTAGTATTAGTAGAAGGAACAACAGCAGGAGTGGTAACATTAGTTAATACTCCATAGCTTTCAAGTGAATTCTATATTTCATATATTTGCGTTTGTATTCTCAATGTATTCGCGTCACCGTAGCAACCATAATGGCTGTATTTCTGCGCGGGCACTAAATTTGACCTAAATGTTCAATTATGCTTGCTAGACTTAAAACAAATGCAGTACTGGATAAATACATTCCAATCTTTTAAGAAAAATATTAATATTATTTTTTTTTTTTTATAGATTTTCATACTTATAATTTGGCATTTTTGGCATATGTGTATGTCTGTATGTTTCCTGTCTGTCTGACTACATAATCAAGGTATCTAATATTGTGTGACGTGGGATTTTGAATGTGCAATGTTGAATAACTGTTCCTGTTTTAATCATCAAGGATTGATCAAGTTGGTGGTATAAGGACATTCATTAAATATTAAACCAACTTCACAAATTTTTTAACTGAAATGGTTGTTAAGGTAATTCATCTGTCTTATTTATGACTTAATATTCTGTATTCAGTAGACTATCTGTTCACTATCTCCAATATTGAATATATTAAGTAGACTATCTGTTCACTATCTCCAATATTGAATATATTAAGTAGACTATCTGTTCACTATCTCCAATATTGAATATATTAAGTAGACTATCTGTTCACTATCTCCAATATTGAATATATTAAGTAGACTATCTGTTCACTATCTCCAATATTGAATATATAAAGTAGACTATCTGTTCACTATCTCCAATATTGAATATATAAAACTGTAATGGAATTGTGTGACTAAATGATGTCCTCTTTACATGATTAGAAGCAGAAAACTCAGCAATATCTAGCATTATTTATTTATTTATTTATTTATTTATTTATGTATTTATTAGTTCCAATATTATAAGTATTATTATCAGCTTGAACTTGTTTCAAATCAAATTTTAAAATATGCAAAGTTTATTATATCTGGAAAAAACTCCAACCAATGAGTCCAACATCTCAGCCATATAATCATTAACAACTTCTCTTTATCTTTCATTTCCCTTAAATTGTGTTCACATATAATTATTTTTGCACAATTATGTTTTCATTTGGTCTTTATAATGACTTTTCCTGAGAATCCAGAATATGTGTAACAAAGAGATGATTATCTAATTACCTTAGTCATCTAATTACCTTAGACATCTAATTACCCTAGTCATATAATTACCGTAGTCATCTAATTACCTTAGTCATCTAATTACCCTAGTCATATGTTCGAAAACTGGTATTTATTGTGAGTATGCTAAAAGGTGTAGTTGACGTTAGCAATGAGATAAAATTACGTACAACATGATAGTATAAACGAGTTACCACATGTCTAAATTCCAGTTACTTAGGTGGCATAGGAATTGAATAAAATAATTTATTATTATTTTTTTTATCCCTTATCTTCCGCGTGCACATCAGTCTTATATATTGTTAACGACACATCAGCACTTTCAGGGCGTATAGTGCCATTAAAAGATAGGTCTTATCAATGGTAAAGGCAAACTGTTTGCCTAAACCGAAAGAAAGACAACAATGCTAAAAAGAACAAATAGCAACACAATAAGAAAATATGCAAACAATGTTCGAAGCCTTAAGAAAAGAGACAGTTGAAGCCTCACTCAAGGTCAAATAGGATAACATCCCAAAGGCAAGATCAAACCTTTTGTCTATACACTGCAATACTTTTAAAATGTCGTGATATTTTCAACTGAACATACCTAGAGGATCTGGACCCTACTGCAAACAAATTACCTTCATTGGTCTCTTCTTACGGCGTTAAGGATGGCACTTGGGTCTATGTTAAGTTTACAAAGTGGCATTCCAATGAATGACAATATATTGATGGTACGAAAAGCACAATAAGATGAGGCAACTTGTGCAGTCAATTTTAAAACAGGCAATAAGTTAAACTTGCCATGTATATTAGCAGGGGTTTGTTTTATTATAATAAATTTTCTGGCATTTTTAAATAGTCATTAGCTAAGAATGGGTCACTATCCTTGTTTTACTTTCGTTATTATCTAGACGTTTAAGAAAATTTTTACACAATTAATTTTAGTGAGTATTATACCACTGTACCTGTTCTATGTTTAAATTCAATTAAGAATAAATTTAAAAATCTCTATTTGCAAGAAAAAATATTACATCTGACGTTATCAATATTTTGTCATATGTATGATTATTAGACTGCTCAATATTTGTTAATACATGCTTTTGGAATGATGATGTATGAGTATTAGACTGCTCTATATTTGTTAATACATGCTTTTGGAATGATGATTTATGAGTATTAGACTGCTCTATATTTGTTAATACATGCTTTTGGAATGATGATGTTGATTATTAGAATAAGATACAAAAACTGACATGTTATGCACTGAATTGATACATAGTGATCTGATGCATACTGATGGGATGCACACTGGCATGATACATACCGATTTGATACACAGTGGCATGATAGGTACCGATTAGATACACAGTGGCATGATAGGTACCGATTTGATACACACTGGCATGATAGGTACCGATTTGATACACACTGGCATGATAGGTACCGATTAGATACACAGTGGCATGATAGGTACCGATTTGATACACACTGGCATGATAGGTACCGATTTGATACACACTGGCATGATAGGTACCGATTAGATACACAGTGGCATGATAGGTACCGATTTGATACACACTGGCATGATAGGTACCGATTAGATACACAGTGGCATGATAGGTACCGATTTGATACACACTGGCATGATAGGTACCGATTTGATACACACTGGCATGATACATACCGATTTGATACACAGTGGCATGATACATACCGATTTGATACACAGTGGCATGATAGGTACCGATTAGATACACAGTGGCATGATACATACCGATTTGATACACAGTGGCATGATACGTACAGATTTGATACACAATGGCATGATACATACCGATTAGATACACAGTGGCATGATAGGTACCGATTAGATACACAGTGGCATGATAGGTACCGATTTGATACACACTGGCATGATAGGTACCGATTTGATACACACTGGCATGATAGGTACCGATTAGATACACAGTGGCATGATAGGTACCGATTTGATACACACTGGCATGATAGGTACCGATTTGATACACACTGGCATGATAGGTACCGATTAGATACACAGTGGCATGATAGGTACCGATTTGATACACACTGGCATGATAGGTACCGATTTGATACACACTGGCATGATAGGTACCGATTAGATACACAGTGGCATGATAGGTACCGATTTGATACACACTGGCATGATAGGTACCGATTAGATACACAGTGGCATGATAGGTACCGATTTGATACACACTGGCATGATAGGTACCGATTTGATACACACTGGCATGATACATACCGATTTGATACACAGTGGCATGATACATACCGATTTGATACACAGTGGCATGATAGGTACCGATTAGATACACAGTGGCATGATACATACCGATCTGATACACAGTGGCATGATACGTACAGATTTGATACACACTGGCATGATACATACCGATTAGATACACAGTGGCATGATAGGTACCGATTAGATACACAGTGGCATGATAGGTACCGATTTGATACACACTGGCATGATAGGTACCGATTTGATACACACTGGCATGATAGGTACCGATTAGATACACAGTGGCATGATAGGTACCGATTTGATACACACTGGCATGATAGGTACCGATTTGATACACACTGGCATGATAGGTACCGATTAGATACACACTGGCATGATAGGTACCGATTTGATACACACTGGCATGATAGGTACCGATTAGATACACAGTGGCATGATAGGTACTGATTTGATACACACTGGCATGATAGGTACCGATTTGATACACACTGGCATGATAGGTACCGATTAGATACACAGTGGCATGATAGGTACCGATTTGATACACACTGGCATGATAGGTACCGATTTGATACACACTGGCATGATAGGTACCGATTAGATACACAGTGGCATGATAGGTACCGATTTGATACACACTGGCATGATAGGTACCGATTTGATACACACTGGCATGATAGGTACCGATTAGATACACAGTGGCATGATAGGTACCGATTTGATACACACTGGCATGATAGGTACCGATTAGATACACAGTGGCATGATAGGTACCGATTTGATACACACTGGCATGATACATACCGATTTGATACACACTGGCATTATACATACCGATTTGATACACAGTGGCATGATACGTACAGATTTGATACACACTGGCATGATAGGTACCGATTAGATACACAGTGGCATGATAGGTACCGATTTTATACACAGTGGCATGATACATACCGATTAGATACACAGTGGCATGATAGGTACCGATTTGATACACACTGGCATGATAGGTACCGATTTGATACACACTGGCATGATAGGTACCGATTTGATACACACTGGCATGATAGGTACCGATTTGATACACACTGGCATGATACATACCGATTTGATACACAGTGGCATGATACGTACAGATTTGATACACACTGGCATGATACATACCGATTTGATACACACTGATATGATACATACCGAGTTGATACACACTGACATGATACATACCGATTTGATATACAATGACATGATACATACCAATTTGATACACAGTGGCATGATATGTACAGATTTGATACACACTGGTATGATACATACCGATTTGATACACATTGGCATGATACATACCGATTTGATACACACTGGCATGATACACGCTGACTTGATCAGCACTGATTTGGGGGTGTGTGTGTGTGTATGTGAGAGAGAGAGAGAGAGAGAGAGAGAGAGAGAGAGAGAGAGAGAGAGAGAGAGAGAGAGGAGAGAGAGAGAGAGAAAGAGAGAGAGAGATTTTTAACGTAGCTTTAACAACTTTTCAGTCATTTCGCTACAATGTATGCGTGTGGCAGTTTAAAGGGATGTCTAGCACTGGGGCATTATGCCGCAGACATGTAGCATGACGTCCCACCCAGTCACATTACTCTGACACCAGGCCGACCAGTCCTGACAATACATTCTTAAAGCTGAACGTCAAGCGAGGTAGAGGTTAGTACCATTTTTGTAAGTCTTTGGTATGACTCGGCCGAGGCTCGAACCCACAACCTCCCGCTTCCGAGACGGACGCTCTAACCACTAGGCCACCCACTGATTTGGTACACACTGATTTGATACACCGGTATTATACACGCTAATTATATAATCACTCATTTGGTACACACTGATAGGATACACACCGATATAATACACGCTGACATGATACACGCTGATTTGATAATCACCGATTTGGCGCTCACTGATTTGATACCCACCAATTTGATAAACTGACATTATACACGCTAATTTGATAATCACTGATTTGATAATTACTGATTTGGTACACACTAATTTGATACAGAGCGATATGATACACACTGATTTAATGCACAACGATATGATACACAATGACATTATACACGCTATTTTGATACTCACTGATTGGTACACACTGATTTGATACACGCCGATTTGATACACACTGATTTGGTACACACTAATTTGATACACAACGATATGATACACGCAGATTTGATACACAGCTATATGATGCACACTAAGTTGGTGCACATTGATTTGATACACACCGATTTTATACGAACTGACATTATACACGCTAATTTGATAATCACTGATTTGGTACACACTGATTCAATACACACTAATTTGATCCACAGCGATATGATACACGCTGATTTAATACACAGCGATATGATACACACTGATTTGGTGCACATTGATTTGATACACAACGATTTGATACACACTGACATTATACATGCTAATTTGATAATCACTGATTTGCTACACACTGAATTAGTACACGCTAATTTGATACACAGCGATTTGATACAAGCTGATTTGATACACAACGATAAGATAGACAATGATTTGGTGCACACTCATTTGATACACAACGATTTGATACACGCTGACATTATACACGCTAATTTGATTATCACTGATTTGGTACACACTGATTTTGTACACGCCAATTTGATACATAGTGATATGATACACACGGATCTGATACATAGCGATATGATACACGCTGATTTGATACACATCGATATGATACACGCTGATTTGATACATAGCGATATGATACACACTAATTTGGTGCACACTGATTTGATACACAACGATTTGATAAACTGGTATGATGCACACTTATTTGATGCACGCTGAATTGATACACATTGACATAACACAGATTGATTTGATACAAACCGATTTGATACACACTGAGATGATGCGTGCTGATTTGATACACGCTATTAGATACACACTGATTTGATACACACTGAGAAGATAACAGATTGATAGGATACACACTGATACGCGGAATGAAACAACATTTTAGGCCTCCAGCGCAGTTTCAATTAAATTCTGTCTAACGATGAGCTGATAATTGTTTCAATACAATCATATCCCTGTTCTCTAATTCGTGTTTTTTATCAGTTTGTTTTTAAACAAATAAAATCTTCACTCGACGAAGTTTAACAGACCTAAATTACGAGTTCTGTAACTTTGACAACGTTCAACGTGTTTTGCCATGGTATGCCTGTACGTGGGGACGAATTGTTTAATAATGTCACGCTTTCAAAGTTCGATGTGATGATAAGGTGATCGATGGAAGATTACGATATTCGGTTACTCACTTATAGCAAGAATAACAATGAAAACCAATAAAATGAATGTTTTCATTCTGAGGTAGTTAGTTATTTCCGGCGTGGCTACAATATTTTAATATGAGAAAGGACGACAAATTCCAGTTCTGTTGACATTAATATTGATGTATGGCAAAATTAACAAGCAATAACAATTACAGCCTATGAACAAGACATCCAAACATAAAGCTTTTAAAGCGATGAAAAATTATATTCAGCGCAGCTCAGTTTTGAGAGACTTCTTTGTAGACGCTCAGTTTAAAAATCAGTGAGATCTGCACGTTTACAATCCGTATGACATCTCCTTTTACAGCTAAAAAAAAGTTATTTTTACATTCAATCCAACTATTGCGTACAGTTTATCGGTAAATAGCTGTATTCTGAGGACATTTCTTTTCGTTTAAATTTTTTATACGTTATCTAATCAGCGAACTTCATCATGGTGAATACTGTATGTAATGTCATACAATTCGCTGATGTATGCATAACCTCTACATTAGGGATTTTATTTCTCGGCGTACAATTAATTACACGTGTTTATCTCGGCGCATGAGATGGCGACAGCCTTTTATTATACAATGAAAACATGTTTGCAACTATTGGAGCTGTACTATTAATATGAATATTAATTGTCTTAATAGGTAAGTTGCTAATTGGACGAAAAATATAAGACAGGTCGACCCTGACATAATTGGTTTTATTTTTTGTGAAGAATCAGCATGTAACATTGGTCACCAGTAATATTCATATGTTACAGGTACATTACAAAATACGAATTTATTTAAGAAACACCTGAAATCTATAACATATGCGAATGTGACAGATTGGAAAAGTAATTTATGATAACTTGCGATAACGGTATCAGTCCCAAATCAATTAAGCACTTAGTATTTTAGTATCGTGGAGTCATATTGCGAAATGATTATACCTGTCGATCGTGTCTTTTGATGTGACATTGACTCATACAAAAATGAGACGGATCGATATGAGAATTACAGTGAGTATGCACAGCTTCCTACAAAACAGATACTTGATACGGAACAATTTTGTATCATTAATTTAATCAAGATCAACTTCTGGACAAAATACCGTGTTGTTTTAGACCATTTTGTTTTGAAACTTGTATTTGCTATGAGTATGCAGTCTAATGTGGCTGTAATAACAATACGATAAAATTACATACAGTATGTGGGCATAAAATTGTTCCCACTTCCCGAAATTATATTGATTTATATGATAAGTTTCAATTTCATGAAACAGTATGTGGAAAGTATATGTTCACTGAGGATGGTACACCAGTGGTGCCATAATATGATGTATATGAAACTAACTGAATATTAATTTCTTTCCTTTTAGGGGTCTCTTAACCCGTTACCATAATTCTTATGTATGTATGTATGTATGTATGTATGTATGTATGTATGTATGTATGTATGTATGTATGTATGTATGTATGTATGTATGTATGTATGTATGTAGGGTTTAACGCCAATTTTCAGCACACGATATGCTATACATGGCGGCCAGTATTAATATTGAAGGAAGAACCCGGGAAAAAGCCCTGGACTCACGAGAAACTACTGGCAAACTTTCCCACATATCCACATTGGCCGAATCTGAGACTCGAACCAACTCATACAGAGGTGAGTTGGCAGAGATCCGGAACGGAGAGGTTTTAGACCACTCGGCCACTCGAGGTATGTATGTATGTATGTATGTATGTATGTATGTATGTATGTATGTATGTATGTATGTATGTATGTATGTATGTATGTATGGATGGATGGAGGGAGGGAGGGAGGGAGGGAGGGAGGGAGGGAGGGAGGCAGGCAGGCAGGCAGGCAGGCAGGCAGGCAGGCATGCATGCATGCATGCAGACAGGCAGGCAGGTAGGTAGGTAGGTAGGTAGGTTGTAGGTAGGCAGGCAGGCAGGCAGGCAGGCAGGTAGGTATGTATGTATGTAGGTACGGTTTAACGGCACTTAAGCACATCCCTTGCCATATACTGTCTAGCAACAGATAGATAGCAATAATGGTGAAGGCAAAAATATTGCCAAAACATCTATATAAAGAAGAACCTAATTTCCCAACTAAAAAAAGGAAACATCTTAAGTAAACATGTAGGATGCAAAAGATGATACACTCAAATGATGATCAAAAATATCCAAACAAAACCATATGAAACATGGATAAAGGTAACATAGGGCAACATTTGTTAAACACAATGTCAACTAAAGTTAATTATTGGTAGATAGTGCCCTCTGTGGGTCAGTGTAGCTCCTCAAAACACACCCAATTCTCAGTCTGGTCATTCAGGTATTAAGGGCAGTTTTGTAGTCACTTTCTGATTTGTTGTTGCCGGAAAACGGCATGGCGATTTTTAAATCGGGATTCACTCCACAATAACTGTGAGCTAAGCCATGGATGTAGGAAGGATGTTACAAAGTTTGAATGCGGTGATTCTTCAGGATATTTGTCACGATAGCAGATGTGAGTCGTTGCGTTGTCGTGGAATATATGGATATCGCCGGTATCGGCGAGCGGACGGGTGATTGGGTAATGTTCTACGACGTATGGTCACACTTCAGAGGCATTAAAAATGCCCAGTGACTCTATTTGTTGTTGTTGTTGTTGTTGTTGTTTTAGGGTTTAACGCCATTTTTGAGCACATGGTTGCCAGTATTATTGGAGGAAGAACCCGGTGAAAACACTCGAAAAGAATCACCGACCCACGACAAACTACTGGCAAGCTTTCTCATATAACTGCTTTAGCCGAATCTTAGACTCGAACCCACACAGACAGAGGTGAGACGGCAGTGATCCGTAACGGAAAGCGCTTTAGACCTCTCGGCCACTCAGGGCCCCTGACACTATTTGTACCTAGAACAAGTTCACGTACGACTAGGCATAAAATCTCTGCATAAAAACTCTCTTGACAGTCAGAATGTGTCGAACGATTTGTGAGCTCTGCACGTCGTCTCCGAATTTACTTTCTCTTGAGCGGAGTTAAAAACTTAAGTACATGTGTGATAACATGTTCCAATTTTTTTTTCGGGTCATTTGTTTTATATGTGGCGATTAGCTGTTTAATAATTTAAACCTGAGTATTTTTTGTTATCAGTCATCCATCTTGCACAGACCTTGAAGCTGAACATGATTCTTTTTTATACTAATTTAGAACAAAATGTTAACCAATCAACGTATGTGATTAAAGAAAATATATTTCTCTATATATTCAACATCTTTAGCGTAAGGGAGTTGCATATAAACCCTGTTCAGATAGTTGATCCCCCTCCGACTTGCCAGAGTCTTACCGTATTCCATCTTCACAGAAGCCACTTCGGCTCACCAAACGTGAATAGTGACCTTCCTGAACGTGAATAGTTTACACGGATTTGCTAACATTTAAATAATAACTAACCCGTAAGCCTCGATATATGTGATGGGGCTGTCAGAGAATTATATCCGGAAACTTTAGGCAAGTCAGCCCCGAGAGTTTGCTAAGAGCGCCCAGGATAACTGTATGTTAGTTCTCCAATATTTTGCTAGGCCAGTATCATTACTACTGTTACGTCACATGAAATATGAACAGCTACTGACCACTGCATTTAACGTTATTTTGTGTGTCGATCGGCAGTACATATGTTGTCGTTCGTTCAATGATTCGACGAGGACCTCTTTAGTCATCAGAGGGTTGGAGGGGCTGGTTCCGTTATGTTACTTATGAGGCCAACCCGTAGTTCGTTTACATAAAGGACAGGGTATAAGCTGGATATCTCCAGGAGAATTAATGCCACGTGCTTTTCTGGCTTGCTGCTATCATGCTAGATTCCCGCAACATGGAACCTTTGTGCACAGAGGAACGCAAACTGACTCGATCGCTTGATGTCTGCTCCCAGGAATCAGTGTTTATGTTGGATACGTTAAATGCAGCTTTTATATTGTTTTTGAATCGTTTCTTTTGACCTCCTTGGGATCGCTGTCCTTGATATAGCTCGCCATTTAAGGGTCTCTTCTGCAGCCGATGGTCTGGCATTCGTGCAACATGTTCCGCCCAGCGTAGCTGGCATTGCATCAGGATGGTTTGATTGCTGGGGAGACCTGCTTGGGTGAATACCTCAGTGTCTGGAACCTTGTCCTGCTGCTTAATGTTGAGGAATTTCCTGAGACTTGTGATGTAAACGTGTTTCAGCGTCATGACATGGCTTTGGTATACTGTTCACGTTTCGCATAACGTAAAGTAGTGTGGGGAGCACAACTGCCCTGTAGACCTTTAGTTTGGTCCAGATGCTGATACATCTTCTATTAAAGACGTTGGCATACATTCTGCCGAAAGTGGCTCTGGCAAAGCGAAGATGAATCTCATTGTCAGTAGTGACGCTCTGTAACAGTGTGTTGTCAAGGTAGGTGAGACAGTTTTCGATTTTGCCGTTGACGGTAATGTTGGGCTCACCATAGGGTTTTCCAGTGGCCGACTGATGCAGGACTTCAGTCTTCTTGGTGCTGATGGTAAGACCAGAGCTTGTGCAGGAACTGGATAACTTGTCACCTATACATTTTAGGTTGACTCCTAAGCCAGGAGTGAGGCGCAGCAATCAGCAAATAGGAAATCCCTGATTGTGTATATAATTACCATGGGTTTCGCTTGAAGCCTCCTGGAATTGAATAGTTTTCCATCTGTACGGTACCTCATGACGACTCCAACCTCTCCGTCTCTGAAAGCATTAATCAGCAGGGCGGAGAACAATAGATTTAACAATGTAGGTGCCAGAACACAACCCTGCTTGACGCCATTTGTTACTGGGAATGGCTCAGATGTCTCTCCATAGCCTGGACTCGTGCCTGCATGCCATCGTATAAATGCTGCACCATGGTTATACATTTTCTTGGGCATCCGTACTTGACCATTACTTTCCACAAGTCTTCTCTGCTGACAGTATCAAAGACCTTTGTCAAATCGATGTAGATGGTGAAAAGGTCAGTGTTTTCCTCTTTGAGTTTCTTTTGTAGCTGCCTCGCAGCAAACACCATGTCGATGGTTCCACGTTCTTTTCTGAATCCACATTGGCTTTCTTGCAGTAGTCCCTGGTCAAGGTGTGTAGTGAACGGTTCAGTAAGATTCTGTTTAGTATCTTACCTGTAAGTGAGAGTAAGGATATACGCCGGTGGTTGTCGCAGGTTGCCGTTACGTTTATACAGGTGGATCACGGAAGCGTCTTTGAATTCCTGGCTATACATGTACTGACATATACAAACTCTAAGAAAACTATAGTACCAAATCTTTTCAAACACCTTTTGGGGAAGGGGACTGTTGTCTATTGTAACGCCATCAATATTCCAAGTATATTACGCATATTACCAGCAAAGATGATGTGTTATGACCATCCGTGGTAATAACGCGAGTTATACGGTAATCATGATTCATTACAGATTTAATTACAGTGAACTATAAGTCTCACCTTAGATGTACCGTATATAACGGCGCAATCGTAACAAACTGCAGTCTGTTGACACTGTAGGCGACGGCAGATCTGGGTCAATGCAGTTTTTAAGTTGAATGCAATTATTAAGTGAATATTAACGATTATTCATAAGAAATTTAAACTACATTACACAGTGTGTCTCAAATTACCAATAATTTGCTTCATTTGCGAGATGTGTCCATTGTGTCGTAGCTGCTAATGATTATAACTCTATTTTGGGTGATAATGTTAGATGAACAAACAATTTCATGATCAGAATCCAGCTTAATTACTGGGTCTGCAGCATAATTGAAATCTGAATTTAAAATTGAATGATATAAACCGATATGTTGAGAACGTGTACACTGCATTATTTCTCTCCTGTGCGTCTCTGTTTTCATGTATGTATTTTTTTGTTCAGTTGTTTTATCGAATTATATATATATATATATATATATATATATATATATATATATATATATATATATATATATATATATATATATATATATACATACATACATATATACATACACACATATATATATATATATATATATATATATATATATATATATATATATATACATACATATATATATATATATATATAAATGAGAACCCGTACAAATGTGAATAAGGACCCATAGAAGTGGGAATTAAAGGACATTATAAGTTGGAATGAGGACCTGTAGAAGTGTGTGACAAAAATAAATTTAATGTTTAGCCTTAAGAACTTTAAATATCTTTGTCAAGTTATACACGTGCATGGGAACAATTTGTGCAATAATATATCACGCTCTTTTCAGAGTTTAGTCAGTTGCGTATGACAAAAAAATGGATACTTTTTCTTTTATTGTATCAAAACACTCAGAAACAGGTCCATGCAATTTTCATCTCTGTGTTGGTGAACACACCTTAACATGTTCTTTGTTGTTGGATATGAGCTGACATTTAAAATGGATTTATTACATGGCTGTTATTGAAAATTACAAGAAAATTCTTTCTAAAAAAAAAAAAACCCGAACTTATCTCCTACTACGATGCCCAAGTACATTAGAAATATAATTATTTATTTTTAATTGAGGTCACGCTTCTATGACAGAATGTGTTACGGTTAATCTAATATGTATAGCTGTTAATATAATAATATAATTAATTTCACCATAATATGGTGTATTATAATGTATTTTCCCATTTAGACAAGCAAGTCTACACTACATTATTAGAAATTGATAGTGCTGTGACAGACACTGTGTTCATGTAAAGTTAATATGCGAGATTTAAAAAAAAAAAGTACTATCTTTCTCTTTTATATTTGGAAAAATTATTCTTCAGTCCCGAACTCTGGTCTTTTCGATATAGCACACGGGGTGTTTATATATATATATATATATATATATATATATATATATATATATATATATATATATATATATATATATATATATATATATATATATATATATATATATATATATATATATATATATATATATATATATTGAGAGAGAGAGAGAGAGAGAGAGAGAGAGAGAGAGAGAGAGAATTATAAATATTCATCAGACAACGGAAAATGCTAAACGAATTTACATTTTTGAAGTTTGAAAGTTTTACATTTAAGCAGCACTGGGTACCTGACCTATTGATCAATCAGATAACGTGGATCCATTGTTCTGTTGCATTCATGAAACTAAATATATGATGGACGTAATGGATTCAATGTGTCATTGTATTGACTAAATCGAAATCAAGCACAAACGTGTTAGCGTTTTAACCGGAGTGCTCGATAAAAGCTAATATTTACATTGTATGACATAATGTTTTTAATGCATGTATTACATTAAACTCAAAGTGAATGATGCAAGTTGATCTACACGACTGATTCCATTCTAGGAAACACATTTCTTCTTGAAAAGAATAAGCATTTAAGGTAATAACTTTAAGGAAATTCTAAAGATCTGATGTAATCTTCCCACGATGTGTTTAAATATATTCAATATTAATGGG
This sequence comes from Unio pictorum, assembly GCA_030141615.1. Classification (NCBI taxonomy): domain Eukaryota; kingdom Metazoa; phylum Mollusca; class Bivalvia; order Unionida; family Unionidae; genus Unio; species Unio pictorum. The sequence goes on from JARLTB010000050.1 coordinate 1,481,960, forward strand.
ATATTTTATCGTTATCGGGCTATTTTACCATACAATGTCAACATGTTTGAAAGAAAGATATGGCATTATTATTTAAACACCTTTTATAAAGGTCTTAATACATACTCAAGTTTAGAGACTGCTGTAAATAAAACCTGTCTAATTTCATCCTGTCAATAGATTTCGGAATTAACCGATTGACTCTATCAGCCTATTAAGTTCAGTAACATCCCCAACCGAGTCATGCCAAAGACTTACATACATGGTACTCGCTTGGCGCTCAGCAATAAGAAGTTAGTGTAAGGAACTAGTCGATATGGTGTCAGGATAATGTCACTGGGTGGGACTTCATGCTACATGTCTGCGGCATGATTCTCCAGTGCTAGATATCACCATAACTGTCACACTGCAGGCATCGTAGCGATTTGACTGAATCTTTTTTTTTTAAAGCTACGTTAAAAATCCAAATCACACACACACACACACACACACACACACACACACACACACACACACACACACACAACTGTAGCAGGTTCAATAACAGAGGTCCCTCTATAAAACGTAATATTACGTCAAATTTACACGAGTATTTCGGTATATATTATATATATTAGAGTCAGAAATAAAGAACCATGATATATATATATATATATATATATATATATATATATATATATATATATATATATATATATATATATATATATATATATATATATAAATGAGATCGTGCATCTCATACATATTTTTGATTTTATCTTTTTTGAGATACGTATATTAAATATTTAACCATAATTTATATTAGATTACAATGTGTTTACAATATTTTTCATTATTTATATGGTTTTTTAATATTTCAGCTCTAGCCGACAAAAATGACGTTATGTGCAAGCAGCACTCAGACATCGGTCTATTTGATCTTGGTGTTGATTGCAAGTAATTTAGATTTTTTTGTTTACCTGTTTTCTTTTCACCATCTCCCTCATGAAACACACATAATAAATAAATAATCGGAACCATAGCAACAATTAGTTTTCCTTCCTTTTATCGTTGATGAATATAACTACATTTTCAAGTTTCAAAATTTTGCTGACTATTATAAACCTCACATTTGGAAAACACGAATCACATGTAAGCAAAGACAACATTTATTTGAATTTTAAATACCGATCAGAGGAAGGAAATCGACTGGAATAAGATATATATATATATATATATGCTGTGACAAGATAGCTTAAAAAATCAGTATGTACCTTATACATGAATAAAGTTCACTAGTACTGTAACAAATTAGCATACTTTTCATCACCCCTCAACCATCTAGATTGTTAGATATTTACTTCTGTAGCAGACACATGTAAATACGCAAGCCAAGTCCGCGGCACATTTGAAGCCCAAGTTAAGCGTTTGATCTCCAATGCTAGACTAAATGTGACAGGCAGTGAACAACAAGTCAACCAGTTTCCAAGCCTAACTCAAAGTAATTCTAACCACATTACAGATTTAGTTTATGTGTGAACTCAAAAATGCTAGGATTGTGATATTTAGACTCATGCCTTCTACCTTAAATATTAAGGAGGTGTCTAAATGCGAAACTATCGAGTGAGACCTTATGCCAGTCAAATCGTAGTTTTAAGCCATATTTTGCCAATACAATTGTGTCACATTTACGATCATGGCAAAATTAAACTCGCATACCGACGACGTAACAGTCTGAACTCGTTTATTCCTTGTTTAGTATACCAGTCTTCAATCATAAATACTACACCTGGAGTGACACGATGAATGTACACAACTAGATTTTAATAAAGACTATTCAACGGCAGGGACACTCATGCCGCTTTGAACCGAATTCACCAAAATTAAGCCCTAGCATCATGAACCAGACTAACACGTCACTCCGTGACGTTCGCTCCTAGTAATTGGTTATTATTTTTTTTTTCAGGCTGAGGATTGTATTCCCTTCATCGACTTCTCATGTTCGAACAAGTAATCACAAAAGCTAAAAATTAATTTAAACAAAGAACTATAAGCAAATGCGCATACTCCCAATCGATAAAAGTATTAATGTGTGCAGCAATACATCAAATTAAGACGAGTTAACCACATATCGTATTAACGGGTGTATGGGTAACTCGTCGTATATATTCAAGAGCTAGTTAAGACTTCTTGGTTTGGAAAATGTTAAAACGTACATAAATTCGAACATACTATTTCCTATCCATATCTACTCTAAATTTATTCCTCGACAAAGGTATACACAAAATCCAGAAAAAAGAAACAAAAAAAATATACTTCCAATCCGTAATGCTGGCTACGTATGGCTTAAAAGAAAGCCTGCAATTTCTTTGTATTATATAGCTCTAGTTTAATCAGTCTTACAAATCATCTTCGTATAAACGTTTCAAAATTCCCAAAGGTCTAACATTCATTTTATTGGTTATAATGTTGTGTATCACATAATTATTAATGCATGTTTTTAAAACCTGGTTACGAATTTGTGGCCGAAAACAAAGCATTAGATTTCGCTAAATTATTTAGTCCTAGTTTAATCGATTTTCAGTTTCAGCTCAGTATAAGGTTTGAAAAAAATTCCCAAAAATCTAGTATACATTTCATAGATTTTATTATTAGGTTTCATATAACTCCTAATGCGATTATCAAAACTGGTTAATAATATTTAGTTTTCATTATCTAGTAAATAATGTTAGTGGCAACCGTGTCATTTACGTACAATCGCTCCCAGTTTTTGCCACTATGTAATTTTACTTAGATCTCTCCCAGAGTTCATAGCTTTGTGAGATAGAGCGCGATATATGTGACGTAATTTTAATAACATCACAATGCAATACACACATTATTTCATGCTTGTTTTTACATGTTCATTTTATCCAAGTGTACAACTTTTAATTATTTAACAGAATATCAATAATACAATGAGCTGTAAAATTGTCCAATAAATTAGTTAAGACTTTTCCTAAGAAGAAATGTACATCCTTACCTTTCTATTTGTTTAAGTTAAATGGATCTAGTAGTTTATATTATTTTTTCTTGTCACTTCAATCTGAGTTCGTTTTCATTTCTCCTTCCTGTTCAATGCCTCGGCGAAATTAAATGGCTGTTGCTTACTAATTATTTTTTCATTGAAATATAACACATTTATCAAAGTAAAATTGTCGGGATTCTTTCCCGCGCTATTTTATGATTACAAATTATAATTGTATGTAAAGAATCTCACAATGCCGGAAAGCATCAACTATTCCATCTGTTGGTACAGTACTTAATTGGTAAAGCTCGTACTGATAGGATTACACTACGTTTATTGAAATCTACAATCTACAGATCACTTATCGCATCCAAGTTGGGATGCAAGCAAAATTTTATGTTACTTTACACGCACTATCACGTGTTCTTGGTGTCGCCACTTCTTGCGACAACCCCGCAACTCTTGTATGTCCTGCAATCCAGAGAAAAAGCTTCGCAGACACGTTATTCGTTTCGCAGAATCATGAATATGATCTCAAGTAGTGTGCATAATATTGGATACAAAACCTTAAAATTCAAGGTTTTAGCAGTTTGTTTCTAAAATATAAATTATAATAATTTTGATAAAAGGCACAGATCGCACCCCACCCTAACCCGAGCAACAACAACAACACCCCCTCCTCCAATCAACCCGTTTGGACTCTTCGTGCTGGTCCATAAAGACAAGTTAAAGATGGTTCTCTTAGTGATCGTTGTCATAGATGTATTCCATATGCAGACGAGTAGTGTCGCCATTTCTTTTTATGACATAGTTCACCTCAGTAGTATATCCAAAACAGATCTTCATCTCTATTGCAGGTTGCAAAGACAGTGTTACAGGAGGTATGACTAACATGTATATTATTTGTAGAACAATATAAAGTTTATACCAGTGTAAATGCAATGTAATAAATTAATTATGTAATAAAGGATCTCATATGATCTCAAACACAAAACGTTATTATAAATGGTGAACTAGATAATTTTTGTATACCATGTATATTATATTTAAGCCAATTATAACGAGGCATAGACATATGTAATCGTACATTTATTCCAACAACAAAATGTCTTTTTGAATTATTCGGGAAACAAAACGTTTATAATAACTGAACTTTTATTTTTTTAAAGTATCATCCATAGTGTGACGTAGTTCGCTTGTAAATCAGATTGATTATTTAAAGACCCACGTGACTATTGTATGACATTTTGATGACATTTAGATTTATTCGTTTAGTTTCCAAATAAAGGAAAAACAGTCTCTGTGTAGAATATATTTGATTCAAGACGAATCCATTTTATGTATACCAGTATACCAGCGAAGAGTAATTTAAATTCAATTCGTCATAAATGATAAGATACTGATTTCCAGAATCTCCGAATTTATGGACAATATATTTACTCAAGATGCATATATACATGCATACATATATAGTTTATCATCCAGTTAGGATACCTTTATATACCTATATACTGTGGTGTTTTTCGTTTCTTTGCAATTTATTCTAACTATACAAAATATACATTCTTCTTATATGACCATTTTTGCGTCAGCAACAACATCAGAATCACAAACGAGTACAGACAGAACAAGCACGACATCAGAATCGTACACGACACCGACAACAGCATCAGAATCACACATGACACCGACAACAACAACGATGTCAGAGCCACAGACTAGTTCTATCATAATGACAACAAATAATGAGACCCAGACTAGCTCTCCGATGCTGGTTCTACAAACAAGTATTTACACACCAAACACAACATCAGAATCACACTATGGTACGGACACATCAATCACAGCATCAGAGTCACAGACGAGTACAAGTATAACCAACACAACATCTGAGCTAAGGACTAGTGCACCTACACCAACAACAACCTCAGAGATACCGACTGCTTCTCCCGTGATTACAATGACACCAGAGCTACAGACGAGTACAACCACATCATCTACTACATCAGAACCACAATCAAGTACAGATACAACAAACACAACATCAGATCCACAAACAAGGGTGTCAACTACTACGATCATGGAACCACAGTCGAGTACAACTACAGGAACCACACTGTCAGAACCACAGACTAGTACAAGCACAGCAACTGCACAGTTGGAACCACAGACCACTACAGTCACCACGACGACAATGTCGGAGCCACTGACGAGTACCGGCGTGACACTCACTACAACAGAGTCACAGATTAGTTCTAGGGCAACATCCATAGTGTTGGATACCCAAACTAGTTCTCTAACGATGACAACTACGCCAGTGCTACAAACGAGTACATACGCACAAATCACGGCATCAGAATCACACAACGGTACAGGCTCATCAATTACAACGTCAGAATCCGAAGCGATCACTTTCACAACAGCTACAATCTCGGAGTCAGGGACTAGTACGAGCAGATCAACCACAGCATCAGAGCCATCGACGAGTACACTAACAGTAAACACAACATTAGAGCTACAGACTAGTGCACCTACATCAGTAACAACCTCAGAGACACCGACTGATTCTATCGTGACAACAATGATGCCAGAGCTACATACGAATATATACCCAAGTAGCACGATCACAGAATTACAAACTAGTACAGCCAAAGCAAACACATATTCATATACACAAACAAGTACACTGACAACAATTACAGGTATGGATTCACAGACAAGTACGATTACAGGAACCACAATTTCAGAGCCACATACTAGTACGAGCATTACCACTACAGCATCTGAGCCACAGGCGAATACAGGCACAACAACCTTATCAGAGCTGCAGACTAGTGCACCTACATCAAATACAACTTCCGAAACACCGACTGCTTCCCCCCTGACAACCACGACAACAGTGCTACTGATGAGTACATACACATCAAGAACAACATCAGAACCACAAACAAGCACACTGGCAACAACTACAGTCGAGGAATCACAATCGAGTGCGCTTACAGGAACCACGATGTCAGAACTACAGACCAGTACTGGCAATGAAACTGCAATCTCTGAATCAAACACAAATGCAGTCACAACAACCACAACGTCGGAGTCAGTCACAAGTACAGGTGTAACATTTACGACAATAGGGTCACAGACGAGTCCAAGGACAACAATCATAATGTTGGATACCCAAAATAGCTCTCAAACTATGACAACGACACCGGTGGTATATACAAGTACATACACACCAAGTACAATGATACAATTCCACAACGGTACGGGCTCAACAACCACGTCAGAGTCCCAAACAATCACTTTCACAACAGCTCCAATCTATGAGTCAGAGACTAGTACTAGAACAGCAACAACATCTGAGCCACAGACAAGTACAAATAAAACATCAGAGATACAGACTAGTGCACCTACACTAACCACAACCTCAGAGACACCTACTTCTTATATAGTGACAACAACAACATCCGAGTATCAGACGAGTCTAGACACACTCAGCACAACATCAGAACTACAAGCAAGTACAGGCACAACAAACACACAAACGCCAGACACACAAACAGGTACACTGGCAACATCTACAATTACGAAAGCCCAGACGAGTGCGATCACAGGAACCACAATGTCAGAACCACAGACGAGTACGATTACAGGAACCACAATGTCAGACCCACAGACGAGTGCGATTACAGGAACCACAATGTCAGAACCACAGACGAGTGCGATTACAGGAACCACAATGTCAGAACCACAGACGAGTACGATCACAGGAACCACAATGTCAGAACCACAGACGAGTGCGATTACAGGAACCACAATGTCAGAACCACATACGAGAACGATTACAGGAACCACAATGTCAGAACCACAGACGAGTGCGATTACAGGAACCACAATGTCAGAACCACAGACGAGTGCGATTACAGGAACCACAATGTCAGAACCACAGACGAGTATGATTACAGGAACCACAATGTCAGAGCCACAGACGAGTGCGATTACAGGAACCACAATGTCAGAACCACAGACGAGTACGATCACAGGAACCACAATGTCAGAACCACAGACGAGTGCGATTACAGGAACCACAATGTCAGAACCACAGACGAGTGCGATTACAGGAACCACAATGTCAGAACCACAGACGAGTACGATCACAGGAACCACAATGTCAGAACCACAGACGAGTACGACCACAGCAACCCGAACATCTGAGCCAAAGACCGGTACAGCTGCAATAAGTACAATGTCAGAACTAGTGACAAGTGCTCTTGCACCAAACACAACCTCTGAGACGCCGACTGCTTCTCCAACGACAACGATGACGTTTGATCTACATACAAGTACATACATACCAAGCATGACATCAGAGTCACAGAACAGTATGGACTCAACAATGACAACGTCAGAGTCCCAAACGATTACTTTCACAACAACTGCAATTTCAGAGTCAGAGACTAGTAGGACCACAACAACAACAACATCAGTGATACAGACAAGTACAGGCACAACAAACATGACATCAGAGTCACTGACAAGTACACCTATACCAACAACAATCTCCGAAGCACCAACAACGTCTTTCGTGACAACAACGACACTAGAGCTACTGAGTACAACCACACCAACCACGATCTCAGAACCACATACAAGTACAGGCACAACAAACATAACGTCAGAGCTACTGACTAGTACACCTATACAAACAACAACCTCCGAAGCACCAATATCTTCTCCCATGGCAACAACGACACCAGAGCTACTGACGAGTACAACAATGTCAGAACCACAAACGAGTACGATCACAGCAACCCGAACATCTGAGCCACAGACCGGTACAGCTACAATAAGTACAATGTCAGAACTAGTGACAAGTGCTCTTGCACCAAACACAACCTCTGAGACGCCGACTGCTTCTCCAACGACAATGACGACGTTTGATCTACATACAAGTACATACATACCAAGCATGACATCAGAGTCACAGAACAGTATGGACTCAACAATGACAACGTCAGAGTCCCAAACGATTACTTTCACAACAACTGCAATTTCAGAGTCAGAGACTAGTAGGACCACAACAACAACAACATCAGTGATACAGACAAGTACAGGCACAACAAACATGACATCAGAGTTACTGACTAATACACCTATACCAACAACAATCTCCGAAGCACCAACAACGTCTTTCGTGACAACAACGACAGTAGAGCTACTGATGAGTACAACCACACCAACCACGATCTCAGAACCACATACAAGTACAGGAACAACAAACATAACGTCATATCCACAAACAAGTACACTTACAACAACTACGATCATGGAATCACCGACGAATGCGATTGCAGGAACCACAGTGTCAGAGCCACAAACCAGTACGGGCACAGCAACTGCAACGTCGCAGTCACATACAAGTATAGTCATGACGACGACAATGTCGGAGCCACTGACGAGTGCCGACGTAACACTCACGACAACAGAGTCACAGAGTAGTGCAACTACAACAACCATGATGTTGGAGACCCATACAACGACTCCAGTGCTACAACCGAGTTCATTTACACCAAGCATGACATCAGAATCAGACAACGGTACTGGCTCAGCAATAACAACATCAGAATCACAAATATATAATTTCACAACATCTACGATCTCAGAGACTAGCACGAGCGCATCACTTTCAACATCAGAGCTACAGACAAGTACAATCATTGCAAACATAACAGCAGAGATACAAACTAGTGCACCTCCACCAGCTACAACGACGACACCAGAGCTTCAGACAAGTACATATACACCAAGAACAACATTAGAACAACAAACAAGTACAGACACAATAAATATAACGTCAGAGCTACAAACGACTACTGCCATAGTAACTACGATGGTGGATATACTGGAGGGTACAAATACAACAAGCACGACATCGGCATTACAGGTGAATACAGACACAACAACGACAACGTTAGAACCAGGTACAAGTTCTCACACAGCAACCACGACGTTAGCGCGACAGACCAGTCTTCAAACATCGACGTCGTCAGAGACACAGTCAAGTACTTCGAGAACAACCACGACACTGGGCCCTCAGACGACGACTACTCGTAGGACAGAGTATGGAGGTAAATTAAATCTATGCAAGAGCCGTGTTCCAATTATTTATAATGTTTACTCTTTACACTTATGACTAATTTTCGTCATTTGTTTACTGAATATTGTAGAGAGGGAAAGAGTGATCTGCAATAGTTACTAGCGGGCAAAATGTGAAACTCTATTGGGCCAACGGCTCTAACAGATTATCCACGGTAATATTATCTTAACATGTAACATATTGCATATATTCTACATCCAGTGCTTACAACTGGTTTTCTGTCCTCATATTTAACCCTACATATTCTTTGGCACATATGTCAAAGTGGTTTAAATTAGGAGTAGTTAGTATTCACTTGTTTGCCCAAAATTACACCAACAACCCCGCAAAGTAAATACTGACGACCACATTTTGACATGTTCGTAAGGGTCAGAGATATACATTCAATGGTACTATATTCCATCACAGAATATATAGAACTGTTTTTAACGGACAAATATTTAAAACATCATAAACAACGAAAGAAAAAAAAGATCATTACCACGACTGAAATACATCTTCATCTTTTTTATCCTCGTTGTCTTCAATATTGCTTTGTCATCAGTATCGTCGTTATAAACATCGTCTCCACCATACAATCATCAACACCACTAACGTCATCAATCGTTTATCGCCAACACCCCTTGATCGAATTAGCGATTACGTGATTGATTTATGTTTCAGCACATGCATATATTTACTTTATCCAGGTTTAGTATTGGAGTACGGCACAGCTGCGGGTGATTCAGTTTTCACAAATATTGATGATGCTTGTATACCGGAAGTGAGGTCATCTTTACAATTTCCAATCTATGGTATCCTCTACAGCACTATGTATGTAAGTAATTTTTTCTGTTTCTGTTGTAGCTCACATGCAGTATTATGAAATTTTCCAAAAATAGCAGACTAAGTTTTTGTGAAAGTCAGCATTAGGTCTTTTTGCAGCTTAACATTATATATGTTCCTATCATCATCGTCGTCGTCGTCATCGTCGTCGGCTGATGCCATAATAGTAGACATAGCAACAGTTATAGCTGTATTTACTAATAATATCATACTCTGAAGGTTATACAATTTTAAGAAAGACTTTGTATTCATACCTAAACCTAATAGTGTATTTGTATTTTCAAAAAAATTAATTTATAACATTAGGCTGATTTGTTTAGTTTCTGTTTTTCTATAAATCTAAGCTTCACATGTAACAAATTAACAACAACAAAAAACAACATCACCAATATTACTACTTCAACTGCTACTGCTACTACTAGTAATAATAATAATAATAATAATAATAATAATAATAATAATAATAATAATAATAATAATAATAATAATAATCGAATTTCATTTTCTTAAATTTCTCTCCATTTCAATATAGGCAAAAGTGTTTATATGATAGATATAAAAATAGGTTGAAATTGTCACATGATGCGTATAAATATAGGTAAAAGTGTTTATGTGATTCATATCAACATAACAGCGTTTATATGATTCATATACTTAAATATAACAGCGTTTATATGATACATTGTGTGGTGTGACGTGGGTTGTTATGGTGCTCCCAATATTTAATTTAAATTCTAATTGAAGTCCCACACAGGCTCGATTTTGGTTGGAAGTTAAATTAGTGAAAGATAGATGTAAATCTTCAAGCACCCAGCCTGCAATGCTGACGGTTAAATGATTGAATATACAAAAAAGTGAAATTCAACGAATAACAATTTATAAACCAGTCAATAGTCAAGTGCTTCAAATTTCCCAAGTACTCTTCTTCTGCTGTGATAGCCTACTGCATCATGGTATGAAGTGTGACCTGTCCTGGTATTCAACTCATCTGTGTAATCGTTTCTCCTATTTCACAAATTCTTTCTCCTCTTCCTCCAAACTTTCTCCAAGTTCGAACTCTTCTCAACTTCTCCATATGTCTCCTCCTTCTCCACTATCACCTCCACGATTCAATGTCTTCCTCCTAGCTCTATCCTCCAACTAGACTTGTCGACTCCGACTACCCTTAGACTACTAGTCTCACTTTTGTTTCACTCCTTAGGGACTCGAAACTCAGCTACATTGAAAGTTCTATCCTACCCAATCCCCCCCAAAAAAATCTTCCTTTACAAAGCTTTGTATTGCTTTAGAATCTCCTCTCGAAGTGTTACCGCCACATTACGAGCGGCTTTCTCTGAGAAACCCAATGCTGCTAGGCAATCCACCTAGACGAGATATATTTTTTGCTTGCTAGTTAGAAGTTATAATTGGGATCTCTATTGTTCTCACACCTCGTATCTCAATTCTGATTGAGTGTCGTTGTAACTAGATCCAATCTAATTAGCGGAAATAATTTAGAACACCCTCTCGCGGTTCCTCTGATCTTAGGACTAAGCTGTAACACATAGGTGAGTAGTCAAGCGATACATTGCCTGTCAATTCAGGATTTCGGTCTTCTTTCTGGTCACGGTTGTTGTTGTTATTTTAGGGTTTAACGCCATTTTTCAGCACACGATAAGCTATACATGGCGGCCAGTATTATCGGTGAAGGAAGAACCCGAGGACCCCACCCCCACCCCCCCCCCCCTGGAAAGAACCACCGACCCACGAGAAGCTACTGGCAAGCTTTCCCACATAACTACATTAGCCGAATCTTAGACTCTAACCCACGCAGATAGGTGAGACGGCAGTGACCTGTAACGGAAAACACTTTAGACCACTCGGCCACTCGGGGCCCCTCTGGTCACGGTAACCATTTGCAAGATATTAACTCTAGCAGCAGAGAGGGTGAATCCTACAACCTTTTTTTTTACTTTTTTGATTATACCCTAGACCCTTCTCGCGAACCAGAAAAAAAAATGACAGTGATTGTATTCGCGTTTTCGTTGATGAATCATAAATGTCGCAACGTCGTTGTCACTCACCCTCTCTGCTGCTATGGGTTACGGTGATTTTAACCGAATATTTGATCTAGTCCGATACGATATCGTGTCCTCGGGTCTGCTAAATTTATTGTCACAAATCCGTGTGGTTTTGACTGAGCGTGACTAAAGAAATTTCTAAACTGATTATGATTCATATCACCGCTGCACCAAGTCTGATGAATATTTCGTAGCGTATGAGTATCAACGCCGTTAAATACACACAACACATTGCAATTATCTCTGATCACTTTTGGTATTTGTGTGTACCGTTGAGTGACATAGATCACATCAGTGTTTTTATGCCTGCCTCGGGAAAATATTCTAGCAGGATTTTTTTGATTATCTAACATGATATCATCGTATACCACTAAATTGTTAATACTTCCATCGATGTCTTCCACGGAAGGGGCTTCCTCTATATCAGTAATAAATTCACTAATATCATCATCGATTTGAAATTCTTTTGCTTTCTCGTTAAAATCCTTTAGCACTTCATAGCATCGCTGATCGTCTACACTCGGGGCTATTAAATACAATTTGTTCCATTTCATCCATCTCGTTATCAAATTAAGTAGCAGTTGTGTCTTTCCGCTTCCAGATGGTCCGATTATAATCATTCTAATTGAATTCGGCAACATTTCATGATGTTTAATAGGTTCCCGTCGTCGGGTAGCTGAATAATCAATTATATTCATGCCGTTATATATAAATTATGGATCTATATTGTGTGAAGTGTAAAAAACGTACTGGCACAGATGACTTGACGACGATTACAACTAAAAATAACCGATCAGCGCTTTCTGGTAAATGCGTACAATGTAGTACAAAGAAATTTAGATTTGTTTCTAAACCCAAGGAACCCAAGGAACCTTTAAAAAAAAACGAGGAGGTGATATCGCAGCCAAACTAACTAAACTCCCTGGAACCCCATGGGCAAAATACCCTGGAGAAAAGCACCTTCCAGGATATAGTTATTGTGGACCGGGAACAAGACTTGATATCAGACTCAATGATCAAAATCAGCCCCGACCCGGTGAAGAACCAATAAATGCCATTGATAAGGCCTGTCACCTTCATGATGTTGCTTATAAAAGCAGCAATCTGCAGCACAGGCATCTCGCGGATGTGAAATTAATTCATGCTTTAAATGCTATTCCTGATAAATCTTTCAAAGAAAAATTGGCTTCCTTTTTGATAAAATCGGCTATGAAAAGTAAATTGATGTTAGGTGCTGGTAATTAATAACAACATGGAATCTATTTATTATTCTCCAAAAGGATACTGGAGAGGCAAGGCAGCAATCCATAAACTCGCTAGCGCTGCAAAAGTGAAAAAAACCACTGCGGCTCATTGGTTATCTAAACAGGCACTATGGCAAATTTATCTACCACCGCCTAAACAAATCAATTTCTCGCATTTTGATGTGACCGGACCCAATGAAGTTCATCAGGCTGATATATTATTTCTGCCACATGATCACGGTTACAAGTACGCATTAACCGTAGTTGATATTGCAAGTCGATACAAGGAAGCAGAACCGTTAAAAACAAAATCAGCCACTTCAGTGGCTTCTGCATTTGAAAGGATTTATCGACGAGGTCATCTGCACTGGCCAAATCTATTGCAGGTTGATCCTGGCAAGGAATTTCAGGGTGCAGTGTTATCAATAATGAAAAATCATAATGTCACTATCAGACGAGGACATACTGCGCTACATCGTGATCAGGCCATTGTAGAACGGTTTAATAAAACCCTTGCTGAGCGGTTATTTGGATATCAATACGCAAAAGAATTCATCCAAGAAAAAAGATCCCGTGAATGGGTTAAAAGGTTACCAGCTGTGATTACTGCACTGAATAATGAGATTACTAGAACAATTAATTTGAAACCTATCAATGCGATTAAAAAGAAGTCAATACCTGAAATGGAAATTCAAAAAGATTTTTCTAGAAACGCTAGCGTTTCCCAACCAATTCTTGGTAGTAATGTCATTGTGAGATATTTATATGAACCAGGAGAGCTTGAGGGTGGCAGAAAAAGAGCTACTGATCCTATTTGGAGTGTTACTACACACAAGATATCTAGTATAACACGATCTACGGGTAGACCTCCAATCTATAAACTGGATTCAACTGCCCCTCAACGGGATTTTACTAGACAACAATTACAAGTGATACCTGAGGATACTCAATTACCACCGCATGGGCTTAACTAGCACCCTTGCGTCTATTGCACTCAAGACAAGTCAACATCACATTGTTTCTGACATGACCGAGACTATTATTTTTTCTGTCAACGGTAAATTGGCGAGGATCCTTATCCGAATACTGCCAACGCATTATACAATTGCAACTTGCGCAGTGATTATTCTGTTGTTGTTTCAAAGTGATTATTAATTCAGCATCAATGTCAAATTCTCGTTGTTTTTTTTTGTCCTGTTGTTTGTAACCGGAGAGTTTTTTATCAATAATATCATCTATTCTGGTGTCATTATCATCACCAATGATTTCATCATCCAGGACAATTCTTCGAAGTTGATTTATTTTTCGTACTCTAGACACTGCAAGATAGACTAAATTTGACCATTCGATGCGATTATCTACCATCCAAACAATTGTATCTGATATAGTCAATCCTTGCGAAGAATGTATTGTTGCTGCGTATCCTAGCGTCCATGGGGATTTATTAGCACGCAATGCATCTTCAACGACATTGATATCAACCAGCACAATATCATTTAATACGAGAATCTGCTTTTCACTTCCTGACTCTGTCAGGCCTGGAATATCAACTTCAATGTTCTGTTTTCGTGTATCTGATGGCCTATAACAGAGGGGCACTGGAAGTGTTGCGAATTTTTGTTTATGCAATTCAAATAATTTCATCTGAAGTGTGTCTCTGACTATTTTTCTACTTGCAATGATCAAATCATTTGGTCTCCATGCAGCCCAGAACTCATTCATTGGAGTTTCTGAAATTATTTCACGCGCTATTTCACATTGGATTTTATCCGGTTGTAATCTAATTAGTTTCTTAAATTCTTTTAATTCATTATCAAGTGATCTATGATCGGTATCAATTTCTTCATAATAGTCTACAAAACCTTTTAGCCATTCATGTGGGGAAGCACCGACAAATGGTGGTGGTTGGCCGTGATCACCGCACATGACGATTTTTGTATTTTTCAATAACAACCACTCAAGAAATATTTTTAATACATCTAATGGCACTGTGTCTATTTCATCCCAAATGATAATTTCAGGGATAAATTTCTCTCCCATGCGCTCAGGAGTCCATTTATCTCCCTTCCATCGAAAAAAACTATGATAGGTACAGGTATTAACCCCTCTCTGTATCATCTCTCTTGCAAGTCTGTGTGTGGGTGTTAGTACAATCATGTTAGAAACGCTAGCGTTTCCACGACGATATAACTCAATTGCCCGGGTTGTTTTTCCTGACCCACCACAGCCGTTTAAATAAACTGTTTTATATCTACAGATTGGATCAGAAATCGGTGGTGCACTAGAAAATTTTGAACACTGATTGCTTTCTAAGTAATTATTTTCAATGGTAACATCTGCTGATGGAATATAATCATGAAGCATTTCTTTCTTAATTCTCCATGACCCCCAATTCTCGTTGCCAGTAGCCTTAAAATCAGTCATTTTGCTATTTATGTAAAATGAATCAGTGGCGACTCTAACTGCGGTGGTAGGAAATCTATTGATCATTGAAAATAAATTAATAGAAGCATAACCAAGCATAGAAGCTCTCAAATGTGTGTACTGCGGATTGTATCCATCAGTGTAAGTAACAATTGTACCCAATTTGGTTCCATCGGACATAAATGCGTCCTTACGATTGACATATAGACCTTTATTCGTTAAATCCGCGATTACAAAATCGTATTCAGCATTGTCTATAATCAATCGTGAAGAATATCTCGTATTATCGTATTTACCACCCTGAGTGAATTTACCGATTATTCTTCGTCCAAGATCTTTTGCTGCATTGTTTCTGATTTCAAATAACTGTTTGGACCAATCCATGATTTGTTGTTCATTAAAATCAGGAAACAGTTTTCGCTCTTCGCTAATTATTTTTTCTAGATCAGGTTGTGGTAACCAGACTGATTTCTGTGCTCGATAGGATATAATTGCTTCACTGACAATTAATGATTTTAACATCTTACAATCAAGCATATACCGTAATAACACTATTGGCATCCAGTGTTTTTCAGACATGTGTTTACCAATCCAAATATAACTACACGGATGAAGTCCTTCAGCCAATTCAAATGATACCACACAAGCGAATCCGGTTAAATCGAAATGTGGCAGTGGTCCATTAATAGCAACACGGGTCATTTCGTGTGTAGGGTGTCCAAATCGTTTGAAATATTTCTCGCATTCTCCATACCCGAGAAAACTTCCTGGATAACATGCAATCATATCAACTGAAATAACGGTATCAGCGGTGTATTTTGTATTCCATAATCCTCCATGGCTGTATTCAAGACAGGACAATTTGACATCTGATAAGAACTCACTTCGTGTTGGTTTCCACGCGTTTTTCTTTCTAGCAAAATGTGCTGCAATTGATGGTACTGTAAAACAGTTTGCTAATAATTGATCTTCGATTTCCTCCCCAGAAAACTCACTAGCTAGTTGTTTCATTTGATTATGCAGTTCTTCGGTACGATATAATTCTCCGTTGGGCCTTACAAACTGATCAAATCTACATTCTTCGTCTGAAGCACTATGAAATAGCCACATTGACACAGGATCGTTTTTACTCAAATGGTAAATAGCATCAAATAATTTCTGCTCGGTAAAACATTCTTCAGGTCCCAACCCTGTTTGGAAAATATATTTTACGGTTCTATCCCGTGGGAATATTGTTACTGCAGATGACCACGCGTGTTCATTATGATCAATAATTTCAATTGGGGCTCCATTTTTATTATATTTCGATTCGTATAATACTTCACCGGTGATTGTCCTTACCGTTATTGGAAATCTCAATGATGTTTCTAATTTAGCTATATCCTGAATTGTTGCCCCATGCTGTTTCACTGTCAGTTCCCATTCGGTTATTTTTTTTTCGTCTTAGATCAGTTAGTTTATTTCCCCGGGACGCATTTGTGAAGTGTTCCATTATTCTTGTTGCTACACAATTGAGCCTTGACGAAGAATATTTCATGGGTGCTAGTTTTGCAATATCAGGTTTTTCATTGAGCGGATATATCCCGTAAACAACTGCTGTGACAGGGTAA
The DNA here is from genome assembly GCA_030141615.1 of Unio pictorum. Lineage (NCBI taxonomy): Eukaryota > Metazoa > Mollusca > Bivalvia > Unionida > Unionidae > Unio > Unio pictorum. The sequence continues at coordinate 1,499,248 of JARLTB010000050.1, forward strand.
GATCTTTCGTAGTAGGGTTTGTCAATTCCAGTCAAAATTCCTGGTTTTGAATCCTGAGTCACAGTGACAGTTTTTTTGTCCTTAAGAATAGGCTCGTATTTGTCCCTAATGATCCATTTTCCATCATCACGGATAAGGAATTTTATTCGAAAAAAATTTCTTTCTTCCCCAAGATTTGAGATTATCACTGCTGCTTTTTCATCATTCATGGTAGCGTCAACAACACCATCAATTCGAAATGTTGACCAACAATGAGCTGCTCCATCACGCTTGAATTCATTAAAACAGTCTCTGATTTTGCTAATCAAGGTTCTATCAAGAATTTTATTCTTTGGTGTATCAGAAACTCTATCAAGATTGAATTGAACACTTTTCCAAGGCGCAATTTTCGATAATCTCTCAAACTCCTCCATACTATAATTAAAACAAGCATTTAAATGAAAGAATTAAGTATAATGAATCATTGCAAATGGCTTATGATTGGATCAGTGACACCGTGTAACAAATCATGCAGAAATGAATTCTGTGGGTATCATATGCAAAGCTTTCGTCGTGGAAGCCTTGGTCCGTTACCTTGTATTCGATGTGGAGTTCGGGTCAGGGGAAAATCGCAATTATGTCTTAGGTGTGGTGGCAAACGATACAGGGAACTAAAACGCTATTATGATAAAAGAATAAAAAATACTGTCATTGACCCCAACGATGACAAAATTATAAAGACTCCTCAAGATTATATACAGAGACTTATAATTAAACCAAATAATGAATTAGAAAAATAGTGTTATTATACAAATGAACCAAGAATTCAGACCTCAATATTTGTAGAGCCTCGGTACAAAGGTTGCAACAGGACAAAAAATTCGATTTTCGTATGTCTATAACACTAAGGGAGACAACTCTTAAATATAACCAATGGATATAACCAAGGGAGTTATCTCCCTTAGATTGTGATTTAGCGGCTGGGTATTGTTTTATAAGAAAAGAAATATTTTCTTTTTTTTTTAGTGTTTAAGTCAAATAATCTGTCTCATTTAAATACCGTGAAACACCATTAATAAGTAATTTAAGAAAATAAAATATTGTCTGATGGTGAAACGGTGGATGTTTTTTTTTTCTATTTAATTGAGGGGAGGGAGAGGGCAACCCTTCTGTGTGCACATTCACATAACATGCAAACCCATGCTATCAAATTTACGGTAGCGTGGGTTGTCGGTTTTTGACAACTTACGCTACCATGAATTTGATTTCAAATTCATGGGTTGCATGTTGAATGTAAACACATACAATGCCCTAAAATAAATAACATCCATGGATGTAATTAGCTCTCCATCACATTTGGGTAGCCCCGTATGGTGTTCAAAATGAATTACCGGCCAAAAAAGGTTCGTGGATGCACATTGGGTATAAACCCAGAATGAATTATCGGCTAAAAGAAACGGTCATAGGGTCATATCTGAAAGAGCAAAAACAAAAAAAAAAACATTCTGATATAAAACAGAAACAGAAAAATGCTCTAACAAAGGAACACTATGAAAGACACAAAGGCCTAATAAGGGACCCAATCAATGCAAATAGAACCACAACGGCCTATATCAAGGGGGTCAAATGACTGATAACCGCTCATCATGGTTGTTATTTATTTTTGTCTGCATTTATATTTATATATACAGAATTAATTTTAAAAAAGATATTTATATATACAGACAGAATTTTTAAAAAAGATATTTATATATACAGAATTATTTTTAAAAAATATATTTATATATACAGACTGAATTTTAAAAAAGATATTTATATATACAGACAGAATTTTTAAAAAAGATATTTATATATACAGACAGAATTTTTAAAAAAGATATTTATATATACAGACTGAATTTTAAAAAAGATATTTATATATACAGAATTATTTTTAAAAAATATATTTATATATACAGACAGAATTTTTAAAAAAGATATTTATATATACAGACTGAATTTTAAAAAAGATATTTATATATACAGACAGAATTTTTAAAAAAGATATTTATATATACAGACTGAATTTTAAAAAAGATATTTATATATACAGACTGAATTTTTAAAAAAAGATATTTATATATACAGACTGAATTTTTAAAAAAGATATTTATATATACAGACTGAATTTTTAAAATATTAACGGCTTATTTATTTTTGAAAAATGAATTAGAAATATGTATTATCATATATGAATTCTGAAAATATGAATAGCATCATAGTTGAAATTGCAAAATTGAAAAGCCAGGATATTAAATTGTCAGATGGGTTAAATCCTGATCAAATCAAGTCGGATTTTCAGGATATAGAATACGGAGTTAGCACTAACAAGTATATGCTACCAAAGAAATATGCACTCATCAAAAAAATTCAAAATTCTATTCGAGACTCTCTTGCATTTTCCAGTGAAGTAGGTGTGTTTGTTCCGTTATATACTATCGTGGAAGGAATACGAAAAGAATTGGGTAACGAATATGAATTGAAAAAGGAAGTTAATTCTAAAATTAGAAACTTACGAGCGTTAATTCAAGAAAATGAACTATTTTGATTGACCGACCCTCAAAAGATTTTGTCATACCGTAAAATCTCCTTGAGATTTTCATTTTTTTAGCATTTTTTGATTGAATCAGTGAAAATATTTCACACTGCGAAAATAAAATAGAATCCTAACAGCTTTTCTCTATGGAAAATCCAATGCAAAATCGACTACTTGACCCTACGAGGTTTTTTTACCAAAAATCGATGAAACATCACTGAAAACAGGCAAAAATTGATGAAAAATGGCTAAAAATCATCAAAAATGAGTTTTAACAGCTTTTCCTTATGGAAAATCCCATGTAAAATCGACTACTTGACTGTAAAATCTCAACTGAAAACCACCAAAACTGTCAAAAACAGGCAAAATCAATGAATAAAAAATAAAAATATTTCACAGCAATAAAAAATAAAAATATTTCACAGCAATAAAAAATAAAAATATTTCACAGCAATAAAAAATAAAAATATTTCACAGCAATAAAAAATTGGACCATTAAGGGAAGGAATCATCGATGGGAAAAATTGTTTTGCAATTGAAAAATGGTTTCTGATTTCAAATAATGGTCAATGAAGCATTAACGACCCGATTGGCTCGTGAAAGATTAGATGCAATTAAGAGATTTGTACCAATTCGTGACTCTGTCAGGAATAAACTGCAACAACGACAGAGTTTACAAACGGATTTTGCTTTGGGGTCTGAAGAGTTGTTTAAACCAGTAACCACAGCAACGAAAGGGGTTGAGCGTGCTTTACTGGGAGATGTTCCCGAGACGGGAAAATCTGTTATTGGTGAACTTGAAAAAATAGCAGCGAAAACTGAACAAACAAAACAAATGGAATCAAAAAGAACAGTAGATGATTTACGCGTGAGATTTAACGAAGAAGGGTTAGCAGCAATTGATGAGACTGATCCAACAGAAATTCCTGCGCTTGTTGTTAAGACTTATGAAAACAGAAAAAAAATGTTGAAACCAGAACATCACAAGTTTGTTAAGAATTTAACCCATTGGGCTGATATATTCTACAAAATCAAAACCGGAAAAAGTCAAAAAAAGACAGATAGTGCATCATACATTGAATATATCAATGCGGTGGATCACGTGTATAATCAATACGAAGAGTTAAAACAACGAAAATTGAAAGGGCGGCGACAGAAACCTGCAAAGAAAGTACTCTACTCTCCTAAAAAACAACAAATACCACGTGATGATGATGATGATGATGATGATTATTTACAAACTACGGATTTAGAAAAAATAGATGAAGCAGCTGGTTATAGCGGAAGTGGGCTGCAAAATCCAAGGATTGGAAACTCAAAGAGTGAAAACACTAGCGTTACTTGTCCTGGTAACATTCTCAGTGATATATCACGGTTAGAAGTTCTCATCGGAGGAAAACGAGCCGGAAATAACTCTCCGGAAATAATTAATGAAGCAGCTGATATCTGTAGACGATTATTTGCCGGTGGTATCATGGACATTAATGTATATCGAGAATTCATTGCTGAGTTAGTTGAAAATCACAAAGATGCCCATGGTTATTACAGCGATTGATCACTAATTAAAAAACTACTAGTTTTATAACAAGATGATTATACACTACAATCATGATAAACCAACCCCCGTCTATGTGGTAAATTCACGGGTGCCAGTTTATAAAGCATACTATGGAGATGGTTTAGGTAATACCATTGCAGGTTTATTTACAAGAATGGCCCCAAAAGTGATGCCGTTAGCTAAACAATTAGGAATGAAAGCCATTGATGTTATTCGTGATAAGGGTATTGGTGCTGCTGGAGATCTTGCCGGGAAAGCGTTTTCTGCAGCAAAGGATAAAATAACATCATTAGTGAGACGAAAAAAGAAACCGGTACCATTGCCATCTACAGCGGAAATGCCTGCAGGTGTTAGTAAAATAATAAATAACGCAGTAGATGAAAAATTAGCGTCATTGGGGAATCCAAGTGACCAAAATAACATGATAGCAAACATGATAGCAGGAAGTGGCTTTAAAAAACCGCGTAGAAAACGCTAGCGTTTTTCACGATGAAATGGAAAATCCGATTTAGACTCTGATAAATAGAATAAAATGTTCAAAAGGTCACCTGATCCAGCATTTGATATGGAGGCCCCAGTGCGTAAAGATGATTCTGTACGCGATTTTCAATTTTATTCTTATCACGCAATACAACCCGATCTCCGATCACGAATTGAACTTCAAGTTCATGATACCAGTAAATACTTTTTGCCTTGTGAAGCGTTTATTGAAGTAGAAGGAGAACTTGTAACAAATGATGCTGTTCATAATGATCCACCATATGACATTAGCCCAACTATCCGAGTTGGTTTTGTCAATAATGGCATAATGGCGTTATTTGAAAGTGCAAGATATCTCATTGATGGAAAAGAAATTGAATCCATTGACCGTGAAGTTGATGTGGCTACAACAATCATAGGGTTAGCAAGATATTCTGATGATTATACAAGATCAGCGGGTCCATCTATGATGTTTTCTAAGGATATTACTGATCACCCTGAACACAACCAGTATTCTAGAGTCAAGGCAACACATGCTTCTTCAGTTAATCCAGCACCAGCCGGATATACAAGACCAGCTGGTGATTTTGATGTCATAAATAATATTACTAACTTCAACCTAGGATTTGCAACACGCGTAGCAACGTTGCAAGGACAGCGTCGACAATTTTCATGTGCGATTCCACTGCATCATATATTCGGATTCTGTAGAAATGTTAGAAAAGTTATTTATGGAGCTAAACACACAGTAGCGCTTGTACGAAAGGGTACTGATAATGATGCAATATGGCGTGATGCTGGTGTTCCCGAGGGTAAAGTCATTTTAACAAAACTAGCATTGTGGATGCCAGTGTTAACTCCATCAATCATAGCAGAAGAAAAATTGTTATCATTTATGAACCAAGGAGGAAAATCATTGTTGAGTTGGTTATCAGTGACTACGGATATTAAACTGGATAATGTTGATGGTACATTCACATGGCACCTGGCATCAAAACAAGGGGTTTCAGCTCCACGTCATATATTTATTGCATTACAGAATAATGCACGAGTTGGTAATCAAGAACGAAGTCATATGATATTTGATCAGTTAGGTGTTAGAGAGGTCTCACTGAGAATAAACGGACAGCAAGAACCATCTGAAGATGTACAACTTGATTACGGTCAAAATCATATTTCACGTGTCTATCATAACTTATTGTCGTTTATGGCACGTGATCTAAATGTGGATACTGGTTTGCAAATATCACAATTAGATTTCAAAAGCCTCTATCCGATTTATTACTTTTCTCTGGAACATCTCGACTTGGTGAGACAATCTGTTGTTGATATACACTTTAGAGCCCGTGTAACCCGTCCTGGTGGTATTGCTAATTATAGAGCGGTTGCTGTCATTCTCAGTGATAAATCAATGCTACTTGAAGGTGTTGGTGGACGAATGAGATTTATTGATGCACCAGTGGAAAATCTTTGATAGCAATTAGATCAATCTGTATTTGTATAATGTCATATAGTAATATCAATGTATCATTGACACCTGGTCAGTTAAAAAAATTGCAATCAAAATCCGCTAAACAATGTGGAACCACAATCACGTTGAAACCTAATCAAATGAATGGCGGGGCAAATAAATTGCCACTGACAACTCGTCAAGTGAAACATTTCAATGATGCTTTCAAGGATAAAAAAGGAGTTCAGATCACACTCTCTGCGGCTGCTATCAAAAATATGATAAAAACAGGTGGTATATTTCCGTTGTTTGCTGCGTTACCAGCATTGGTTGCGGCAGCAGCCCCAGCAGTCGCAAAAGCGGCCGCATTGGGGGTAGTTGGAGGCTTGGGGACAAAAGCGGTACAGAGCATTGCTGAATCATATGAACCGAAGAAAGGTCGAGGGTATAAAAAAAAGGGAAAGGGTCTAAGACTACCAGGAACCCCGTATTCATGGTACAGCGGAAAAGGCCTGAGACTACCAGGAACCCCGTATTCATGGTACAGCGGGAGATCCGTTCACGGATCAGGCCTGAGACTAGGACCGGTTTATTAATTGAGGAACCTATGGTTCCCAAATCTTCGATGGTTCCCATGTCCAATTTTGATTTAATGGATGCTGCTAAAAAACTAGCCATAAAAAATTTCAGAGGTGTTTTTATGAAAGATCAATTACCACATCAACCAAACAAAACTGAAACAGGTATTATTAATCTCGATAACAGCACCGGACCTGGAACTCACTGGGTTGCATACGCTATTGATCCACGTGGGATTGTCTATTTTGATTCATATGGATTAGCCCCGCCAAAAGAGTTTTTGCGTTATATAAAAACCCTTCCAATGAAGACTTGGTATTCTACGCTACCAACACAACAAATCAATGACCCACCAATATGCGGCAGTGAAGTATTAAATGTCCTTAACGCTATTTCAGCATCTAGAAAACCACCACACATTGTCGTAAATGACTACACTAGTAGTCGCTGGAAATCGAAACGATTTTAAAGAGAGAAAGAGTTTTACAATAACATGATTGATATTTGGGGGAGATCTTTGAAACCCAAACCCGATGACACTGCAACCCCTGATTCTATCAAGGATATAACAAAAAAAATTAAAGATGAAATCGCTAAGACGTTGAATTTAGTAAATGTTGATCCTAATGAGATAGTTGTATTTCAAGACAAACAGGGTAAATTGAAATCTAGTAATGTGTCGTTGGATGATATTTTAGTTAAACAACAAAACGCAATCGAGAACACCGTTGCGTTATTTTCCGATCAGGGTAAATTGAAAACCAGTGATGTGTCGTTGGATGATATTTTAGTTAAACAACAAAACGCAATCGAGGATACTATCGCGTTATTTTCCGATCAGGGTAAACTCAAACCAGGTGTACTCTTTTCGACGATTACAGATCGATTTAAAACTCTCAACGATTCTGCGTTGGAACTAGCAACACTTCAATCTAAAACCGAAGAACACATAAAACAGTTTACCGCATTTCGTAGAAATATCATTGATAAATTTATTGGAACTGCATTCGATAAAATTGAACTAAAACTCCCTGATATTAAAAAATCCATCGATGAGACCAAAAACTTCATCGAAGGCGTCAAAGGTGATATTTCGAGGATGATAACAGTCATTGAAAAAACAAAAATTCCTCATGAGAAAACCAACAACGTAGTATACACAATCAAACACGGATCATTTGAGTGGACATCTACAAACAACAAATTAGATATCACTGCAACCGTTAAAGGTATTTATCGATTAACAATATTGAGAACGACTCAATTTAATATTTCATCGTCAAGTTCATCCGGGGTCAATAATACGATTTCAACGATCATTGACAAGGATACAACTGAACAGTTCACGTTAATAGCTACTGATAAAAATTTGGTTAGGGTTACAACAACGTGGTATGTGGAATTCGTAGCGGATTTAAGTAAATCGTAATTGAAAACGCTAGCGTTGTTAAAATAAAAATGATTTCATCATCGCAATATCGTTATGATCAGGTCAGAGAATTTCAAACTAGACTCAAAACCCTGTCTGAGGAGTATGCAATGAAAATTAAAAAATATCGCAGGAGAATTACCGCAATTGATATTACTGTGTATTCAGTGAGTGGTGTAATCACCGGAGCTGGAATTATACTATCTTCAGTGACAATGATGGCTCCGATAGCTGTTCCGATTTGCATTTCTGCGGCAACAACAATCGCTGGAATTATTTCAATAATCACAAAAAAAATATCATCATGCAGCCAACGAAAATTACAAGACTACATAATTCAATTTCATGTTGTGTCCACTGCATGCTCGCAATTATCCTCATTGATATCGTCATCTCTCGATGATACAATTATATCAGAGAGTGAGTTTTCAGCGATGGTAGATATATATGATTCTGCGATGTCAAAATTAGAAATACAAAAACATGAGTATAGCAACGATGACAACACCGATGGAATTGGAAAAAAACAGAATGATCTCAATAACCTCAACGATATCAGATAGTGAGTTCTCAGTGATGATACGTGTCTATGATTCCGCAGTATCAAAATTAGAAATACATCATGAGTATAGCAACGATGACGACACCGCAGGAATTACTTCAACAAATAGTGGAGAACACAACCCCAGTACAAACCAGCATGATCTCAATAACCTCAACGAATCCAGAATTCAGTGTGAATTTCCCCTCTCCGGTCCCAGTGAAGGAGATAGCGCTAGCAAAATTACGAGTGTATCATAGCTGGCCTAATATTAGGTCAAAATCATTTGGTGGTCAACAACCCAATAATTCTTTAGTGTTTGCAAATAAGAATAAACCCGACGGTACCCCAGACTGGAACGTTGTTTCGATACCAACAGGGTCATACCAAATCGAACAAATCAATGATGAATTCGCGCGTAGAATAAAATCGATTACTGGAAAAGAATCAAAAATCGCTATAACAGTTCATGTGCCGACGCTATCATCTGCCATTGAAATAAACACAGAAGGATACGTCGTAGATATCTATCAAAGCTCAATAAGAACAGTGTTAGGTTGGCCTGAATTACCACCCGGGAGGGAAACCGTTGATTTACCAGAACCAAAAAAAACTGATTATGTCACAGACAGGATAAAATCTGATAATCCAGTAAGGAGTTATAGTGATTACAGGTTTGCTAGAGATTTTTTTGCTATCTTTGACGATATAGATAAGGGAGGGAAATTTCTTGTTGTTGACGAACTTAAAATGAATTATAATTTCAAGGCAATGAATAATGATTTTTCACTGTTGTTAATACCTCTTAAATCCGGCTCTCTTACCCGAGATGAATTTATCAGCGTCGTAGAAACATGTAACAAAATCATCAATGATATGGAAACATTTAATGCGCAAATTATTCAAGAAGTATTAGGTGACAGTAATCCTAAAACAATAACAATTTTTGCAGAAGGCAGGGGCATCCCCGTCAAGGACATTCCAACGTCCAAACTACCAGGATATAAAGTACCAGAACTAGAAAAACTTCTCAGTGATGCCATCGATGTTGGTTTTAAAATAATTCATGATACGTGGAAAAAAACAACATCACAGGAAATAAAAATCCTCAAACATAATAATGACCCAGATGGCGGCGGCAGGCATATCGCTCCGTTCAATGTGAATATTTCATCGGTGATAGCGATCAATTTAGTATGTGATGTTATCGAAGGAAGCTATCAAATAAATTTAGAACGATCAAATCAAGCTCAGCAGGGGTATATTTTGTATTCATTTGCACCAACAGCTCCTCCAGGGTTTCTAATTATTGAGGATCCAACTAATCCAGTCTATATGCGATGTCATAATAATTCATTAACCAGAATTAATTTCAAACTCACTGACCAGTCCAATAATCTGATTGATTTACAAGACGAGGTGTTAGCGATTAGTCTGTTTGTAAAGTCCTGAAGGGGGACACGATATCGTATCGGACTAGATCAAATATTCGGTTAAAATCACCGTAACCCATAGCAGCAGAGAGGGTGAGTGACAACGACGTTGCGACATTTATGATTCATCAACGAAAACGCGAATACAATCACTGTCATTTTTTTTTCTGGTTCGCGAGAAGGGTCTAGGGTATAATCAAAAAAGTAAAAAAAAAGGTTGTAGGATTCACCCTCTCTGCTGCTACTCTAGCCTGCGCCAGTGTTTAGACATCAATACCGTAGATTATATATGACTTACTAACTGGGGTGGAGCAAACATGACACATTTAAATGCAAGTAGAAATGGTTATACATACATTTAAATGTAGGTAGAAATGGTGGTATGATAAATATAAATATAGGTAAAAGTGATTAATTGATAAAAAAAAATATAGGTAAAAGTGATTAAATGATAAATATCAATTTAGGTAAAAGTGATTAAATGATAAATATAAATATAGGTAAAAGTGATTAATTGATAAATATAAATTTAGGTAAAAGGGATTAAATGATAAATATAAATATGGGTAAAAGTGATTAATTGATAAATATAAATTTAGGTAAAAGTGATTAATTGATAAATATAAATTTAGGTAAAAGTGATTAAATGACACATAACAAACAACAATCACTAGACTGCTTTATGTTTTGTCTTAGACTCAACTACTATATCTTTGGGCATTCATCGGGTAAGTTTACAATGCATTTTGGCAGAGGGGAAATTTGTCACGAGTAATTGAAAGATTGTGGCATCTAAATCGCCATGACAGCCCATTGTTTTAATGTTAGCATACATCTTCATCCGATTGAACAGATTAGTTCGGCGCATCGTCCGGCTCCCGCCGAAGGATATTAGAGTGTAATGCTGTTAAATAATTAATTGATTTATTGATTAATTACAGTAACTATTGGTATTTTATTCCAATATCAATTAGTTACTTATTACACAGATCGAATAAACAAATTTTCAGCGACAATGCAACATATCAATAGCTGTTGTTTTAAATATCAAAATTAACCATGTATGCTATTGAAGCATTAATTTGACTACTGTTTACATATGGCTAACAAATATAACAAATGATTTTAAAAAGTTGCCATTGATACGAAATAATATTAATAAAAAGTGCCATTGATTTCTATATTAGCCAATAAATGATATCTGTTTCCATGTAAATTAAACAGAATGCTGGTTAATGCAATATTTTTAATTGCTATACTTATAATATTGCAATACTGGTATTCATGAGGACTGTCAGTGTCTGGTGTTCTTGAGGATTGTCAGTGTCATGTGTTCTTGAGGACTGTCAGTGTCAGTTGTTCTTGATGACTCTCAGTGTCAGTTGTTCTTGAGGACTGTCAGTGTTAGGTGTTCTTTAGGAATATCAGCATCTGGTGGTATTGATGAATGTCAGTGTCTGGTGTTCTTGATGATTGTTAGTGTCAGGTATTTTTGAGGACTGTCAGTGTCATATGTTCTTGAAGACTGTCAGTGTCATATGTTGTTGAGGACTGTGAGTATCTGGTATTGGAGGACTGTAAGTGTCAGGTGTTTTTAGGGATTGTCAGCATCAGGTGTTCTTTATGACTGTCAGAGGAATGTGTTGTTAAGGACTGTCAGTATCATGTGTACTTGAGAAATATTATTAACTGGTGTTCTTAAGGACTGTCGGTGTCTGGTGTTCTTGAGGGCTGTGACTGTCAGGTCTTCTAGATGACTGTCAGTGTCAGGTGTTTTTGATAGCTGTCAATGTTAGGTGTTCTTGAGGACTGTAAATGTTGATGTTCGTGAGGGCTGTCAGTGTCAGGTGTACTTGATGACTATCTGTGTCATGTGTAGTTTAGGACTAATAGTGTCATGTGTTCCTAATGAATGTCAGTGTCTAATGGTCTTGATGACTGTAAATGTCAGGTGTTCTTGATGACTTTTGATGTCAGGTGTTCTTGAGGACTGTCAGTAGTATGTGATGTTAAGAACTAATATTATCTGGTGTTCTTGAGGCCTGTTAGTGTATAGTGTTCTTGAGGCCTGTCAGTGTCAGGTGTTATTGTGAACTGTCAATGTCAGGTGCTCCTGAGGACTGTGGTTGTCAGGTGTTCTTGAAGACAGTCATTGTCTGGTATTCTTCAGGATTGTCGGTGCTAGCTGTTCTTGGAGGACGGTCAGGGTCTGGTTTTCTTGAGTACTGTGAATACCAGGTGTTTTTGAGGACTAATAGTGTATGGTGTTCTTGAGGCCTGTCAGTGTCTTGTGTTCTTGATGATTGCCAATGTCAGATTTTCTTGAGGACTGTCAGCGGCCACAGCTTGTGATGACTAATCAAAAATAAATAACTTGAAGCACTTACTCTATTGAACTATTACATGTGATGCAGAGAAGGGTTTAATTCACTAAGATAAGTACACAATTATTTTGCAGGTCATGTTGTGGGTGATCTTTAAGTCATTGACCATCAATGGTATATTAATACAAGTCAGGAAGGTTATTATAAAGGTTGGTTATGTTTGACAATGGTTTTCAGGGAGAAGAATAAGTATTACAGTTTTCAAGTAGTTTTCATAATACTTACTTGACACTGAACATTTTTATGATACATGATATTAAAATTTTGCATAATCCTCACTTGATATCAGATGTTTTCATAATGCTTGACATCAAAAGTTTTCATAATACTTGACATCAACGGCTTTCATAATGATTGAAATCAAAAGTTTTCATAATGCTTGACATTAAATGTTTTCATGATACTTGACATCAAAAGTTTTCATAATGATTGAAATCAAATGTTTTCATAATACTTGACATTAAATGTTTTCTTAATACTTGACATCAACAGTTTTCCTAATACTTGACATTAAATGTTTTCATGATACTTGACATCAACAGTTTTCATGATACTTGACATCAACAGTTTTCCTAATACTTGACATTAAAAGTTTTCATAATACTTGACATTAAATGTTTTCATGATACTTGACATCAACAGTTTTCATGATACTTGACATCAACAGTTTTCCTAATACTTGACATTAAAAGTTTTCATAATACTTGACATTAAATGTTTTCATGATACTTGACATCAAAAGTTTTCATGATACTTGACATCAAAAGTTTTCATAATGCTTGACATCAAATGTTTTCATAATGCTTGACATCAAAAGTTTTCATAATGCTTGACATCAAATGTTTTCATAATGCTTGACATCAAAAGTTTTGCATAATACTTGACATCAACAGTTTTCATAATACTTCACTTCAAAAGTTTTCGTAATACTTGTCATCAACAGTTTTCATAATACTTGATGTCAAAGATTTTCATAATACTTGACATCAAAGGTTTTCATAATACTTGACATCAAAGGTTTTCATAATAACTGCTTGCCCTTAGAAGGATTCAGTTACTGTTGGCAGTTTAGAGATTGCAGACACCAGGTTAGAATCCTGTATACTCCATTTATCAACCCTGAAAGAGTAATTTATTTCATTTCTGATCAAAGAGGACATATTTTTTTATTTGTCCCGTTTTCCTTGCATTTCAGTCCTTTATGACTTTAATATCTTTTACAGATCTGCAGTAATGGCATTGTGTCGTTTGACGAGAGAATCACAACGCCAGGTCCACCATGGGATGATATTGGACTCCAGAGTCAGGGATCTTACCTTGCCCCTTACTTCAATGACCTTGACTTTAGACGATATTGGTCATCTGGAGTCGGTGTTATCTACTACCATGCTTATGACATAATTGAAGATAATAGTCTAAAGAATAATAGCAACGTCATCAAAGCACGAGACTATGTTCGAAACTATGAAACAGATCAGAGAAATTTCAATCCTACATTTCTTCTGGTTGTAACGTGGGATAAAGCATCGCCATACCCAGTATATTATCGTCAGTCTGAGGTTTGTTGACTACAGTTTGACTCATTATGTATATAAATTGCAGAACGGATGATCCAGATAACCATGCAAAGGTTCAAGTATTACTGTTAATGTGTTACCCGATTTTGTAGCAAGTAAACTGACCCCACCACCAACCATGTTAACAAAGTATTTTAGTACATTTGTGAATCTTATGAACGAACTGCAAAATATTATTAAAATTTCTTCAAAACTGTAGTTCGAACACATCAATTGAAAAATCTAGGTAGAGTCATCATACAAAATAATACTACTGAAATGTTTTCTCAGGTTTTAGCTGAACATGTACATAACTACATACACATGTACCCCAATGTTTCATTTAGTAATGTGGCATCTAATCTTTGTTTTTCATAGTCATTTTAATGCTAACAACACAAGTTCAAGAAAGTCAGCCTAAATTGGTTATGATTACTCTGTGAAAATAGCAGAGAATATATCAAAATAATTAAAAGTAAGCGGTTATTAAATTTGTGTCAGCAATTGGAACACACAGATTTCACTAGACTACAAGAATCACATGAACGTTTCACTAGACTCCAAGAATCATATGCACGTTTCACTCAACAGCAAAATTCATTTTTACATGTCACTAGACAGCAAGAATCACATGAATATTTCACTAGATATCAAGAATCAAATGCACGTTTCACTAGATATCAAGAATTAAATGCATGTTTCACTAGACAGCAAGAATTACATGGATGTTTCACTAGACAACAAGAATCACATGCACGTTTCGCTAAACTGCAAGAATCACATGCACTTTTCACTAGATATCAAGAATCAAATGCACGTTTCACTAGACAGCAAGAATCACACAGACATTTCACCAGACTGCAAGAATCACATGTACGTTTCACTGGATATCAAGAATCAAATGCATGTTTCACCAGACAGCAAGAATCACATGCACGTTTCACTAGATATCAAGAATCAAATGCACGTTTTACCAGACAGCATGAATCACATGTACCTTTCACTAGACAGCAAGAATCACACGGACGTTTCACTAGACTGCAAGAATCACATGCACGTTTCACTAGACAGCAAGAATCGAATGCACGTTTCACTAGATATTAGGAATCAAATGCACGTTTCACTAGATAGCATTAATCACATATACGTTTCACTAGATAGCTATAATCACATGTACATTTCACTAGACAGCAAGAATCTCATCGATATTTCACTATACAGCAAGAATCTCATGGATATTTCACTATACAGCAAGAATCATGTGCACGTTTCACTAGATAGCAATAATCACATGGACGTTTCACTAGACAGCAAGAATCACAAGCACATTCACTAGACAGCAAGAATCACAAGCACATTTCATCAGACAGCAAGAATCACAAGTACATTTCACCAGACAGCAAGAATCACAAGCACATTTTCACTAGACAGCAAGAATCACAAGCACATTTCACTAGACAGAAAGAATCACAAGCACATTTTCACTAGACAACAAGCAAGCACATTTCACCAGACAGCAAGAATCACAAGCACATTTCACCAGACAGAAAGAATCACAAGCACATTTTCACTAGCAAGCAAGAATCACAAGCACATTTCACCAGACAGCAAGAATCACAAGCACATTTCACCAGACAGCAAGAATCACAAGCACATTTCACCAGACAGCAAGAATCACAAGCACATTTTCACTAGACAGCAAGAATCACAGGCACATTTCACTAGACAGAAAGAATCACAAGCACATTTTCACTAGACAGCAAGCAAGCACATTTCACTAGACAGAAAGAATCACAAGCACATTTTCACTAGACAGCAAGCAAGCACATTTCACCAGACAGCAAGAATCACAACCACATTTCACCAGACAGAATCACAAGCACATTTTCACTAGCCAGCAAGAATTACAAGCACATTTCACCAGACAGCAAGAATCACAAGCACATTTCACCAGACAGCAAGAATCACAAGCACATTTCACCAGACAACAATAATCACAAGCACATTTCACCAGACAGCAAGAATCACAAGCACATTTCACCAGACAGCAAGAATCACAAGCACATTTCACCAGACAGCAAGAATTACAAGCACATTTCACCAGACATCATGAATCTAATGCGCATTTCACTTGACGGCAAGAATCAAATGCATGTTTCACTCGACTGCAAGTATTGCAAGCATATTTCAGAAACAGTAATCTTTGTCATGTAATTGTTGCTAGTTCACATTCTTTACATTAAATATTCAGACTACAGTTAAACAGTAATGGTTCAGGTAATGTATTACTGGTAATCATTATTAATAGGTAATGTATTCCTGGTAATCAGTATTAATAGGTAATGTATTCTTAGTAATCATTATTAATAGGTAATGTATTCTTAGTAATCATTATTAATAGGTAATGAATTCCTGGTAATCAGTATTAATAGGTAATGTATTCTTAGTAATCATTATTAATGGGTAATGAATTCCTGGTAATCAGTATTAATAGGTAAAGTATTCTTAGTAATCATTATTAATAGGTAATGTATTCTTAGTAATCAGTATTAATAGGTAATGTATTACTGGCAATCATTATTAATAGGTAATGTATTCCTGGTAATCATTATTAATAGGTAATGTATTTCTGGTAATCAGTATTAATAGTTATTGTACTACTGGTAATCATTATTAATAGGTAATGTATCCCTGGTAATAAATATTAATAGCTAATATATTTCTAGTAATCAGTATTAATAGGTAATGTATTTCTGGTAATCAGTATTAATAGGTAATGTATTACTGGTATTCAGTATTAATAGGTAATGTATTACTGGTATTCAGTATTAATAGGTAATTAATTACTGGTATTCAGTATTAATAGGTAATGAATTACTGGTAATCAGTATTAATATTTAATATATTACTGGTATTCAGTATTAATAGGTAATGTGTTACTGGTATTCAGTATTAATAGGTAATGAATTACTGGTAATCAGTATTAATATTTAATATATTACAGGTAATCAGTATTTATAGATCTTGAATTACTGGTAATCAGTGTTAATATGTATTATATTCCTGGTAATCAGTACTAATAGGTAATGTATTTCTGTTAATCATATTTAATGGGTAAAGTATTACTGGTAATCATTATTAATAGATAATGTATCCCTGGTAATCAGTATTAATAGGTAATGTATCCCTGGTACTCAGTATTAACAGGTAATGACTTACTGCTAATCAGTATTAATAGGTAATGTATTTCTGTTAATCATATTTAATGGGTAAAGTATTACTGGTAATCATTATTAATAGATAATGTATCCATGGTAATCAGTATTAATAGGTAATGTATCCCTGGTACTCAGTATTAATAGGTAATGTATCCCTGGTAATCAGTATTAATATGTAAAGTATTACTGGTAATTAGTATTAACAGGTAATGACTTACTGGTAATCAGTATTAATAGGTAATGTATCCCTGGTACCCAGTATTAATAGGTAATGTATCCCTGGTAATCAGTATTAATATGTAAAGTATTACTGTTAATTAGTATTAACAGGTAATGACTTACTGGTAATCAGTACTAGTATGTAATGTATTACTTGTAATCATATTTAATTGTTAATGAACTACTGGTAATCAGTATTAATATCTGCAATCAGAACATCTTCTGCCATTATGTCAAAGAAATCTTTAACTTAATTCAGAATCATTTTGATCTTCATTTAGAAATACTTGTGTTGATTGGCACAGTGCTGTGGGTGTAGTAGACACTGTCATAATGGAAATATTCTGTAAATTTTCTGAATCAACAATCGTGGTGCACACAACCTAAGGCAAATCTTCAAATCCAATGCCCTTGGTCTTTCCACTCACATGTTAGTAAAGATTCAAAATCTAAATAATAGCCATTTTTAACTGTTTTTAGTCTTGAGTTCTTTTTAACTAAACATCAGTTCATAATGACAATGAATCGATAACAAGTAGTCACAAGCATCAATACAGTTGATAGTTGGATACAAAATAAACTAATTGATTTATTACATTTCTCTGTGCATGTATTTTATTAATTTTAAAACATCATTAAGTGTTATTTTCAAAACCTATCATGCAACCTTTGCATGTTTACTGTGATACTTTTGAGTCTTCAAAAGGGGTGAATTAAGTAAACTCACAAGGAAAAGGACAAGAGTGTTCCAAATGCACCAGACCCCTTAATGTATGAGCAATACAACAATGTAGTTATTTCTTTCCTTGGCAGAAATAGCAAAGTGATGTTCTGATTTCAATTATAGGACCAGTCTATATTAGTTAAATTATTAAATTATAGGACCAGTCTATATTAGTTTGCTAATGATTACCATATTATGTGAAGAAAGGTAAAAATGCTGTTTATGTACAATAGTCTTTTTCCACTGCTATTATGCATTTTAGTAAGATAATATTTAATACCTAATCTTTTATTTTTCAGATAGTCACTTTTCAACTTGCTTTGGCAACTGATGGATTGAATACATTTGTCACTTACATCTACTTCACAGATCAGATGCATTTCAATTACAATTATGTATTCATTGGTTATTCATTTGCAAACTCAGGAATTTTAAAGAAGGATTTGAATTCATTCACAAGTGGAGCATTGAGTATGGACAGAAATGCTGTAACCAATGGTAACCATCTTCATGTATATTTATTTCTTTGATATTTTTTTTAATAATCTATGAAACTCTATACCCCAGGTTGAAAGTCAAGCATTGTCATTTACTAGTGAAATGTGTCATGTTGAAGCCATCTTGTAACATAACGAATCATATTGCAGCAACTAAATACAATATCAACAGTTTATAATAATGTCAATGGTTTGTGCTAAAAATAGCACATGCATTTTTTTATGGTTTATTTCATAATATTTTGAAACCACCAGTCTGTTTCATTAATTGGTCTTCTTTAGATAGGACCAGTCTGTTTTATTAATTGGACATTTAGATAGGACAAGTCTGGTTCATTAATTGGTCATTTAGATAGGACAAGTCTGGTTCACAGCCTAAACAACATGGCATGTATTAGATTAGTGACCAATCTAATAAACACTATTATCAATTAACCTTAGCAGATGTGTGGGTGTACAAAATACAAACATAGAAGCAAATGGGGAAAATTATGATTGGCAGTAAAATAACAGCCAGTTGCTATTTGTTTACATGTTTTTGGTTATATCATACAACAGATGGGGGAGATAACTGCTGTTCCTAAAGACATACTGAGGCAGGCAACTCGGGATGACTGAGATGGGTATCAAACCCAATACTCTTAGATTATGAATCCCATGTTCTACCATCTGAGTTACCCAGGCCTTCAATGCTACTCACACAACCTAAAATACAGATATGACACAGGCAGTATTAATATAGATCAATGATACAAATCAAAGTCAAGGTCATTTCTCAGTGAGTTTGAGGCCTGTCACTATGGCAATAGGAAGTTTACAAAACTGCAAATTGTGAATTTCAGTGGTTGACCAAAGGGTGAATCAAATTTTGACTGATCAACTCCATAAGACAGAAGTGATAACTAATTAACTGTACCATTACAAATAAGTTCATACTTTTTTACTTTTATCAGCTCAGTATGACAGAACTCTTAACCATAAAACTGTACTATTACATATAAACTTGAACATTTTTACTTTTATCAGCACAGTCAAACATAAATGCTAGCTATATAAATGTACATTTGCATTTCAAATTTTGCCACCTTCCATCATTATTTCCCATTCATCGATTTCTTTTATCAATTTTTATGATGAACACATACCAGGTCTATGCAGTTTGAAATATGAAATGGATATTTTTAAGCAATGGCAGTTGGTTTACAAAACTTTGGAAAGAGTACAGTACTTGGAAAGAGTACAGTACTTGGAAAGAGTACAGTACTTGGAAAGGGTACAGTACTTGGAAAGAGTACAGTACTTGGAATGTTTAGTTCCATTTAATTGGGTTCCTAATACACAATGGCTTAATAACCGATCAACTGCTCGGTTAAAAATCCTAATACACAATGACTTAATGACCGATCATAAAGTCAAAATAACTTGTTGGTACCGGCCTATAATTCTTTTTGTAACTCAGTTTTAATTGCCCATAGCTCTTGCAACTCAGTCTGCTCCATAGCTCATATTGTAACTCAGTTTTACTGGCCTATAGCTCATATTGTAACTCAGTTTTACTGGCCTATAGCTCATGTTATAGCTAAGTTTTACTGGCCTATAGCTCATGTTATAGCTCAGTTTTACTGGCTTATAGCTCATGTTATAGCTCAGTTTTACTGGCCTATAGCTCATGTTATAGCTCAGTTTTACTGGCCTATAGCTCATATTGTAACTCAGTTTTACTGGTCCAAAGCTCTTGTAGCTCATTTTTACTGGCCCATAACTTGTTGTAAGTCAGTTATACTGCCCCATAGCTCTTTTAACTCAGTTTCCTGGCTAATAGTTCGTGTTGAAACTAAGTTTTACTGGCTTATAACTCTTGTTGTAACTTTGTATTACTGATGCATAGCTCCTGAAATGTATCATGGAGAGCACTAATAAATCTTTGGTACAAAAATTATACACCCTTGGGTCAACAGACACTAAAATTGCTCATATGCATAGTTACTGCTCAGATGTTGCATAGTAGATTTAGGGGTTATAATAGACCGCAATTTAAGTGATAAGTATGTGGAAGGCTCTTTGGCTGTATGGAAGTACATGTTCTTAAAGAACATGGTTTTAGTTAATCCTGACAATAAAAGACCTTACAAAAATACTGTATATTCCAATCAACAAGTAAACTGGAAGAGGTTATGGTATGGTCTCCCATCCCTTCATTAACACAGGTTTATTATCACTGCTTCTTGGATGATTGCCATGAAATGTTACACACATTTATCCCAGGGTTTTCTTAATCCTAAATAAAATGGAGCTACTTGGACATCCTTTAAGGTCACATCAGCCATGTTAAATTATTTTTTATCAATATTCCTCATGAATGGGTGGATATATCAACATAATGTTTACCCTAACAGTCTATATATGATTCCTAAATGAAATTAGTGCCAATCTGATACCCACTATGGTCACCATGACAGCAGTCTTGAAAATGTCATTATTTTTAAATTTCCTGAACAGAACATCTTATTTACATAATATCTTCTCTGACAGACTTCTTGTGATGTCTGGTTGATCAGACATCTTCAGGATATTTTGCTTTCATGAAAGAACTTCTAATCTTAGCTAGTTACAGTCATAAATCCAGTCTCATATATAATGATATATAATGGTGCCAGTCTGTGGCCACCATGGAAACACTCATACCGATATTTTTAAAATTGTTTTCCAAATTTTAAAATCATATGAAAAAAGGGGTTTCAACAAGAAATCTCTTTATGATATGGTCCTAAATGATTGTGATGCCAATCTGACATCCACAGAGCTAATTTTAAAATTTTGTTATTGCTGTTGAGAATATCAGAGATCATGTCAGCACTTAGAGTTAAAAAGAAGAAATGGTCTTGTCTTGAATTCCTGGAAGTTCTTTTTGACCAATAGAGCATCAGTCCCTTCAAGTGTCTTTTGTTAAAGATATCATATAATATTTTACTGTAAATTCTCTCGGAAGACTACCTATTATTGGTATGTTTATGCATATACAGCAAAAAGAAGGGTAAAAATGTTTGGATCAAATATTTTTCAGGCATAAGAGGTCTCCTGTATTACCGATTGACACCCGTGGGATTCCAAGTCAGCAGTGAAGAACGTGTTTGCCGTGCATGGTGGTCAGAAAATCGATACTGGAGATGGTACAACTGGTGGATGAATTTCATCATGCCATGGTGTCCTTGCACGTTGAACTTGCTCTGGTGGGACAGCTCATTTGGGAACTACTACTTCGATGGTCCCAATATATACTGTGCTGTTGTACAGCCAAGATGGTGGTACAGCCCTCATGGGAAGGTATATATATATATATATATATATATATATATACACCGCTCCCTCGATAACTCGCGCCCTGATAACTCGCGAACCCGCTTATAACGCGGTGTCCGGCGTGGATCCCGTTTTTTTTAAAGAAAATATTTTTTAAAAATGAAGAAAATCGTGATCAGAACTGGTGAATGAAACCTTGATATATCACCCGTTTTATCGTCGAAAATGACGGTTAGTGCCCGAAAAGTTAGAATCAACATCGTGAAATTTTCAGGTCATAATAAGGAATCGCATATCTTGTTAGATTTTATCAGGAAAAATATTTTCTCAGTTCACTGTAAATAATAATACTGTATATGTATAGGGGAAATTAGTGTTTTAATCTTTTCATTGTGTTGCAATGTAAGCAGTATAATCGTTGCACGTTCTCTTCTATTCAAACATGAAAAGAGTCAATTGACCGTCACATCGATGCCCGCGAGCACATCTGTGAGAACCTAATTAAATGCCGGCTTCGTTTTGATCGACGACTTGGGGAAGTGTTTGTTGCATTGTAAAACTCAATTAAAATAGACCTGCTTTGTTTTATAAGGCGGTCTTTTGTATCAAATCAGGTAAAAGACGTACAATACAAAAGTTCAATGGAATGCAAATCCTACATGTATAAACTCTTGTGGTCAATATCGTGTCTCAACATCAATCAAATTAGTTGGACCAATCGAACATGGTTTCAAATAGTATGTACTTATTGTCATTAAAGTATATATTAATCAGTAATTTATCCTAATCATTTGTAAATGGGATCATGGAGAGCAAAGGAATCAAGCGAAAGGCGTGCTCGGTGAATGAAAAGCTTACTGTCATAGAGAGGGTTCGTAATGGTGAATCAAGATCAAAAGTTTGTAGTGAACTTAAACTTGCCGAGTCAACACTCAGAGGTTGGCTCAAGGATGAGCAGAAATTTCGGGATTATTTGCATGAAGTTGATTCTGATGATGGATTTAAACGGGAACGGGCACGCACTGCAAACGACACAGAATTAGATGATGCTGTGTACACCTGGTTCACACAACAACGTGAACAAAGTGTTCAGATTTCGAGAACAATTCTCAAGGTCCAGGCAGAGAAAAATGGCAAAAACTATGGATACTGAATCAGATTTCATGGCAAGCCATGGATGGCTTTGGAGATTCCAGCGCCGACATGGAATAAAACAAAATTCTTTGTCGGGAGAGATACGCTCAGCAAATCAGGCAGCCTCATCTAGTTATCCCAACCAACTCCGAGAGATACTGACCCGTGATGGATATACAGACGACCAAGTTTATAATTGTGATGAGGCTGGTCTATGCTATCGGATGATTTAAATTTTTTTTATATATTTTTTTTTTACATGTCTGACGTTTAGACCCATTCAATTCATGGTTGGTAATGGTTTATCTTTGTAATTTTTTCTTTACATTTTACTCTATCTATCTATCTAATCAATCTATCTATGTATCTATTTAGTGATAGCAGAATTTTATGTTTTAGATCAACACAAGTTTCGACGTTATCGTTTTTCGATATGAATGTTATCTTTTTTGATAAAATAAATCTTGATTCATTTTGAACAAACAATAAAACTAGAATGTATCCAAATCAACACAAAAAGCAGTGACGTAATACACAATGTGTTTAGCGATACACATGTTAAGAATATTGATACCTCGTGGAATAATGTTTGTTTTTACGATCTTTTCAAGATATTTTTTCAAGAAATTAAAGGTAATTTATAAAGAAAAACGAACAACACCTTTATAAAGAAATATTTATTCACAGTTATTCTCAGCACGATTAAAAAACGAGTATTTAACAATGCCCCTCCCCCCCCCCTTTCGCCTCTGTCGATCTCCCATCACTTTATTAGTTTTTTTTTATAGGTCCCTCGGTAACTCGCGCCCTCGCTTATAGTGCGGTCGATGTTTTTGGACCCCGTTGTGCGCGAGTTATCGAGGGAGCGGTGTATATAGTAGTGTTTAACGCCATTTTTCAGTACATGATAGGCTATACATAGTGGCCAGTATTAATGGTGGAGGAAGAACCTGGGAAAATCTTCGGAAAGAACCACCAACCCATGAGAAGCTACTGGCAAGCTTTCTCACATACCCAGATTGGCCAAAGCTGAGACTAGAACCTACATAGACAGAAGTGAGATGGCAGTGATCTGTAATGGAGAGCACTTTAGACCACTTGGCCTCTCTGAGCCCCTTATATATATATATATATATATATATATATATATATATATATATATATATATATATATATATATATATGGACCAGTGTCACACAACTGATATTGGACATACTTGCCTAATTCATGTTAATAAGTTTTCAAAGAAGAACCTCAGCGAGTATATTTTTATAGTATCTTTAAATATCCATGTTCAGCTTAGAGCCAGTCTTGCAGCAGTTATGGTCAGTTTAGGGTCATTTAAAGTCCTAGTCTTGCAATAGCTATGGCTATGTGCCTTTAAAAAATCACCATGTCTTGATTACTTGCTTTCATTGATAGCACCTTTGCTATTATCTCAGCTGCAGGCGTTGTAATTCTGGTTATTACTGTTTTTGTGATAATGTATGTTTATTATTATTATTATTATTATTATTATTATTAGTATTATTATTATTAGTATTATTATTTACCAACAGACCTGCTGTTACAACATATGGACTGGCCAGTACCAGCAACAAGCACCAACTGCAGGCGGGTTCCTGCAGTATCACAAAACACTGTACTCCAGGCAATATCAGGCTGTAGACCAAAGAATGAAAGAATATTGCTGCCAAAAAACCAACCTCTGTCATTTGTATTATGAGCTTCGACCAGTCAGTTGGTGCTATAGCAGTTTTCCATTTTTCTTTGGTGAGTGTTGCATGTAATTTTAGAATAAACATTCAAACCTCCAGAGAATAAGTAGTGCTTCACATGCATTCATTGCATATCAACCATTCAATGTTGATTGATACAACCATGCATTGATTGCATGTCAGCCATCTGTTGTTAATTGATACAACCATGCATTCATTGCATGTCAGCCATCTGTTGTTAATTGATACAACCATGCATTCATTGCATGTCAGCCATCCGTTGTTAATTGATACAACCATGCATTCATTGCATGTCAGCCATACTTTGTTAATTGATACAACCATGCATTCATTGCATGTCAGCCATCCGTTGTTAATTGATACAACCATACATTCATTGCATGTGAGCCATCCGTTGTTAATTGATACAACCATACATTCATTGCATGTCAGCCATCCGTTGTTAATTGATACCATACATTCATTGCATGTCAGCCATCCGTTGTTAATTGATACAACCACACATTCATTGCATGTCAGCCATCCGTTGTTAATTGATACAACCATACATTCATTGCATGTCAGCCATCCGTTGTTAATTGATACAACCATACATTCATTGCATGTCAGCCATCCGTTGTTAATTGATACAACCATACATTCATTGAATGTCAGCTATCCGTTGTTTACTGAGATGACACAGACAATAGACAATGTTTTGATAGTCTTTCAAAGACTGACTCTACTCATTGGTTCATCACTCTATAATGAGGATTGTACCTATGTATTGTTTAATGTTTAAATATAGACTGACAGAAATACCCTGATGTACTTCATGTACAATGAATTATATCAAACATTGCTAACATTGATTGGATTGTAATGAAGTAAAACATCTATATTGAAGATCTGCTATTTGAATTTCTTTGGCAGGGCATGACATTCATGCCCATACCCATCAAAACATGATGCATCATGGGAATACAGCTTATTTAGTTCCAATGCCCCCTCTTGACACAGTTATATTTCTGAAAGGAAAACAATATATAAAGAGATTTGTTTTACTACCAGTCTACATATATCCATAACATGAGATTACGATGGAGGGATAAAGAATATAAAGATATTCTTTACTATCACTATACATATATCCATAACATGAAATTATTATATAGGGAAAAAAATATAAAGAGATATTTTTTTTTTTACTACAACTATACGTGTAGTTGTTCTCCCCAAAACATGTAAATGTATATTATCTCTATTATCTATATTATGTATATTATCTATATTATCTATATTATGTATATTATCTATATTATCTATATTTATATTATCTATATTATGTATATTATCTATATTATTTATATTATCTATATTATCTCTATTATCTATATTATTTATATTATCTATATTATCTATATTATGTATATTATGTATATTATCTCTATTATCTATATTATGTATATTATGTATATTATCTATATTATGTATATTATCTATATTATTTATATTATCTATATTATTTATATTATCTATATTATCTGTATTATGTATATTATCTATATTATTTATATTATCTATGTTATTTATATTATCTCTATTATCTATATTATGTATATTATCTATATTATGTATATTATCTATATTATCTATATTATGTATATTATCTATATTATTTATATTATCTATATTATCTCTATTATCTATATTATTTATATTATCTATATTATCTGTATTATCTATATTATTTATATTATCTATAGTATCTATATTATCTATATTATGTATATTATGTATATGATCTCTATTATCTATATTATGTATATTATGTATATTAGATATCTATATTATCTATATTATGTATATTATCTATATTATTTATATTATCTATATTATTTATATTATCTATATTATTTATATTATCTATATTATCTATATTATGTATATTATCTCTATTATCTATATTATGTATATTATGTATATTATCTATATTATGTATATTATCTATATTATTTATATTATCTATATTATTTATATTATCTATATTATTTATATTATCTATATTATGTATATTACAAATATTTGTTGCAGCATTTTTCTGGGGTGATCCACACATTGAGACATTGGACAAAAAGAAGTTCACCTTTAATGGATTGGGAGAATACACACTCATCTCCTTGCAAACAACAAACACCACATTTATCCTACAATCCCGTACAGCAAGAGCTGCAAAGGCAGATGGTAACGATTCGGATGCAACCATATTTTCTGCTTTTGCTGCAAAGGATAACATTGGTGCAAATATTCATGTCGAGCTCAATCAAACAAAGGATGGTAAGAACATTAAGATACATTTTTTTCTGACTTTCCAATCTGTCTTCGGACATGTTTTCTTCTCATCATTTAACTGACATTAAAATAATTCCTTCTCATGAAAACCTCCTGTAGGTATAGCCTACACTCATGGCAGTTTGTACCCACCCCCATTGTATACCCTTGATGCTTTCTTATTTTACAATTAGTAGATAGTACAAGCTGCTGGGGGATGGGGGTGAGGGATAGTGTATGCAAAGACAATAGCACCATTAAACCAAAGCTGGTACTTGGACCATGCTGACATCAGAACTTTTTAAGTTTGAAGAAATGGTTATTTGCCACTGAACATGACTTCTTTTACCTGAGAAACCTTGAAAATCAGCCTCAAACAGTTTGCTTGACAGAATTTGACCAAATTTGATTGGTTCCATGAGTATTATGCAACTGTAGTTGATTTAACAAAATATTCACACCTAAAAAAAAACACCATTGTCAATCACTAACAATATATTAGTAATACTTTAACATTTGGAGTCATAAGTAATTCTCCATTTGCCATACAGTATTGTACATTTTATCAAAACATTTAGCAAAGATCAATTATCTCATGTAATACTTTAACATTAAAGTTATATAATTAGGATTAATTATTAATTAATTTAATATTAGCTTTCTTTCAACATGGTCTGTATCAGTCATAAAATTTATCCTACATTTTAAATTCAGTAAGAGATGAAATCATGACTGCCAACATTATTTTCTTAACCATGTGACTCCAGTTTGATTTGGGTGGTGGTCAAAACATGAGGAGGATATCTGTTTTTTATTTTTTCATTTTCGGGTCATTGCATATTGAATTTAATTATATTTAAAAACCTTTATAGGTCTAATAGTATATGCCAAATCAAATGAGAATGCCTCTTCATTTGACGATTTCACCACTGACTTTGCGGACATGTCCAAAGAGTTTAATGTGCAGGATGAATATCTTTCCCTATCCAGAGATGATGCTTCAAAGACCTTTACTGCTGTTTTTTCCTCGGGTAAGAAAGAAATCTTTACTTATATATTTGTTCAAAGTTGTCAGAGATTTATCATTCAGGTATCCTGTGGAGAAATCAATTGTTTCCTTTACTACTTGCAACATGGACTTAACTTAAAGAAAATGTATGAGGACTATGATGTCATAAAATGATTTTTACCTAACAAGAAAAGATTTGGGAGTATAGAACAATTAATATTAGACAGTATAGAACAATTAATATTAGACAGTATAGAACAATTAATATCAGATTACTTAAAGCATTGTCTGAGAATGTTTTTTTATATAACTTTGGGGAGAGTATTGTCTTTTTCTATTACACACTGAATAACTTCGAATCAGAAAGACACTTGAGGTAATCTTGGTTTTATTTATGATCAAGCTACATCATCACTAACTTCATATGTTTGAAATAGCATATCATGATGTTCAGCTGACAGTGAAATAACTGCATTTTTAATTTGAATTTAATTCCTGTAAATATTTAATAGAAAAAGTGCAGAAATCTATCCATTCTCATGGTCTCAAACCATTACACTTAGTAATAATAATAATAATAATAATAATAATGAGGACTTTGTATAGCGCCAAATCTTTAAGTAATAATAATAATGAGGACTTTGTATAGCGCCAAATCTTTAAGTAATAATAATAATGAGGAATATTGTATAGCGCTTGATCTTTAGAAGCTCAAAGCGCTTTACAAAAGCTATAATGATATGACTACAAAAAACAAAAAACATGAAGTTAGAAAACATTAAAAATGCTGAAATTATTTAATGTAGGAAACATTATTAGTCTTTAAGTTTGTTCTTGCAGTTGGGAAAGGTGAGATTAAGAGCACTCTTGAAAGGATCACTGTCTTTGTGCTAAATTCGCATTAGCGGAAAGTGACATCATCATAAAACTATTACCGACATTAGCAGAAAGTGACATCATCATAAACCTATTACCTACATTAGCAGAAAATGACCTCATTATATTATTAGTTAGGCAGGATCACTCTTGACTTAACCATTTTTCCTTCTATTGAAGATGCATCAGTTTAGTTTTTCATGTTTTTAGTATTATGTTTCTTCATGGAAGCCAAAAGATTGTTAC
The DNA here is from genome assembly GCA_030141615.1 of Unio pictorum. Lineage (NCBI taxonomy): Eukaryota > Metazoa > Mollusca > Bivalvia > Unionida > Unionidae > Unio > Unio pictorum. The sequence continues at coordinate 1,528,485 of JARLTB010000050.1, forward strand.
CTAATTGCTGATCCAAAATCTGAAAAAATAAACCATAATATGACAAATACATGTATTTGTCATGTTTATTTAATTTTATTATTTTTGTAGGGTTTACAATAATCATAGGTATATGTATATATGTAATTTGCATAATTTTAATATTTTAAGGCATTTTGGTACAAATACATTTAGGTAAAATCTTATATAAGGGTTTATATGTTAAGGTATTTTGGTACAAATACATATAGGTAAAATCTTATATAAGGGTTTGTATGTTAAGATATTTTGGTACAAATACATACAGGTAAAATCTTATATAAAGGTTTGTATGTTAAGATATTTTGGTACAAATACATATAGGTAAAATACTGTAAGGGTTTGTATGAATATAAAAGATGTCTACCAAAACATTTTGAAATGCAGAATAGTATTGGAAAATAATAGTTATTTAATAAACATGTTTTCACAGTATTTGAAGATAAAATAAACTTATATAAAACACCTTGCACTTAATAGAACCAATATGATTATATGGTAAACTTAATGGAATCAATTGGAATATACCTTAAACCTAATGGAACTGACAGAAATACATGGTAAACTTAATGGAATCAATTGGAATACACCTTAAAGCTAATGGAACTGACAGAAATACATGGTAAACTTAATGGAATGAATTGGAATAGACCTTTTATATCATATAATCAATTGGAATATACCTTAAACCTAATGGAATGGAGAACAAATACAGTCGACTCTGGTTAATTGCACACCCTCGGGCCTGTCACGAGACCGTGTAGTTAACCGGAGTGTGCAGTTAACCAGAGTACGGTACAGTACATTTTTAAGCATTGGGAAAAATCGGGACTGGCGTGATTATGTGCAGTTATCCGGAGTGTGCAGTTAACCAATGTGCAGTTAAGTGGAGTCGACTGTACATGGTAAATTTAATGGAATCAATTGGAATATACCTTATACCTAATGGAACTGACAGAAATACATGGTAAACTTAATGGAATTGATTGGAATAGACCTTTTACATCATATAATCAATTGGAGTACACCTTGTAAATACTGGAACAAATTGGAAAATGCCTTAGGAATAAATGTGACATTGAATGGATTTAATTGGAAATACACATAGCAATTAATTAATGGAACAAATAAGAATACATAAGAATGTATTCCTAATTAAAAAGTACAAGTCATTAATGAGTTGTTCTTCAATGATACTCATGATTTGTATTCATTAAGAATTAATATTGTTATTTAAAGTTGTCAAGGAAACTAGCACTTCATTTAGATTCTAACAAATTTATTTTGCTGATATCAATAGTATTTATCATTTGATTTATTTTTGTTATCTTAGGCATATCACTGAACATATCAGTGGGTGTTCAGATGCTTTCTGTCAGTGTGGTGCTACCTACAGAATTCAAAGGACAGCCAACAGGTCTCCTTGGAAATTTTGATGGAAATCCTGACAACGATTTTCGATGTCCAAATGGTACACAATTGGCTTCCAATATCACTGAGCGAGAGATATTCAACTATGGACAAACATGTAAGTTGCTTTTTTATGTTTGGGTTTCTTGTTTTTAACCATATTTAGATGCCTCTTGAATCACATTTTGTACTGCAACAATGTCCATTTAGTGTCTGCTTTGATTACATGCTCGATTGTTGTAATCCTTTATTTTCTTTTATAACTTCCAGTGTGTGTTTGTCTCTGTCTGTGTGTGTGCATGTGTGTGTATATATATATATATATATATATATATATATATATATATATATATATATATGCCGTTACTTCATGTATCTTCCAATCAACTGATTCTAGTGACTCCACGTTGTAGTCAAACGTAGCCATTTTTTGAGTTTTTTGAGATATCCCATTTCTGACACCAAATCTGTAACCTCAAGGGGTCTGGAAAATTACTCCGGATTTGAGTTTTCATTTTCAAATGAACCCTTGTAGCTTCAGGGTATGAAAATGAAAACTCAAATCTGGAGTAATTTTCCAGACCCCTTGAGGCTACAGATTTGGTGTCAGAAGTGGGATATCTCAAAATGGCTACGCTCGACTACAACAATGTGTAGTCACTAGAATCAGCTGATCGGAAGATACATGAAGTAACAGCATAGCACTATATATATATATATATATATATATATATATATATATATATATATATATATACTTATTCATCCTTGTAAAATTCTATTTGGCATATTAAAGGGGAGGTCACTGGAAGTGAGTCAGTGTTCCGATATCCACTTGGAAAGAACCACTCAGACTTTCAACATAGTAACTTTACTCCCAAGTTCCTGGATGAAGCAGATCAAGCTAAGGTGAATAAATCTAAGCAGACCTGTGGTGAGGACAATCAGGAGTGCATATTTGATCTCGTCTTCACAGAGAATGAGGCAGTTGCAAACAACACTCGGAAGATTGAAAGCCGAGCCTTACAAGGCCAGATTGAAATTGGTTGGTTACCTTCATTGTGCTTTCTGGAGATATTTTAGACAAAGTCTTAGCATAAAATTCTTTGAATATATAACTGTCCTCTGTTTAAGATCTCTCTCTCTCTCTCTCTCTCTCTCTCTCTCTCTCTCTCTCTCTCTCTCTCTCTCAATAATGTAGTTTAAAAGAGGGCATAGTCTTCAGAAAGGGAGACAATGCTAAAATTATGATTTTGATGTTAAGTTTGATGGCCTGTCATTATAAAGTGGCTTCCATTTAGCGGGACCTTGATCATAAAATGGCTTCATTTTAGACGGACCTTGATCATCAAGTGTCTTCATTTTAAGGGAATTTGGTGATAACATGGCTTCATTTTAGGGGAATTTGGTGATAACATGGCTTCATTTTAGGAGAATTTGGTCATAACATGGCTTCATTTTAGGGGAATTTGGTCATAACATGGCTTCATTTTAGGAGAATTTGGTCATAACATGGCTTCATTTTAGGGGAATTTGGTCATAACATGGCTTCATTTTAGGAGAATTTGGTCATAACATGGCTTCATTTTAGAGGGACCTCTCAAGAGAGGACCATTGTAGCAATGTCATAAAGTTACTCAAGAATTTTTTTTCAAGAACATACTAAATGATTTGTTTAATCAGTTGTATGCATAATTAAAGTAATGTTGTACCAAGTTTCAAATGTTCTGAAAATACAAAACATAGGCTCAATTGTTCTGTCTTTGCCCTGCATGTATAATATTTATCACATGCTTTGTAGGAAAATATTTGTATACCGTCTGGCTATGAGTCTGTTCATAACTTTATCTTTATTTGATGGATGGAAGTTTACCAAACTTTTGTACATATGTTGCTATTGTTGTAACCATCCACAAGATTGGCATTGTGTTTAGGCCGCCATTTTGGGGTTCCTTTTAGGCCCATACCCTGGGGTCTGAGTTAGAATTCAACATCATTTATACAAAAAAATCAACTTAGAGTGTTTCTTATATTTTCTTTTACCATTATTACACATGAAAATGTATTATAAGGACATGTGAAATGTGTGACTCATTTTTGGTTTGTTTGTTTGATTAGGATTTTTAACGTAGCTTTAACAATTTTTCAGTCATATCGCTACGATGTCTGCAGTGAGGCAGTTTATAGTGATGTCTAGCACTGAGATATCATGCCGCAGACATGTAGCATGATGTCTCACCCAGTCACATTATCCTGACACCAGGCCGACCAGTCCTAACACTAACCTCTTAATGCTGAGCGTCAAGCGAGGCAGCTGTTAGTACCATTTTTTGTAAGTCTTTGGTATGACTCGGCCGGGGATCGAACCGACGACCTCCCGCTTCCGGGGCGGACGCTCTAACCACTAGGCCACCGGAGCGGTTGACTCATTTTTGGTTTATCATTACATTAGCATTTGTGTATATAATAAGTTCATGTAGGTCTTTGTCATTTTTGCACCAGTTTCCTCTCAGCAAGTTGAGAATTTTACTAGTAATGCTAGCTAGCACTTCCTATTTCATATGATCTACAATGAGCTTTAAATTGTATTAAAGAATACCATGATCATGTGTTGATGAAACAGCAATATAACTTTATCACAAAGTCTTAGCATAAAATTGATGAAATTTTAAAAAATTCCTACATCTTTGATAAAATCATGAACTTTATTTAGTATTATAATTAACACTCAATTTAATGCTAAGGTAGTCCACATAGAGTATTCATAGCCAATGTGTAAATAAGATACAGTGTCATGTAAAAAGGCTTCTTTAGTGTGAAATATGCACACTTATGCAGTTAGTTTGTTGTGTATTTATATCCATATTATATATATATCTATATATATATATATATATATATATATATATATATATATATATATATATATATATATATATATATATATATATATATATAATGTGCTTAGATAGAGTTACATTGATGTTTCTGGACAATGTGTTTGTGATACTGTTGATTCAGGTAATGATGGTAAAAGGTCAGTTTTAATGGACAAAATATAATGATGTAAATATTTTATAATTGCTTTCATATATATATATATATATATATATATATATATATATATATATATATATATATATATATATATATATATATATATATATATATATATATATATATTATTACAGATGAAATAATTTAAAACTCCAATATAACAAAGTAGAATCAATGATTTTAAATAAATATTTCAATAACTTTGGATAAATCTGACATCTTTATAATGAATCTGATATATACAAAATCTAAATATTTTACAATCTCCTGATCATATCAAGAAATCTCTACAACATTAATGGTTTACACCTAGATGCTGGTACCCTGTTATAGTACATCAGTTCTTTCTTCATATACACTTACTGTAACCAGAATTAGTTTGCTAACTTCAGGATCAATTGGATGACATTTATTGGCAAATTGCCTTTATGAGTAGAGATATGTTGAAGAGTTTTATCTTTCCAGGTCAAATTTTGACACAGAGTAATTGTCCATTCTCTATCAAAACTATTAAATCACCACTTGCAGTATTATATTCCTACTCCAGTTTTGGGGTCATATTTGGGTCTCATTCAACCTCCAGTTTTTGGGTCAGATTTGGGTCTCATTCAACCTCCTGTTTTGGGGTCAAATTTAGATCTCATTCAACCTCCAGTTTTGGGGTCAAATTTGGGTCTCATTCAACCTCCCATTTTGGGGTCAAATTTGGGTCTCATTCAACTTCCAGTTTTGGGTTCAAATTTGGGTCTCATTTGACCTCGAGATTTGGGGTTTAATTTGGATCTCATTCCACATCCAATTTTGGGGCCTACTTTGGGTCTTGTTCCACCATTTGAAAAAAAAATACAAAAAGCTCTGAGATTCTAGTCAGTCTGCATAAGATTAAAATCAAGACAAGGTTGTTAAAATATTTAAAAAGAACATTTAACATATGAAAACAAAACAAATTAAGGAAGAAAACATACTGTCTTGACTTCATTGTGTTTCAAGATTCTGAAAGTAGCTGATACAGTCTTGACATATTCTTTGTGTTTCAAATTATGAGCTCATTTATAGAACAAATTTCCCAAGTTGATGAGAATGAAGCCACTTCCAGGATGGTTATGAAATTCACTGACAGCAGATACTTCTAACCAGCTTAGTTTAAAATTTGTTTGGGAAGGGTAGGGAATAAAGTTGAAATCTTACTTCAGAAGCATCAACTTTGATGCAGATTTTAGTAGTTTTGTATTTATATTGCCATCATTTTTCAGAAGTATAAAACATTACCACAAAAAATGGATATTTACATTGAAATACTGCATTATGAAATTGTAATCGTGATATCACACAACATTCCACTCTGATTATTTGACTGTAAAGAATTATCATTGAATTATGGAGCAAACTATATTTGGTAAAATTCAGCAAGACTTCCTTGTTACATTCTATTATTTCCAGTAGAAAAATGTGAAGTAATGAAACAGGTATCAGTTTTTGTTATTTTGTAATGACATCACAACACCGATCACCTGTGTGTACTATGCATTTTAATGTGGTCCCTTCCAAAATTGTTGATAACGTTTATTCGTCATTTTTCATGGTTACTGTGGATCTTTGAAGAAAAGAATAATAAACAATTTATTTAGGATATGTAAACATTAGTGGAATATATATATATATATATATATATATATATATATATATATATATATATATATATATATATATATATATATGAACATTAGTGGAATATATATATGGAAACATTAGTGGAATATATATATATGGAAACATTAGTGGAATATATATATATATATATATATATATATATATATATATATATATATATATATATATATATGTGGAACCAAGACTAGTATAATATCTTAACAGGTTTCTGTCATCCTTTGCTTCCTTAGCAAGTATATCTTTACTTACAGCCAGTGTTATTATGTAACTTTATGTTGATTGTACTTCAAATGACAAGGATTTTCCAGCACTTCACATTTTCATTTGGAAGAGTTATTGCCCCTTACTGACCATTTCCAATGTTTTTGTTTTCTTCCAAACATATATACATGTATAACTTCTGTTTAGAGCTCTGCTAATCAACTGAAGAGATTTTGCAATGAACCCATCAAAATAGTATATTGATTGTATTACTATTATTATTATTATTATTAGTTTATTATTACTATTATTATTATTACTAAAATTATTATTATTATTATTATTATTATTATTATTATTATTTTATTTCAGGAAATGTTGTTCCAAGCATTTCTGGAAATGGTACAGTGTATGCGTATAATGCCAGCCATGTAATGGTCAACATAAATGGATCAGATGACGGAAACATTTCATTTAAGTTTCTGCAGAACACGGCCAATGCTTCATTCATGTTCAACGATAATGACACAAAAAGTGCAGTGTTGTCATTTTTCCTTGATAATCCAAATCCTGTATCAATCAGGTATGTAATGCTAGGCCATGATACTGCAAATAGATCCATATCACCAGTAGGCAAATTTGAATGGTACGGCATGTGAATTACCTGGAGAGAAAACGAGAAATGTCTAAGTAGCATTTTGTTTGTACATGATTTTATATTTAGCCTGGAAAAATATGGATCTAGGTTTTAGATTGCAGTACACTTATACAACATTTTTTAGGTACAGATACATTGTTCATCATTAAAACCGCTGTTTATCTGAGTAGTTTTGCTAATAATTTGAATTGTTAGGGGAAAATTGGTTTCTCATATTTTTATTCAAACAGTAGAAAACAGAACAGTTTTTATTTGCATAAAACATAGGGTAATAGCTGAAGAAAAGTTACATTAATCCAAAACATTTGAAAGTTGCCAGATTATGAGAAGAAAGGAGATGTTATGCAAAATATATCTTCTGTAATAAACTAGAGATTTTGTAAATATTAGTGGATGTTGCTGTAGTACATTTAGACGTGGAGTTATATATATTTACTTTTTTTACATCAGTGTAACTGTGGAAGATAATCATGGTGTACAAGCCCCTGCCCTGGAACTTACTATTCTGATGTGTAGTGGCTGTTCTAACCATGGCAATTGTGACTTCACACAAGAAAGGCGGGACAATAGATCAACAACACATTTTAAATATGTTACCTGTAATTGTAGTCCGTACTGGGAAGGTAACTAAATTATTGTATGCCATTACATTTTAAATATGTTACCTGTAATTGTAGTCCGTACTGGGAAGGTAACTAAATTATTGTATGCCATTACATTTTAAATATGTTACCTGTAATTGTAGTCCGTACTGGGAAGGTAACTAAATTATTGTATGCCCTTGCATGAATCTGCAGGGGCATAATAGTGTTACACATAAATGTACAGGGGGCACATAGTGTTACATATGAATGTACAGGGGGCACATAGTGTTACATATGAATGTACAGGGGGCACATAGTGTTACATATGAATGTACAGGGGGCACATAGTGTTACATATGAATGTACAGGGGGCACATAGTGTTACATATGAATATGCAGGGTACACATAGTGTTACATATGAATATGCAGGGTACACATAGTGTTACATATGAATGTACAGGGGGCACATAGTGTTACATATGAATGTACAGGGGGCACATAGTGTTACATATGAATGTACAGGGGGCACATAGTGTTACATATGAATGTACAGGGGGCACATAGTGTTACATATGAATGTACAGGGGGCACATAGTGTTACATATGAATATGCAGGGGACACATAGTGTTACATATGAATATGCAGGGTACACATAGTGTTACATATGAATGTACAGGGGGCACATAGTGTTACACATGAATATGCAGGGGACACATAGTGTTACATATGAATGTACAGGGGGCACATAATGTTACACATGAATATGCAGGGGACACATAGTGTTACACATGAATGTGCAGTGGGCAAAGTGCTACACATGAATGTTCAGGGGCATAAACTTTATATATGTTCAGCTAAGTTTTGCTTTTTTGTAAATAGATGTTAGAAAAAAAACTAAGTGGTGGTGTTGGGACTTTGATATTCTGTGAATACATTTCATGTTATGGTAATTTTCATTTCAAATGATCCCTTTGTTTCATTTTGAAATATCAAGCTGTGCTATCACCTTGATAATAGTTCAAAGTTATTTAAAACTTTGCAAACATTCAAACTTTTGAACATATTTTCAGTAATATTGGCATCTAAATTCTAAATGTTTTTCATCCCATTTTTGTAATAGATGTCGAATCCATTGAATAATAAAATGTAATTGTTTCTTCTTCATTTTTTCTTCAAAATGTTCATTCCATCTAGCATTGTGGCAAAGGAAAACCCAAAACTGTGACCTCAGGTGTTCAAATACATTTCCTGATTATTATACCTTAAGAGTATTATGCACAGGTCCGCCTCTCCCTGGATACAAATTTTAGCTAGAGGTCACAGTTTTCTTTTGTTTTGACTGGAATGCTGATGTTTTATTGTTTAAAGATGTTGTAACAGAGATTCTAATCCAGAATCAAGCATGAAATGAAAGTAACACAGACATAGTAACCCACATTCAAGCACACCAGAGCTGGCACTACCACTAGGCAAACTAGCAAATCACCTAGGTCGCTGGGCTAAGGGTTTATTTCATGATGGGCGGGTGAGGGAGGGCGTGAGTGGAAGGGGGGGCACCAGATATCTGATCTCGCCTAGGGCACCAAAATGCCTTGCACCGGCCCTAAAGCACACATATCATTTTACTGAAATGCATTGATCTGGGAGACTTGCATAACATGAAAGTAATACAGACATAGTAACCCACATTCAAACACACATATCATTGGACTGAAATGCCTTAACCTGGGAGACTTCTTATTCCTTTGCCTTGTCTTTGATAAATTCACCATACTACATGTTAATATCACTAAAATAATAATTTTGGAAATTATGTTTCACATTACAGGTGATGACTGTGAAAGAGATTTTGATGGATGTGCCACTAGACCATGTTCTTCACTAAGAGATTGTATAGACAATCCTGCTGATGTCCATATGATGCTGAATCTCACTTATAACTGTTCTTCCTGTCCCAATGGATATACAGATGGTGTGGAAGACCCTGCTAAATGTATAGGTAAATACAGTTATTTTTATTCCTGTCCCAATGGATATACAGATGGTGTGGAAGACCCTGCTAAATGTATAGGTAAATACAGTTATTATTATTCCTGTCCCAATAGATATACAGATTGGGTGGAAGACCCTGCTAAATGTATAGGTAAATACAGTTACTATTTCTTCCTGTCCCAATGGATATACAGATGGTGTGGAAGACCCTGCTAAATGTATAGGTAAATACAGTTATTATTCTTCCTGTCCCAATGGATATACAGATGAATATGATAATAATGGCAAAATAAATCACCTGATTTTTAAAAAATATATGGTTTTGGTACTAGTGGTAAATTTGTCGATTGTAATATAACTAAAATTGATTTAGATCAGTAGTAGCATTTATGATTTTGTGTTTGTTAGTAGTCACTTAATTAGTTAGGTGCCTGCATTATTATTCACTTAATTAGTTAGGTGCCTGCATTATTATTCACTTAATTAGTTGGATGCCTTCATTATTATTCACTTCATTTGTTAGGGAATGTGGGGCAAGCAAAAAGTACATCTATCTCAAGTCCTTCTAGAAGCACTTAAAAATAGTAAAACCTGGTTTAGTGTTGTGCTAAGCAGTAAGTCATGTAAAATGATATAAAAATGACTATGTGATGCCAATACAACTAATTGGAAGAATTTTGTTACAGATATAAATGAATGTAATGCAACTAATGCTACACATGGGTGTAACCAGACCTGCATCAACACAGAAGGGAGTTATAACTGTTCTTGTAACAGTACATTTAGACTAGACTCCAATGGAAAGGACTGTCAAGGTAATTACATCAATTACTGTCAAGGTACCTGTAACAGAATTGTTACCGAGAGGAGGGTGGATTAAATGAACAATACAAACACAATTTGTGAAAGAAAATATAAATTTATGTAATAAATTATAAATGAAAAAATACAGATGTAACAACACAATAATTCATGCACTCAACCCACAATTACACTCACAACCATTCACAATACATGAACAAATTAAATAACAATACAAAAGGAATCTCAGATGTAAAGGGATCTCTTGGATTATACACAGATCCAAGAATCCTTTACGAAAGTTAAATAAATGCAAGAATGATTTACGAAAAAAAATAAACACAAACGACAAACTATCTATCGCACGATGGATTGCGATAACTAGCACGATCATATACTTGTATTGAATCAAGTTGCTAGCTTTTATTGATATCTATGTGATCACTTGAAATATTATTGCGATCTGACATAAGCATGCAAATACAACAATGTATTAAATTATATTACAATTTCAATACACCTATGTGTCTCCCCTGTATAACCGCACGATTCAGCAACAGTTGAATCGTCTCCCAGTTTCCCCGAGAACCGAGGGTTGACCAATACTATTATCGGACGTTACCCTTCACGGATCCACCACAGTTATACGTTCAGACAACATACAACATCTACCCGAACCAACGGTTCCTCACTCCCCTAGATGTCGACCCGGACGTTTTACAACTCTAAGACAGCTCCGACACTCGGACTTCTAGCTTTCCGGATATTTACACGTTACACAGATATTGACGAACAGACAGTTCGACACACAGACAGATACTTCAATTCCGTTTGCACAAATTAACGGCACAAGCACATTCAGATATTTATACAGAGATGTTCCAGAACAAACAATAGATGTCCCACAACAAATCAAACGATATCAAAGACGTTTATCAAAAGATGGTATCAGATGTGTTAACAGCTACGGTATCAACGATGTTATTAGCAGCTACGGTATCAACGATGTTATTAGCAGCTACGGTATCAACGATGTTATTAGCAGCTACGGTATCAGAAACATTGTAACAACTATGTTAGCAGCTACGGTATCAGAGACGGTATCAACGATGTTATTAGATGCGCTATCAGTGATGTACTTCTACGGTATCAACGACGGAATCAGACGGAATCAATGATTGTCAGATGTTATCAGATCTACGGAATCAACGATGTTATTAGATCTCCGGAATCAACCCTTTGGCTGGAGATTTGCAAGACGAGGTTATCTATCCTTTGATTAGATATTTTAGTTCCCGTAAATAATAATGAGAAATCCATCGCCTTATATACTCTCAATAGGTGAACATAAATCACATCGAGCTTGACGTGCACCACGTACAACGAGTATTTCGGATTTCATGTAAATTACAAATTGGCACATGCAAATCGTTACACGCCACTTAATCACCCCAGGTAATGCGTGTACGACGAAATCAAGAAAATGGTGAGTTTCGTTTGCAATTGAAGAACAACAAAAATCAGTTCAATTTTCGCCTAATTCTGTGACAATACCTCCCCCCTAAGAATAAAAATGTACACATTTTTAAAACTAACACAGAATAGAAGAAAAATAACTACTGATGATATCTTACAACATTTACACTGGTTATACTACAAACTGGATTTTATTACTGGGCAAATTCATACAAATTTCCCATCATGCCCTACTCAAGTAGTCTGCGCCTATATTTTCAACTCCCCTTATTGACATTGTCGCTCTGTCTCTTGATGTATAACTTGAGCATGTTCGCATGGAATGTTTTTACATTACCGTCCATGTCAATTTTATAGTCCATGTCACCTTTTACTTCTTTAACTTCATATGGACCTTTCCACTGGACTAATAACTTATTCGAACTCGTTGGAAGAAGCAATAGAACCTGATCTCCCACAAGAAATTTCCTATTACGCGCTCTGCGGTTGTAATACTTGGCATATCTGCGCCCCGATTTAATCAATTCGTCACGTGCCATCTGGCATGTACTCTCAAGTTTATTTCTTAGATCTAACACGTACTGGTAAGTCGTTTTTATTTCCTCGTTCGCGACATCACCAGTCCATAGTTCGCGTAGTATCCGCATCGGGCCTCGAACCGTTCTACCATACAACAGTTCAAAGGGTGAAAACCCTAAACTTTCCTGCGGTACTTCACGGTACGCGAACAGAACAGCGTTTAAATAACGGTCCCAGTCTTGCGGACGTTCCGCGCACATCTTTCGCAGCATGCTTTTCAGGGTACCATTAAACTTCTCTACCAGTCCATTGCACATCGGATGGTATGGGGTAGTGTTTAGCTGTTTGATGGATAACAGTCTACTTATTTCACCCATGAGGTCAGAGGTGAATTGGGCACCACAATCCGTGAGGATTTCCTCTGGCACCCCTACCCTACTGAAGATATCAACTAATGCTTCAGCTACCCTTTCCGTTTCAATAGTTGGTAACGCTACGGCTTCAGGGTATCTGGTTGCGTAGTCAACCAGAGTAAGAATATACCGATTCTTTCTTTCGGTAACTGGGTGTATTGGTCCTACAATATCTACTGCCACTCTTTTAAACGGTGTATCTATTAATGGCATCTGTCCCAAGGGCACCCTTGTGACCCTTCCCTTACAGACGGTTTTCTGACATACGTCGCACGACCTACAGAACCGTGTGACATCGCCATTAACACCTGGCCAGTAGAATTCAGCGACTACCCTGCTAGTGGTCTTAGCCTTACCTAGGTGTCCTGCCATGCTTGACTCATGCGCCACCCTAAGTACTTGAGATCTATATCTCTGGGGTACGACCACTTGCCAATACTTCTTACCCTCCCGAGCGCTAAACTCCCTATGAATTAATCCGTTCTTGCGTACGAATCTAGAGCTACCCCCACGCTTGCAATGTTTAATCGCGCCGGACGTGATTTTCTCAACAATTGTTCTGATGGATTCATCACGATCTTGCTCTTGTTTGAAATCATCACGGGAAATTCCTGAGATCGATTCAGGGACTATTAATTTATGAAACGCGGTTTTCTCTCGCCGTGTTTGCGCTCGCGTTTCGACTGCCTGGGCCAAAGGTATTTTAAAATCGGCCATGGTTGGAAGACGGGAACCTTCAACATTACCGATCGTCAGATCGTAAATAGGATTGTCCATACAAAGGGCATCAACAGTTCCCGTTAAGAAAGGTGTTTTTACTGTGATCCTTGCTACGGGAATGCGACCCATCGTCTGATCAAGTAACATACATGGGGATTCCCACCCGAGCATTTGGTTATCCTGCACGAGACTACGTTTGATCACTACGCCCGTACAACCAGTGTCACGCAATACCACGACTTCTCGACCGTTGACAAACCCTCTCGCGGTTGGTACACGCGCTTCAGGAAATAAACACGTGCCAAGCGAATGAATACAAGGTTCTACCTGTACGATGTTATCAGTTATACCTTTACTTTGTATAGCCACTGCTACCTTATGTATAAGTGCCTTTCTTTTAGGACAGTCTTTTTGAACATGACCCAATGCATTACACAAGAAACACCGCACACGCTGAAAAACTGGATTCCCAACTGACCTTTTTACCTCAGCTGATTTTACAGGCTCCCTAGGCATAGGTCTTACAGACTGGTTTCCAGACTTAAAATCTTTCAAAACCACGTTCTGGGTTCCCCCATGAGCTTCGGCAAATAAATCGGCTTGCTTAGCCATATCTTTTACGTTTGTGAAGACTTTCTCCTTCAGAAATTGATCTAATTCTCGCCCAACTGTATTAAATAATTGATCTCTGAGCAAAAAATCAGTCAACCCTTCAAACGTTTTCACCGCTTTGCCGCATTCAATCCACCGCTCAAAATAGTTCGCAATTCTGACGGTGAACTGACCAAAGGTTTCTCCCTTATCGGGCTTGCTATACCTGAACTTTTTACGAAAACCTTGTTCAGTGAGCTCGTACCTTTTGAGAAGTGCTTCCTTTAGGACGTCGTACTTAAACACATCGTCCCTAGGAAGTCGCGAGTATACATCCAGTGCTTTACCTTTTAATAAAGCACTCAGATGCAGCGCCCAGTCATTTTGACTCCACTTCTGGTTTTCGGCATACCGCTCAAACCGATGAAGATAACTATCTATGTTATCTTTTTCATCGTCAAAGGGAGGTAATTTGGGGCCCCTTAATTTGCTAAAGGCAGAATCGTGTTCTCTTCCAGATGTCGCTAATTCTACCTTACGCTCATGATCCCGTTGCTTTGCTTTTTCATCTAACTCTATTCGCTTTTGCTCCGCTTCCATTTCCCATCCTATCCTATCCTTTTCGGCCTGCTTCTCTAATTCTATCTTTTCCTTCTCTAATCCTATCTTTTCCCTCTCAAAGGCCCATTTCCTATCTTCGGATTCCCTTTCTAATTCCCTTGACCTTGCCCTTTCGTCCCTTTCCCGGGCTTGTTCTTCTTGAATAAATTTCCTCAAACTTTCACCTTCATATCCGAATTCTTTGCCTAAGGCAACCAAGTCCTTAAGGGATGACATGACAAATGTAATACGAATATAGATAGGTAACCAAACCAATGTTTTAAACACGTTTATACTGGACACACGGACCTAGGTAAACTAAACAAAAATAAACTCCAACTAGAGTATTATCTTAACAGAAGGTCACGCTCAAATATAAACATTAAATGTATACCTTCACAAAAATGATTGACAGTTCACTTAATCCAACGATCCCACTTCTGACACCATTGTACCATAATTGTTACCGAGAGGAGGGTGGATTAAATGAACAATACAAACACAATTTGTGAAAGAAAATATAAATTTATGTAATAAATTATAAATGAAAAAATACAGATGTAACAACACAATAATTCATGCACTCAACCCACAATTACACTCACAACCATTCACAATACATGAACAAATTAAATAACAATACAAAAGGAATCTCAGATGTAAAGGGATCTCTTGGATTATACACAGATCCAAGAATCCTTTACGAAAGTTAAATAAATGCAAGAATGATTTACGAAAAAAAATAAACACAAACGACAAACTATCTATCGCACGATGGATTGCGATAACTAGCACGATCATATACTTGTATTGAATCAAGTTGCTAGCTTTTATTGATATCTATGTGATCACTTGAAATATTATTGCGATCTGACATAAGCATGCAAATACAACAATGTATTAAATTATATTACAATTTCAATACACCTATGTGTCTCCCCTGTATAACCGCACGATTCAGCAACAGTTGAATCGTCTCCCAGTTTCCCCGAGAACCGAGGGTTGACCAATACTATTATCGGACGTTACCCTTCACGGATCCACCACAGTTATACGTTCAGACAACATACAACATCTACCCGAACCAACGGTTCCTCACTCCCCTAGATGTCGACCCGGACGTTTTACAACTCTAAGACAGCTCCGACACTCGGACTTCTAGCTTTCCGGATATTTACACGTTACACAGATATTGACGAACAGACAGTTCGACACACAGACAGATACTTCAATTCCGTTTGCACAAATTAACGGCACAAGCACATTCAGATATTTATACAGAGATGTTCCAGAACAAACAATAGATGTCCCACAACAAATCAAACGATATCAAAGACGTTTATCAAAAGATGGTATCAGATGTGTTAACAGCTACGGTATCAACGATGTTATTAGCAGCTACGGTATCAACGATGTTATTAGCAGCTACGGTATCAACGATGTTATTAGCAGCTACGGTATCAGAAACATTGTAACAACTATGTTAGCAGCTACGGTATCAGAGACGGTATCAACGATGTTATTAGATGCGCTATCAGTGATGTACTTCTACGGTATCAACGACGGAATCAGACGGAATCAATGATTGTCAGATGTTATCAGATCTACGGAATCAACGATGTTATTAGATCTCCGGAATCAACCCTTTGGCTGGAGATTTGCAAGACGAGGTTATCTATCCTTTGATTAGATATTTTAGTTCCCGTAAATAATAATGAGAAATCCATCGCCTTATATACTCTCAATAGGTGAACATAAATCACATCGAGCTTGACGTGCACCACGTACAACGAGTATTTCGGATTTCATGTAAATTACAAATTGGCACATGCAAATCGTTACACGCCACTTAATCACCCCAGGTAATGCGTGTACGACGAAATCAAGAAAATGGTGAGTTTCGTTTGCAATTGAAGAACAACAAAAATCAGTTCAATTTTCGCCTAATTCTGTGACAGTACCTGTATTACTTTATACTCTCTCTATACACACCTACACATAGTCCAGCATTTTATTTTACAAAGTCCCCAGTGAATTACCACATTGTTATTTGGATATATTGTTTTGCTGTCCTCTCAAAATCTGTTGATGCATGTTAACACACAAAGTATCTCAAGCAATATAATTGGGTGTATTATGGATGTAAGACAATCCCTTGATTAGATTTTCAGACAAATGCACTATTTTATCATTTAAGTTTTTCATTCTCAAAACTGTTTGCAGCATTCAGTCAGACATTGTGGGTAGAAATTCATCATCCAGTGTGACATTGTGGGTAAAGACTCAGCATTCAGTCAGACATTGTGGGTAGAAATTCAGCATTCAGTCAGACATTGTGTGTAGAAACTCAGCATTCAGTCAGACATTGTGGGTAGAAATTCAGCATTCAGTCAGACATTGTGGGTAGAAATTCAGCATTCAGTCAGACATTATGTGTAGAAATTCAGCAATCAGTCAGAAATTGTGGGTAGAAATTCAGCACAGCATTTTCAAGGTTTCTGAATAATGGGTGAAGTATCTCTGTCCCACAAAAGTTCATGTGATTATTGCCTGCCTAATGTGATTCTAATACTGACAAGCATGTGATTATTACCTGCCTAATGTGATTTTAATACTGACAAGCATGTGATTATTACCTGCCTAATGTGATTTTAATACTGACAAGCATGTGATTATTGCCTGCCTAATGTGATTTTAATACTGACAAGCATGTGATTGTTGCCTATCTAATGTGATTCTAATACTGACAAGCATGTGATTATTACCTGCCTAATGTGATTTTAATACTGACAAGCATGTGATTATTGCCTACCTAATGTGATTTTAATACTGACAAGCATGTGATTATTGCCTGCCTAATGTGATTTTAATATTGACAAGCATGTGATTATTGCCTGCCTAATGTGATTCTAATACTGACAAGCATGTGATTATTGCCTACCTAATGTGATTTTAATACTGATAAGCATGTGATTATTGCCTACCTAATGTGATTTTAATACTGACAAGCATGTGATTATTGCCTACCTAATGTGATTCTAATACTGACAAGCATGTGATTATTGCCTGCCTAATGTGATTCTAATACTGACAAGCATGTGATTATTGCCTGCCTAATGTGATTTTAATACTGACAAGCATGTGATTATTGCCTGCCTAATGTGATTTTAATACTGACAAGCATGTGATTATTGCCTACCTAATGTGATTTTAATACTGACAAGCATGTGATTATTGCCTGCCTAATGTGATTTTAATACTGACAAGCATGACATCATAACAGCATTGTAATTGATACTTCACAAGTATGAAAAGTTTTTATGGCATCTTCTTGTACCACATACATTATAGTACATCATTTTTTTTTCTTCTATCATTTTATTTTAATGTTTAAGATATCAGTATGTGTTCTAACCATTTGCTCAGTTTACAGTGTAGGTCTGTGTGTGTGTGTGTGTGTGCACACGTGTGTGTGCATGCGTATGTGTGTGTGATATTTGGAATGAAAAAGTAACTTTAACAATTTTCATTTGCTAGAACACTGGGGCATCATGCCAAAGACATGTTGCAACATCCACCCAGTCACATTATCTTGACACCAGACTGACCAGTACTAACACTAACGTCTTAATGCTGAGCAGCTAGCAAGGCAGTTGCTAGTACCATTTTTATAAGTTTATGACTCGACCATGGTTCAAACCCATGACCTCCTGCATTTGAGGTGGATGCTCTAACCTATTAGATCCCTGGAGCTCTTGGTTTATGATGTAATAATTCTCACAAACATTGTAAAGATTGGACCATGTTATTGTACTATTTGTACCAATTTGAGGCAATTTTATTTTCACATCTGGCATTTAATTTACATGGGAATATGAGAAAAAGTCATATATTTTGCTTGGGATTGTGCTTATTAACTCATAAATCATGACCAGAGATTTGGCAAATATTGTTTTTATTATTATTATCAGTTTTTCTAAGTACATATATCTTTCTCTGCAAATGCAGATTTGATGAGACCCTGTTTGATCTTATGCCACATTTATCCATACCTACTGTTGTCTACCAAAGACATTTAAAAAGAGGTTTCTTCCGTAATGCAAGATCCACAAATGCCAATTATCATAAAGTTATCATGTGACTATTAATTGGTTTGATAAACATTTTAACACTTGATCCACTTTGGTTGCCATTCCTGTTTTGTTAGATGGACTGACATTTTAGCATATAGATTTTATATTCTAAGGAGTATAGACAATATAAGTCTCAACATGTATTTTCAGACATTGATGAGTGTACAGAGGGTACGTCTGGGTGTGATCAAATATGTAACAACACTTATGGAGGATATGTGTGTGGCTGTCAAAATGGATATATGTACAACAACACCCAACAAGCGTGTGAACAAGGTTAGAAAATATATATGTTACATAATCAGAAATAATTAATGAATATCTTATTGAAAGAAAAACATGCATATCTCCAAACTATTTGTATTGAGCCTGCTGTTTTTATCTGTAAATCCATTTATCATTGCCCCATGGTTAAACACAATATTAAAGTGCGTTAATTTGATAAATAAATTTCAGGTTTGACAAAAGTTGGGCATTTTATTTATAGGATCTGAAGATAAACTATTACTAGGTGTCAAAATTGTCTGAAATAACAGGAATCTTCATCTAAACAAATTTTTATTGATGAGTCATTTTTAGAATTTATGACTCTGTAAATCTGTATAGTCCAGGTAGATCATTTACTTGTAACCGTAGTTGCAAATCCATATGATTTTGGCATGAATTTCACAACTTTTTCAGCAATTCACAGATTCATGCCGCATGAAAAATATTCATGAATTCTCCAGATCTCAATTGTTTGAGATCTCAATAAAGATTTAATAAAATAACCAATATTCTGTTAAGCACTAGTCATGATATCAGCAGTTGTCAAAACTGGTCGTGATATTAGTGAACTTTAGTTGATTGGTACAGTTGGCCCGGTTTCAAGCATTTTAGTGCATTTTATTCTATAAATGGTATCCGCAAATTCCAACTTGTCAGTAGGGAATGGACTATGACCATATACCCCAACATAAATGCCCAAATATAAAAAATGGGGTGCAAAGGGCCAGAGGAAACTTATAATATGAACGAAAAACCATATATTACACAAAAAGTGAAATTTAATTTGGTATTTACCAAACACTTGCCGTGCATTCGGCCATCAAACACCTATATATATCATATTCTTTGCAAGCAGTTAGAATTGGGCATGGTGGAAGAGATGATGTGAGGAAGCACATTGGTAGCAGAAAAGGACATAAAGGTTGGGAAAATTAAGATCTCGCAGATTTCATCTCTGGAATATTTTAAGCCATTGATGGAAGAACTACAAGGTACCAATGCTGCAGCATTATTTGTGAATTTTCTTGTTGAATATAATCTACCTTGACCAGCTGGAGACCATTCTAAACATTTGTTCCAACAAATATTCCAGGACTAAAGGATCACTTCACGAATTCAAAATTTACTAATTTGTATCCTTATTTTCACTAATTGTGATTGTGGAGGGTTGGCAGCCATGTTGAGTTTTGCCAAGACATTATATTTCAATTATTTTGACTACATAATGCATTTCATTCAGCATTGAGGTTGAGAAAAATAACAAATAGGTATCTTTGGTGTACAGCAGTATTCTGGGTAATTATTCAACAGATAAATGCAATTAGGGTTAGAGATGCAAAATCTGGAGAGAAGATATGTTGTAGCTAGAACCAGGATAATAACATTTTTATGAGTCTTAAAGTGGCACCTCTTTGAAGCAAGTTATGGAATTATGGCAAAATAGTTAGTATTTCATGATTATTCCATAACTTTGTACTAATTTATTGTTGATGGGCTGTAAAAAAAAACATTTTGTAAGTCTCGGTGTATTGATATAGAAGGATCTCAAAGGTTACAAAAGCAGATAGATAACAAGATGCATACCATGTTGAAATCATTTTAGATTGTAATTTTCAATATGTAAGAGCAATATTGATTGAAATGTGGAGAACACCATGCTAGGCATTTTTTGGCATTTACACTTATATAAATTATTAAGGTATAATATCATACATATTTAATAATCTTTAACATTTTAATTTTGAACAAAAATCATATACATATGTGAAGGACAGTCTTTTGTCAGCATATCATGTTGTGTGTGTGTGTGTGTGTGTGTTTGTGTGTCAATAAGTTATTCTTAGCAGCAGAGGAGGCGAATCAGACAACGTTTTTAAACAAGTTTTCAATGGATTAGGGCTTAAAACCCTATCAAAACGGCTACAAATCAATGAAACAGGCAAAAAATCAATGAAATCAGTCCAAAAAAAAGAATGAAAAAATCAATGAAATAAAAAAAAAGAAAGCCTCCATTTGCCAAACGGAGACTTAGTCATTTTTGTCCGAAAACATGATCCTGCAGGATTTTCAAAATGAGTAAAAACTCTTCAACCGAATATTTTATCAAGTCCGATATGATATCGTGTCCTAGGGTCTGCTAAATTTATCGTTACAAATCCGTGTGGTTTTGACTGAACGTGGCTAAAGAAATTTCTAAATTGATTATGATTCATATCACCGCTGCACCAAGTCTGATGAATATTTCGTAGTGTATGAGTATCAACTCCATTAAACACACACAACACATTACAGTTATCACGAATCACTTTTGGTATTTGTGTGTACCGTTGAGTCACATATATCACATCAGTGTTTTTATGCCTGCCTCAGGAAAAGATTCTAGCAGGATTTTTTTGATTATCTAACATGATATCGTCATACACGACTAAATTGTTAATACTTCCATCGATGTCTTCCACGGAAGGGGCTTCATCAATATCAGTAATAAATTCAATAAAATCATCGTCGATTTCAAATTCTTTTGCTTTCTCGTTAAAATCTTTTAACACTTCATAGCATCGCTGATCGTCTACACTCGGGGCTATTAAATACAATTTGTCCCATTTCATCCATCTTATTATCAAATTAAGTAACAATTGTGTTTTGCCACATCCGGATGGTCCGATTATAATCATTCTAATTGAATTTGGTAACATTTCATGATGTTTAATAGGTTCCCGTCGTCGGGTAGCTGAATAATCAATTACATTCATGCTGTTATATATAAATTATGGATCTATATTGTGTGAAGTGTAAAAAACGTACTGGCACAGATGACTTGACGACGATTACAACAAAAAATAACCGATCAGCGCTTTCTGGTAAATGCGTACAATGTAGTACAAAGAAATTTAGATTTGTTTCTAAACCCAAGGAACCTTTAAAAAAAAATGAGGAGGTGATATCGCAGCCAAATTGGCAAAATTCCCTGGAACCCCATGGGCAAAATACCCAGGAGAAAAACACCTTCCAGGATATAGCTACTGTGGACCGGGAACAAGACTTGATATCAGACTCAATAATCAAAATCAGCCCCGACCCGGTGAAGAACCAATAAACGCCATTGATAAGGCCTGTCACCTTCATGATGTTGCTTATAAAAGCAGCAATTTGCAGCATAGACATCTAGCAGATGTGAAATTAATTCATGCGTTAAATGCTATTCCTGATAAATCCTTCAAAGAAAAATTGGCTTCCTTTTTGATAAAATCGGCTATGAAAGGTAAATTGATGTTAGGTGCTGGTAATTAATAACAACATGGAATCTATTTATTATTCCCCAAGAGGATACTGGAGGGGTAAATCAGCAATCCATAAACTCGCTAGCGCTGCAAAAGTGAAAAAAACCACTGCGGCTCATTGGTTATCTAAACAGGCACTATGGCAGATTTATCTACCACTGCCTAAACAAATTAATTACTCGCATTTTGATGTGACCGTCCCTAATGAAGTTCATCAGGCTGATATATTATTTCTGCCACATGACAACGGTTACAAATACGCATTAACCGTAGTTGATATTGCAAGTCGATACAAAGAAGCAGAACCGTTAAAAACAAAATCATCACCTGAAGTGGCTTCTGCGTTTGAAAGGATTTATTGAAGGGGTTCCTTGCACTGGCCAAATCTATTACAAATTGATCCTGGCAAGGAATTTCAGGGTGCAGTGTTATCTACAATGAAGCATCATAATGTCACTATCAGACGAGGGCATACTGCGCTACATCGTGATCAGGCAATTGTTGAACGGTTTAATAAAACCCTTGCTGAGCGGTTATTTGGATATCAATACGCAAAAGAATTCATCCAAGAAAAAAGATCCCGTGAATGGGTTAAAAGGTTACCAGCTGTGATTACCGCACTGAATAATGAGATTACTAGAACAATCAACATGAAACCTATCAACGCGATTAAAATGAAGTCAATACCCGCACAACCACAAAAAGATTTCAAAGAACCAATTCTTGGTAGTAATGTCATTGTGAGGTATTTATACGAACCAGGAGAGCTTGAAGGGGGCAGAAAAAGGGCTACTGATCCTATATGGAGTGTTACTGCACTCAAGATATCTAGTATAACACGATCTACGGGTAGACCTCCAGTCTATAAACTGGATTCAACTGCCCCTCAACGAGGATTTACTAGACAACAATTACAAGTGATACCCGAGGATACTCAATTACCACCCCGGGGTCTTAACTAGCGCCGTTGCGTCTATTGCACTCAAGACAAGTCAACATCACATTGTTTCTGACATGACCGAGTTTGTTATTTTTTCTGTCTTCGGTAAATTGGCGAGGATCTTTATCCGAATACTGCCAACGCATTATACAAATGCAACTTGCGCAGTGATTATTCTGTTGTTTCTTCAAAGTGATTATTAATTTAGCATCAATATCAAATTCTCGTTTTTTTTTGTCCTGTTGATTGTAACCAGAAAGTTTTTTATCAATAATTTTAACATCAACGATGCTAGCATCATCTATTGTGGTGTCATCATCTAAAACAATTCTTCGAAGTTGATTTATTTTTCGTACTCTGGATACTGCAAGATAGACTAAATTTGACCATTCAATGCGATTATCTACCATCCAAACAATTGTATCCGATATAGTCAATCCTTGTGAGGAATGTATTGTTGCTGCGTATCCTAGCGTCCACGGGGATTTATTAGCACGCAATGTATCTTCAACGACATTGATATTAACCAGCACAATATCATTTAATACGAGAATTTGTTTTTCACGCTGTCCTGGAATATCAACTTCAATGTTCTGTTTTCGTGTATCCGATGGCCTATAACAAAGAGGTACTGGAAGTGTTGCAAATCTTTTTTTATGCAATTCAAATAATTTCATCTGAAGTGTGTCCATGACTATTTTTCTACTTGCAATTATCAAATTATTTGGTCTCCATGCTTCCCAGAAATCATTCATTGGAGTTTCCGAAATTATTTCACAAGCTATTTCACACTGGATTCTATCCGGTTGTAATCTAATTAGTTTCTTAAATTCTTTTAATTTTTCATCAAGTGATCTATGATCGGTATCAATTTCTTCATAATAGTCTACAAAACCCTTTAGCCATTCATGGGGGGATGCACCTACAAATGGTGGTGGTTGGCCGTGATCACCGCACATGACGATTTTTGTATTTTTCAATAACAACCACTCAAGAAATATTTTTAATACATCTTCTGACACTGTGTCTATTTCATCCCAAATGATAATTTCAGGAATAAATTTCTCTCCCATACACTCAGGAGTCCATTTATCTCCCTTCCATCGGAAGAAACTGTGATAAGTGCAGGCATTTACCCCTCTCTGTATCATTTCTCTTGCAAGTCTGTGTGTTGGTGTTAGTACAATCATATTTGATTTCCCACGGAATAACTCAATTGCCCGGGTTGTTTTTCCTGACCCACCACAACCGTTTAAATAAACTGTTTTATACCGGCATATTGGATCAGAAATCGATGGTGCATTAGAAAATTCTGATTGAATCTCTTTGAGATTCCGATAATTATTTTCAATTGTAACATCTGCTGATTGAATATAATCATGAAGCATTTCCTTCTTAATTCTCCATGACCCCCAATCTCGTTGCCAGTAGCCTTGCTACCGTTTATAAAATCAGCCATTTTGCTGTTTATGTAAAATGAATCAGTGGCAACTCTAACTGCAGTGTTAGGAAATCTATTTATCATTGAAAACAGATTAATAGAAGCATAACCGAGCATAGAAGCTCTTAAGTGTGTGTACTGCAGATTGTACCCATCGTTGTAGGTAACAATTGTACCCAATTTGGTTCCATCGGACAGAAATGCGTCCTTACGATTGACATATAGGCCTCTATTCGTTAGATCCGCGATTACAAAATCGTATTCAGCATTGTCTATAATTAACCGTGAAGAATATCTTGTATTATCGTATTTACCACCCTGGGTAAATTTACCGATTATTCTTCGTCCAAGATCTTTTGCTTCGTTGTTTCTGATTTCAAATAACTGTTTGGACCAATCCATGATTTGTTGTTCATTAAAATCAGGAAACAGTTTTCGCTGTTCACTAATTATTTTTTCTAGATCAGGTTGGGGTAACCACACTGATTTCTGTGCTCGATAGGATATAATTGCTTCACTGACAATTAATGATTTTAACATCTTACAATCAAGCATATACCGTAATAACACTATTGGCATCCAGTGTTTTTCAGACATGTGTTTACCAATCCAAAGATAACTACACGGATGAAGTCCTGTAGCCATTTCAAATGATACTACACGAGCGAATCCGGTTAAATCAAAATCAGGCAGTGGTCCATTAATCGCAACATGGGTCATTTCGTGTGTGGGGTGTCCAAATCGTTTGAAATATTTCTCGCATTCTCCATACCCGAGAAAACTTCCTGGATAACATGCAATCATATCAACTGAAATAACGGTTTCAGGGTCGTATTTTGTATTCCATAACCCTCCATGGCTGTATTCAAGACAGGACAATCTGACATCTGATAAAAACTCACTTCGTGTTGGTTTCCACGCGTTTTTCTTTCTAGCAAAATGTGCTGCAATTGATGGTAGTGTAAAACAGTTTGCTAATAATTGATCGTTGTCTTCCCCCTCCAGTGAAAACTCACTAGCTAGTTTTTTCATTTGATTATGCAGTTCTTCAGTACGGTACAATTCTCCGTTGGGTCTTACAAACTGATCAAATTTGCATTCATCGTCTGCAGTACTGTGAAATAACCACATTGACACAGGGTCTCCTTTACTCAAATGGTAAATAGCATCAAATAATTTCTGCTCTGAAAAAAACTCTTCTGTTGGGGGAATATATTTTACAGTTCTATCCCGTGGGAAAATTGTTACTGCAGATGACCATGCGTGTTCGTTATGATCAATAATTTCATATGGAGCTCCCTGTGATTTATATTTCGATTCATATAATACTTCTCCGGTTATTGTCGTTACTGATATTGGAAATCTTAATGATTTTTCTAATTTAATTATATCCTGAATTGTTGCCCCATTCTCTTTTACCGTTAATTCCCACTCGGTTATTTTTTTTCGTCTTAGATCAGTCAATTTGTTTCCCCGGGACGCATTTGTGAAGTGTTCCATTATTCGCTCTGCTACACAATTGAGTCCTGACGAATATTTCATGGGTGCTAGTTTTGAAATATCAGGTTTTTCATTGAGCGGATATATCCCGTAAACAACTGCTGTTACAGGATAAGATCTTTCGTAGTATGGTTTATCAATTCCGGTCAAAATTCCTGGTTTGGAATCTTGATTCACGGTGACAGTTTTTTTTGTCCCTGAGAATGGGTTCAAATTTATCCCTAATGATCCATTTTCCATCATCACGGATAAGGAATTTTATTCGAAAAAAATTTCTTTCTTCCCCAAGACGTGAAATTATCACTGCTGCTTTTTCATCATTCATGGTAGCGTCAACAACACCATCAATTCGAAATGTTGACCAACAATAAGATGCTCCATCACGCTTGAATTCATTAAAACAGTCTCTGATTTTACTAATCATGGCTCTATCAAGAATTTTATTCTTGGGTGTATTAGAAACTATATCAAGATTGAATTGAGCATTTTTCCAGGGTAATCTCTTGTTTCTGTCTATTAAACGTTTTTTGGGTTTATCGAGATTAAATCTAGGATTAATTTTCAATAATCTCTTAAACTCCTTCATGTTTCTGTCTATTAAACGTTTTTTTGGTCTATCGCGATTAAATCTAGGATTAATTTTCAATAATCTCTTAAACTCCTTCATGTTTCCGTCTCTTGGACTTTTTTTGGTTTATCGAGATTAAATCTAGGATTAATTTTCAATAATCTATAAAACTCCTTCATGTTTCCGTCTCTTGGACGTTTTTTTGGTTTATCGAGATTAATTTTCAATAATCTCTTGTTACCGTCTATTGGACGTTTTTTTGGTTTATCGAGATTAAATCTAGGATTAATTTTCAATAATCTCTTAAACTCCTTCATATTTCCATCTATTGGACGTTTTTTTGGTCTATCGAGATTAAATCTAGGATTAATTTTCAATAATCTCTTAAATTCCTTATCAGGATTGAATTGAGCATTTTTCCAAGGCGTTATTTTAGGTAATCTCCTTAACTCCTTCATGCTATACTAAAAACAAGTATTTAAATGAAAGATTTATGTATAATGAATCACTGCAAATGGCTTATGATTGGATCGACGACACCGTGTAACAAATCATGCAGAAATGAGTTCTGTAGGTATCATATGCAAAGTTTTCGACGTGGAAGCCTTGGTCCGTTACCCTGTATTCGATGTGGGGTTGGGGTCAGGGGGAAATCGCAGTTATGTATTGCTTGTGGTGGAAAGCGATACAGGGAATTGAAGCGTTATTATGATAACAGAATAAAAAATGGACAATCAATCAGAAATTATGACCCTGAAAAAGTCCTTGACCTTGACAACGTCAAGGATAAAATCATAAGAACCCTCCTAGACTACATTGAAAGATTCTCCAGTGATGTTATTATTAAACCAAACAATGAATTAGACAAAAAGTATTAGTATACGAATGAACCAAGAATTCAGACAGCATCCCTTGATTACAAATTATGAAGCATCCAGTGATGGTGTTGTAAGAAACCGTAGACTGAAGAAACCGGTCGGTTTTGTGACTAATCACGGGTATTTGATGGTTAATGTTGGAAAGAAGAAATATCTCTATCATCGTTTCATATTTGAATGTTTTAATGGATTGATCGAGGATGATTCTGTCATTGATCACAAGGATTCTAATCAAAGGAATAACAAATTGGATAATTTAGAAGCTATCACACAGAGTGAGAATTCCAAACGAGGAAGGACTGGCACTTGCAAAACAGTTGGGAAGAGACCTGTGAAATCTTTGAATACAACAACTAACGAAGAGAAAATATTTCAATCAATGAATGAAACCGGAAAATATTTCAATATTTGTTCACCTTCTGTACAAAAAGTTGCAGGGGGGATTTATCGATCGGCTATTTCAAAAAAGACTGTACAGAAAGTTCAATTTAGTTATGTCTAATGCGTCATATTTTTCAATTAGAGATATGTCATTGTTATAGAATAATGAACTCCGAAAATATGAATAGCATTATTGATGAAATTTCAAAATTGAAAAGTCATGATATTGAACTATCAGATGGGTTAAATCCTGATCAAATCAAGTCAGATTTTCAGGATATAGAATACGGAGTAAACAACAATAAATATATGCTACCAAAGAAGTATGCACTCATCAAAAGAATTCAGAATTCTATTAGGGACTCTCTTGCATTTTCCAGTGACATAAGTGTGTTTGTTCCATTGTATACTATCGTAGAGGGGATACGAAAAGAATTAGGTAACAAATACGAATTGAAAAAGGAAGTTAATTCTAAAATTAGAAACCTACGAGCGTTAATTCAAGAAAATGAACAATTTTGACCGTGACCGACCCCTTATCATTTTTTGATTGCCTGACCCTCAAAGAGATTTTGTCATTTTTTAGCATTTTTTGATTGAAAATGACAAAATCAGTGAATAAATCGATGGATGATATGTCAGATTGATCAAAAAAAGAATGTTGAAAGTGTGGTATTAATTATTTTTATAAGGATTTCCACACTTTCAACATCAATGGACGAAGATGTTTTATGATGAAATAACACTTCCATGACCGTGTTAAAAATCATCCGACATGTCAAAAGAATGAAGGAAGTGTGGTATTATTTATTTTTATAAGGATTTCCACACTTCCTTCATCACTGATAGAAGCTTTTTTTTGATGAAATAACACTTCCATGACTGTATTAAAAATCATCCGACATGTCATTGATGTAAAAAAAAGTGAGGAAAGTGTGGTATTAATTATTTTTATAAGGATTTCCACACTTTCCTAATCACTGATAGAAGCTTTTTTTTGATGAAATAACACTTCCATGACCGTGTTAAAAATCATCCCACATGTCAAAAAAATGTTGAAAGTGTGGTATTAATTATTTTTATAAGGATTTCCACACTTTCAACATCAGTGATAACGCCGCTAAAACACTTCCATGACCGTATCAAAAATCATCCGATGATGTTAGGTCGGATTGAAAAATTGTTTTACAATTGAAAAATTGTTTCTGATTTCAAATAATGGTCAATGAAGCATTAACAACCCGATTGGCTCGTGAACGATTAGATGCAATTAAGAGATTTATACCAATTCGTGACTCTGTCAGGAATAAACTGCAACAACGACAGAGTTTACAAACTGATTTTGCTGTGGGGTCTGAAGAATTATTTAAACCAGTAACCACAGCAACATACGGGGTAGAGCGTGCTATACGGGGAGATGTTCCCGAGACGGGGAAATCTGTTATTGGTGAACTTGAAAAATAGCAGCGAAAACTGAACAAACAAAACAGGCTGTACAAAAAATGGAATCAAAAAGAACAGTAGATGATTTAAGCGAGAGATTTACCGAGGAAGGATTAGCAGCAATTGATAAGACTGATCCAGCAGAAATTCCTGCGCTTGTTGTTACGACTTATGAAAACAGAAAAAAAATGTTGAAACCAGAACATCATAAATATGTTAGAAATATAACCCATTGGGCTGATATATTTTATAAAATCAAAACTAAAACAAGTAAAATTGACACAACAAGTGCATCATACAATGAATATATCAAGATGGTGGATAACGTGTATAATCAATATGAAGAGTTTAAACAACAACAAAAAACGCCAAGATTGCAAAGAAAGCGACAGCAACCTGCAAAGAAAATATCTTTCTCTCCTAAAAAACTACCACCTGATGATGATGATGATTATTTACAAACCACGGATTTAGAAAAACTGGATGAAGCAACTGGTTATAGCGGGAAGGGATTAGGAACCCCAAGTAGGGTATGTCCTGATAGTGTTATCAATGATATATCACGATTAGATGTTCTAATCGGAGGGTTCCGAGCTGGAAATAATTCACCAGAAATAATTAATGAAGCAGCTGATATCTGTAGACGGTTATTTCAAGGTGGTATCATGGATATCAAAACATATCGAGATTTCATTGATGAGTTAGTGGAAAATGGGTATCATAGTGACTGAAATCACTTGTGATTAATTGAAAAATTGTTTTACTATTGAAAAATTGCTAGCAATTGAAAACACTAGTGTTTTTATAATAAGATGATCATACACTACAATCATGATAAACCAGCAAGTGTCTATGTAGTTAATTCACGGTTTCCAGTTTATAGCGCATATTACGGAGATGGTTTCGGTGATACCATTTTAGGATTATTTTCAAGAATGGCTCCAAAAGTGATGCCGTTAGCTAAACAATTAGGAATGAAAGCCATTGATGTTATTCGTGATAAGGGTATTAGTACTGTTGGAGATCTTGCCGGAAAAGCGTTTTCAGCTGCGAAGAAGAAAATAACATCATTAGTTAGACGAAAAAAGAAACCGTTACCGTCTACAGCGGAAATGCCTGCAAGTGTTAGTAAAATTATAAATAACGCAGTAGATGAAAAATTAGCGTCGATGGCTTTGCCATCATTGATAACCCCCGACCAAAGCAATATTGCAAATATGATAGCAGGAAGTGGCTTTAAAAAACTACGACGATGAAATGGAAAATCGCGATTTAGACTTTGATAAATAGAATAAAATGTTCAAACAGTCACGTGATCCAGCGTTTGATATAGACGCCCCAGTGCGCAAGGATGATTCTGTACGCGATTATTAATATTACGCCTATCATGCAATAGACTCAAATAGTCGATCATGAATTGAACTTCAAGTCCATGATACCAGTAAATACTTTCTACCCGCTGAAGCGTTTATTGAAGTAGAAGGAGAACTTGTAACAGCTGCTGATACTACTGCTGTACCAGCACCGTATCCATCTGGTACTCAAGTCGGGTTTGTCAATAATGGTATTATGGCGTTATTCGATAGTGCTAGATATCTC
Source organism: Unio pictorum (assembly GCA_030141615.1). Taxonomy (NCBI): domain Eukaryota; kingdom Metazoa; phylum Mollusca; class Bivalvia; order Unionida; family Unionidae; genus Unio; species Unio pictorum. The sequence goes on from JARLTB010000050.1 coordinate 1,559,629, forward strand.
ATTGATGGAAAAGAAATTGAGTCGATAGATCGTGATGTTGATGTGGCTACAACAATAATCGGGTTATCGAGATATTCTGATGATTATACAAGATCAGCAGAACCTTCTATGATGTTTGCAAAAGATGTTAAAAATACCGCTGGAGGAAATCAATTTATTATAAGACGACCAAAGAATAATGCTGGTGCCGCTGATGTTGATGTTGAAAATATGATTATAAACAACGATGTTAATTTCAATCTAGGAGCTGCGACACGTATATCAATGTTGGAGGGGCGGCGTAAATTATTTTCATGCGCGATTCCACTGCATCACATATTTGGATTCTGTAGAAACGTCAGATAAGTTATCTACGGGGCGAAGCATACAGTATCGCTTGTACGAAAGAGTGATGATAATGACGCAATTTGGAGGATTGCAGCAAACCCAGCTGCAGATCATGTAAATGATGATGCCGGTAAAGTCAATTTAACAAAAATATCATTATGGATGCCAGTGTTGACTCCATCAATCACCGCAGAAGAACGATTACTATCATTTATGGACCATGGAGGAAAATCATTACTAAGTTGGCTAACGGTAAGTACAGATGTTAAACAATCAAATATCAACGGGATATTCACGTGGAACCTAGCATCAAAACAAGGCGTTTCTGCCCCACGTCATATATTTATTGCGTTACAGGATACCACACGAGTTGGCAATCAACTCTCCAGCCATATGATATTTGATCAGTTAGGTGTTAAAGACGTCTCACTGAGAATAAACGGCCAACAGGAACCATCTGAAGATGTACAACTTGATTACGGTCAAAATCATATTGCACGCGTGTATCATAGGTTGTTGTCGTTTATGGCACGTGATCAAAATGTCGATACTGGTCTACAAATATCACAGTTGGATTTTAAAAATCTATATCCAATCTATTACTTTTCACTGGAACATCTTGATTTAACAAGACAGTCTGTCGTTGATATACATTTTAGAGCTAATGTGCTTCGTGGTGCTATTGCTAATTATAGAGCAGTTGCTGTCATTCTCAGCGACAAATCAATGCTACTCGAAGGTGTTGGAGGAAGAATGAGAATCATTGATGCACCAGTGGAAAATCTTTGAACGATTTTTCATTGAATCGCTTTACAATTTAGAATCAATCTATTATGTATAATATGTCATATAGTGTTATTAGTGTTGTGTTAACTCCCGGTCAAATCAAAAAATTGCAATCAGAATCGGCTAAAAAATGTGGAACCACAATCACGCTGAAACCCAATCAAATGACTGGTGGTGCAAATAAATTATCGCTGACAACTCGTCAAATAAAACATTTCAATGATGCACTTGTAGCCAAAAAAGGTGTTCAGATTACTCTTTCTGTGGCTGCTATCAAAAATATGATTAAAACCGGTGGTATATTCCCGTTATTTGCTGCGTTACCAGGATTAATTTCAGCAGCAGCCCCAGCAGTTGCAAAAGCAATCGCATTGGGGGCAGCTGGAGGCTTGGGAGCAAAAGCGATACAAGGCATTACTGAATCATATGAACCGAAGAAGGGATGAGGGTATAAAAAAAAGGGAGAGGGTCTAATTCTACCAGGATTATTTAGAGCGGTTGCAAAAGCTGTCGCATCGGGGGCAAAAGCGAAACAAGGCATTACTGAATCATATGAACCGAAGAAGGGACGAGGGTATAAAAAAAGGGAAAGGGTCTAAGACTACCAGGAACTCCGTATTCATGGTACAGCGGGAGATCCGTTCACGGATCAGGCCTGAGAATCCCAGGAACGGTTTATTAATTGAGGATCCTATGGTTCCCATGTCCAATTTTGATTTAATGGATGCTGCTAAAAAAACTTGCGATTAAAAATTTCAGAGGTGTCTTTATGAAAGATCAATTACCACATCAACCAAACAACACTGAAACAAGTATTATTAATTTAGATAACAGCACCGGACCTGGAACTCACTGGGTTGCATACGCTATTGATCCACGTGCAATCGTCTTTTTTGATTCTTATGGATTAGCACCGCCAAAAGAGTTTATGCGTTACATAAAAAATTTTCCAATGAAGACTTGGTATTCTACGCTACCAACACAACAAATGAATGATCCACCAATATGTGGCAGTGAAGTATTAAATGTCCTTGACGCTATTTCTAACTCCTTGGGTAACCCAAGGGGAAAACCACCTCATATTGTCGTAAATGAATACTCTAGTAATCGCCTTTTAGAGAGAGATGTATAAAATAACATGATTGATATTTGGGGAAGACCTCTGAAACCCAAACCCGATGGCACTGCAACCCTTGATTCTATCAAGGATATAAAAAAAATAATCGAAGATGAAATAGCTGAAACGTTGAATCTTGCAAGTGTTGATCCTAATGAAATAGTTGTATTTCAAGACAAACAGGGTAAATTGAAAACTAGTAATGTGTCGTTGGATGATATTTTAGTTAAACAACGAAACGCAATCGAGGATACTATCGCGTTATTTTCCGATCAGGGTAAACTCAAACCGGGTGTACTTTTTTCGACGATTACAGATAAATTTGCCATCGCCGATAAAGAATTTGACGATCATTTGAGAAATTATAATAATTTTCGCAAAAATGTTGTTCATAAGTTCTTTGGATCCCCGATTGTAATTACGCCGTCTCTCGCTGAAATTAAAACGTTTATTGATTATCAAAATGTCAACAGTAACTTCAGAAATGAGTTATTAACGCTTGCTCTTAGATTTTTCAGCGATGGTAATTTAATACCAATGAAGGTCGATGAAATGATATACACGTTACAAGATATTAAGGATGAGTTTCCAGGACTTCGAGATGCCCGCAGAGTAAAAATTCCGGAGCGCCGCGATGAAATTAAAAACGGCCAGTGGAATTTTCGATTGGGTTAAAAACACTCAAACTCAGCTTAGTTACATATTTCCTGCTGGTTTGGGATATAATGATGGTGTGTATCGATTTACAATTATATCTAACGAACATTTTAATATAACATGTGTCGGTGTCCGCGATGAAATTTTAGGAGCGGGTGTTAACACAATTATGTTTAAATCTCAACTACTTGGTGTAAGTTTTAGAATCAGTGTGGTTAGTGATAGCACAATTAGATTAACGATACCGTGGGTGATAGAATTTGTAGCAAATGTACCAGGACCTGAAGATGATTAATTCTGGAAATGCTAGCATTTCAACACTGACATTTCCAATAACGATGACATCAACGATTTCATCATCACAATATCGCTATGATCAGGTCAGAGAATTTCAAACTAGACTCAAAACCCTCACTGAGGAGTATCAAATAAAAATTAAAAAATACCAACGAAGAATTACCGCAATTGATGTTACTGTGTACGCTGTGAGTAGTGTAATCACCGGAGCTGGTATTATACTATCCTCGGTAACAATGATGGCCCCGATAGCTGTTCCAATTTGCATTTCTGCGGCAACAACAATCGCGGGAATAATTTCAATTATAACAAAAAAAATATCATCATGCAGCCAACGCAAACTACAAGACTACATAATTCAATTTCATATTGTGTCCACTGCATACTCGCAATTATCCTCAATGATATTGTCATCACTCGATGATACAATTATATCAGAGAGTGAGTTCTCAGCAATGGTCAGTATTTATGATCTCTGCGGTGTCAAAATTAGAGCGACAACAACAGTATAATAACAATGACAACACCGATGGAATTACTTCAAAGAATAGTGGAGAACACAAATCCAGTACAAACCAGTATGATCTCAATAACATCAACGAATCCAGAATTCAGTGTGAATTTCCCTACCCCAGTCCCCGTGAAGGAAATCGCGTTAGCAAAATTACGAGTGTATCACAGTTGGCCTAATATCAGATCAAAATCATTTGGTGGTCAACAACCAAATAATTCACTGGTATTTGCGAATAAGAATAAAGATGACGGTACCCCAGACTGGAATGTTGTTTCCATACCAACCGGATCATACCAAATTGAACAAATCAATGCTGAATTGCAACGTAGAATAAAATCGATTACTGGAAAAGAATCAAAAATAGCTATAACGGTTCATGAGCCGACGCTATCATCTGCCATTGAAATAAGCACAGAAGGATACGTTGTAGATATTTATAACAGCTCAATAAGAACAGTGTTAGATTGGCCTGAAAACCCACCTCAAGGAAAACTCGTTGATTCATTAATCCTGACACATAATAATGACCCAGACGGTGGCGGCAGGCATATTGCTCTGTTCAATGTGAATATTTCATCGGTGATAGCGATCAATTTAGTATGCGATGTTATCGAAGGAAGCTATCAAATAAATTTAGAACGATCAAATCAAGCCCAACAAGGATATATTTTGTATTCATTTGCACCAACAGCTCCTCCAGGATTTCTAATTATTGAGTCTCCGGTGAATCCAGTCTATATGCGATGTCATAATAATTCATTAACCAGAATTAATTTCAAACACACTGACCAGTCAAATAATCTGATTGATTTACAAGGCGAAGTTTTACAAATTAGTCTGTTTGTGAAATCCTAAAAGGATTTTCATCCTGAAAAGATTTTCGACCCTAGGACACGATATCGTATCGGACTTGATAAAATATTCGGTTAAAGAGTTTTTACTCATTTTGAAAACCCTGCAGGATCATGTTTTCGGACAAAAATGACTAAGTCTCCGTTTGGCAAATGGAGGCTTTCTTTTTTTTTGATTTCATTGATTTTTTCATTCTTTTTTTTTGACTGATTTCATTGATTTTTTGCCTGTTTCATTGATTTGTAGCCGTTTTGATAGGGTTTTAAGCCCTAATCCATTGAAAACTTGTTTAAAAACGTTGTCTGATTCGCCTCCTCTGCTGCCTTCTTATATCAGTTTTGTTTTACAGAGAATGCCACAATTTGTCCCACAAAGAACTGCACTGGAGCTTATGGTTGTACTAGAAATGAAACAAATCAAGAAGTATGTTTCTGTCGATCTGGGTATCAGCTGACAGCTACAGATGGGTGTGAGGGTAAGTTGTATATATAAATGTGTGTTCATATAATAATCTGGGTATCAGCTGACAGCTACAGATCTGTCAGTGTAAGCTGTATATATAAATGAGTATTTATAAATGTGTGTTGATGATATAACCTGGGTATCAGCTGATAGCTACATATGTGTGTCAGGGTAAGCTGTATATATAAACGTGTGTTATAAAATAACCTGGATATCAGCTGGTAGCTACAGATGTGTGTGAGGATACGTTTTATATATAAATGTTTGTTCATATAATAATCTGGGTATCAGTTGACATCTACAGATGTGTCAAGGTAAGCTTTATATATAAATGTGTGTTCATATAATAATCTGGGTATCAGCTGACAGCTACAGATTTGTCTGAGTGTAAGCATCATTGTAGTAAGATTTTTGATAGATATATCAAACTGATCCATTCATCAGCCATAACAGAATTGTACAGGGCATGACAATTATTATGAATTATAATTATGAATGTCATAAAGGGAGATAACTGATTTCTGTACAATATAATTATCTACATAAGGTCAATTCTATTAACAAGAGGAAAGTACACATGTTCTGTACAAAGCATCCATGCAGAAATAGTTGGAACATTGTCCACAGCATGTGAAATCAGAGGCTGAGAAAAAGAGAAGAAAAGGAACCAAAATTCCATGACCCATGCTTGTTTACCTTCAACATGTTCAGAAGAACCAAAAAGGAGGGATGCTATATATTTTCTGTTAAGAGCATAAGAAAAAGAATCCATTCACTAACAAAAATGGTTATACATGTTAACCTATGTTCATGGACGGCTGCATCCAAATGGCATACAGCCTTTCAACAAATGTGATCCTACAATAAAATTGTGCTAGAGCATGTCAAATTGTGGACAAATGTGTTTGAATACCATGAACACCACTTTCCTAATTCATTGTTCCCTCTGATTTCCCCCTTCTGGAATTAGGTGTGGGAATCCTCCCTCATATAAGAAAATTCTGGTGGCTGCATCTCTGTATTAAACTTTCCTACATCTGTTAACATATATAATAGTATTAATACATGTGTATTTCTATACCTGTTAACATATATAATACTTCTATATCTTTTGACTTAACTAATATCTGAATATGTATTAGTGTTTCTATCAATCAATACACAATTTATGTTTAAATTATGACATGGTTAACATTGTGTTATTTTGTGTAACTTGTTAGGAATTTAAGAAAATTTTATACTGTGTGAAGAAAAGGAGAAAAATGACTGAAATCAGAAAATTAAAAAATATTTAATGATGCAGAAATGTAACATTTGCTTTTTTGAAAGATTATTTTAGTGTCTCTATACCTGTTCTGTATGTCAGAAAATTATTAGTAATAAGTATGTGATTAGAAGAGTGACAAATTTAGATAGTCTTTTTTTATAGAAGCCAATTATATTTTTAACCTGCTTGGTGCTCAGCACTAAAAGGATAGTGTTAGGACTGGTCAGCCTCAGGTGTCAGGATAATGTGACTGGGTGGGAAATCATGTTACATGTCTGCGACATGATGCCCCAGTGCTAGACATCGCTATAAACTGCAACACTGCAGACATTGTAGTGATATGACTGAAATCTTTTTAAAGATATGTTAAAAATTCAAATCACACACACACACACACACACACACACACATGCATACATTTAACGTTAACATCACAAATGTTATAATATTAAGTTTGCCAAATTTAATTATCATATTTTACCAGTTCACAGTGAACATTTACAAAGAATATATATTCAAAATGAGGCTTTGCTTTATCCATAGTTGGTTGTGATCAATTTGAAGTCTATATATGTACCTGACTATAACCATATTTGCATCCATTCACACCAAAGATTAACTGAAGAGGTTTTAGTTTTTTTTTTCTTATTCATTTCATGCATGTCTTTTAATACAAATGAAAAGCAGACTCAACAGAAAAATCTCTTGTTGTAATTTTATTCAGATGTTAATGAATGTCAACAGAAGATATGTTCCCAAGACTGTGAAAATGTTCAAGGTGGTTTCCATTGTAAATGTCTAAAGGGCTACACATTGGCAAGTGACAAGACATCTTGTGTCTGTAAGTATACATTTTAATAACATTAAATACAGGGTGGTTTCTACTATAAATGTCTACAAGGCTACACCTTGGATAGTGATAAAACAGCTTGTATTTATAAGTATAAATTTGTAATAACACATTTTATACAGGGTGGTTTCCACTGTAAATGTCTACAAGGCTGCATCTTTGTAGTGAAAAGACATATTAGATTTGTAAATATTCATTTGTATTAACAAGTTATATACAGGGTGAGTTCCACTTACAATGTTCACAAGGCTACACTGTAGGTAGTGATATGACATCTTGTCTACATTGGTAATACAATTAAATACAGAGACAACTTGCATTTTTAACTATTTGTAATAACTCACAAAAAAGATATAAATAAGTAGAATATCTAATATAGGTCATTACTGAAAGGACTTCCTCATTTCCACTGCATTCTCCTTTAAATGACCTTGGAATGACCTATAACCTGAACCAAAATATTTAAGCCATAGCTGAAGATTTTCAAATTTTTGCTGAGTATACAAAATGATTTTCTTTACATAATTTTAATTGAACGTAGCTATAGACAAACACGTTTGTGAAAATTCCATTAATTTTTAGATGCACGGAATATCTCAATTTAGACTATACAAAATTTTGTTTTTCCTCATGAAAGGTGACTAAAATCATTTTCAGATTTAATTTCAATATTTTTTTATGTCTGGGATAATTTGACAACTTTTGTTATTCACTCTCCCTCCATTTGCAAATGTAGTATGTACCATCTGTCCATTTCTTTATCTGTCAATTCTATAACTTTATCAGACTCATTAAGATAGTTTAGTTTCCAGAAATAAGTATGTTATCAATGAATGACATGATATTATCAATGAATGACATGATATTATCAATGAATGACATGATATTATCAATGAATGACATGATGCTATTATCAATGAATGAGTTATCAGTGAATGACATGATGCTATTATCAATGAATGACATGATGTTATTATCAATGAATGACATGATGTTATTTTCAATGAATGACATGATGTTATTTTCAATGAATGACATGATGCTATTATCATTGAATGACTATTATCAATGAATGACATGATGCTATTAACAATGAATGACATGATGTTATTTTCAATGAATGACATGATGCTATTATCAATGAATGACATGATGTTATTTTCAATGAATGACATGATGCTATTATCAATGAATGACATGATGCTATTATCAATGAATGACATGATGCTATTATCAATGAATGATATGATATTCTCAGTGAATGACATGATGCTATTTTCAGTGAATGGCATGATTCTATTATCAATGAATGACAGGATGCTATTATCATTGAATGACATGATGTTAATATCCCGGATTGAGTTAGTGTAAAAAATCAGGGATCCAGCAAGGGTGGGAATGATGACTTTATTTTAAGCTGTTTCCATGTAATATAAACAAATTAATAAACTATGTATTTTTAATTTGTCATGAGATAAATATATAATAGATCATTACCATTTATTTTATTTTTGTGGCCAGATATAAAATGTGCAGGCTTGAAACATGATCAGACCACACTGTGTCAGCTTCCTCCGTATGTCCACTTCAGTTGCTTTGGCTCAACATGACCTTTAATGTGTTGCTGTACTGTATAGCAATTATCAATCAATAAATTCACACAAATTTGTTTTTGAAACAGGATTTGTTTCATGTAAAAAATTAGGATGTATCCTTTTATAGTTGATATTCAGTTGACACTTGATATAACATGAGAAGAAACTATAATTATTCTTTAAATTTCTTCTGATCTTAATTAGTCCTTTAATTGTATCCTGTCCTAATTGGACAAGCCATGATTTATCAATTTTGATACTATTCACATTATTTCTATGAGATTGAAATATATTAGATATAAATGATAATATCATCTAGAGAGAAATGTTTATTAGATATAAATGATAATATCATCTAGAGAGAAATGTTTATTAGATATAAATGATAATATCATCTAGAGAGAAATGTTTATTAGATATAAATGATAATATCATCTAGAGAGAAATGTTTATTAGATATAAATGATAATATCATCTAGAGAGAAACGTTTATTTGCACATTGACTATAAAGAAACATTAACCATGTTGTTTTATTTTTTGTTCATTTCAGCATGCACCTATCCCTACTATGGAAATAACTGTTCCAGTACATGCACATGTGGGACTGGAGCCATACGCTGTGACCCATTAAGCGGGTGTGTTTGTCAATCAGGGTGGACAGGAACCAACTGTGATCAGGATGTTGATGAATGCTCACAGAATCCCAACATATGTAATAATATCTTGAAAACTTGTCTCAATACCATTGGATCATACACCTGCAATTGTGTACCTGGATATCAAGCCAGTAATAATACCTGTACAGGTGAGATAATTTGGATAGGATAATGCCAAGCATAGTAATAATAATAATAATTATGATACATTATACAGGTATTATGCTTATGGCAGGATAGTGCCAAACATAATATTTATAATAATAAAATATATGAACAAATGAAGTGATTAGGAAAGACAAGCACCAACCATACTACTACTAAATGGACAGGTAAGATAAATACAAAAGAAAAGAGCCACCGCCACCCAAAAATAGTAATAGTAGTAATAACCTGTGACTAATATGTACAGGTGTGATGACTAGAATCAAATAGTACTAAAGATGTTAAAAACAAAATCAAAAGTAATAATATAATGTAATGGTGAAATTATTAAAATAGGATAGAGAACCAGATTTAATGATACAGTTTATGAATTAAGAGAAATTTAGCACCTGATTCTGAAACCCAGAAAAGTGTCATAAAGGTTTTACAAAATGGACAGGTATCTAATCAAAATGGACAGGTATCTAATCAAAATGGACAGGTATCTAATCAAAATGGACAGGTATCTAATCAAAATGCAGCTCAAAGGTTACATGGTAAGATATTCAGATATGTACTTTTATTATAATCTTAAAGTTATTAGCCAAATTAAACATGCCATGATATAAATGTAAAGCAGTATAGTTATAAACTGGTGTGAGACAAATTAAACATGCCATGATATAAATTTAAAGCAGTATAGTTATAAACTGGTGTGAGACAAATTAAACATGCCATAGCCTAATAAAATAAACAAATGTGAGTTGCCAACAAAATATAGCAAATTTGTGTTCAAGTAATATTGAGCTGAATATATATATTCAGATGATCTTATGCATGGACCTGTATCCATCTTACACAATTTATTGTCAGCCTGGTCTTTCAACAGTCTTTTTAGCACAATGGAAACATAATTTCTTATCCTGTTTTTATTAAACATGAAGCATGTGGTTGTATTATCTTGGTCACAGATGAAGATGACTTAGATAATTAGTGAGAGTTACATATCTTAATGAGATGATGTTGCATCTAATGGTCAGAGCTTGTCACCATTCAGGAAAACGTTTGGTAATATTTGGATAAAATGTGGTATATGGCTTGTATCATAACAATTTTAGATTTTGATAATGAGTGAGATCCGCTATTTTATTAAACCGACATTATTATCCAACTATTGCACTACTTTGAAAGCAGTATTTGATTTGGACCAAACTTGAAGTACAGGCTCATGTCATGCAGATATCAGATTAATTAATTAATGAGTAAGATATTTTCCAACAATAGGTGATATTGCATTTGATAGGCTGAGTGAGATCCATGCAAAATAATGAGGTGATATTGCATTTTTGATTGGCTGAGTGAGATCCATGCAAAATAATGAGGTGATATTGCATTTGATTGGCTGAGTGTGATCCATGCAAAAAACTGAGGTGATATTGCATTTAATCGGCTGAGTGAGATCCATGCAAAATAATGAGGTGATATTGCATTTGATCATTTGAGCTTGTTACTAGTGTAGACATCATTTTTTTGATTCAGTTTTGATGAGACTTGTTTTGTTCTTATATCATCATAATTTCAGAAGACTTCACTGAGCGAGATCCAGAGGTGAAGTGAATTTGCTTCTGATTGGCTGAGCATTTTACATCTCGGAATGTCATCCTTTCTAATACCACCGGTATCATGACCAAACATGGCATATTGGCTTATCTTGTCATACATGGCATATTGGCTTATCTTGTCATGCATGGCATATTGGCTTATCTTGTCATGCATGGCATATTGGCTTATCTTGTCATACATGGCATATTGGCTTATCTTGTCATACATGGCATATTGGCTTATCTTGTCATGCATGGCATATTGGCTTATCTTGTCATGCATGGCATATTGGCTTATCTTGTCATACATGACATATTGGCTTATCTTGTCATACATGGCATATTGGCTTATCTTGTCATACATGGCATATTGGCTTATCTTGTCATGCATGGCATATTGGCTTATCTTGTCATACATGACATATTGGCTTATCTTGTCATACATGGCATATTGGCTTATCTTGTCATACATGGCATATTGGCTTATCTTGTCATACATGGCATATTGGCTTATCTTGTCATGCATGGCATATTGGCTTATCTTGTCATGCATGGCATATTGGCTTATCTTGTCATGCATGGCATATTGGCTTATCTTGTCATACATGACATATTGGCTTATCTTGTCATACATGGCATAATGGCTTATCTTGTCATACATGGCATATTGGCTTATCTTGTCATACATGGCATATTGGCTTATCTTGTCATACATGGCATATTGGCTTATCTTGTCATACATGGCATATTGGCTTATCTTGTCATACATGGCATATTGGCTTATCTTGTCATACATGGCATATTGGCTTATCTTGTCATGCATGGCATATTGGCTTATCTTGTCATACATGACATATTGGCTTATCTTGTCATACATGACATATTGGCTTATCTTGTCATACATGGCATATTGGCTTATCTTGTCATACATGACATATTGGCTTATCTTGTCATACATGGCATATTGGCTTATCTTGTCATACATGGCATATTGGCTTATCTTGTCATGCATGGCATATTGGCTTATCTTGTCATGCATGGCATATTGGCTTATCTTGTCATGCATGGCATATTGGCTTATCTTGTCATGCATGGCATATTGGCTTATCTTGTCATGCATGGCATATTGGCTTATCTTGTCATACATGGCATATTGGCTTATCTTGTCATGCATGGCATATTGGCTTATCTTGTCATGCATGGCATATTGGCTTATCTTGTCATGCATGGCATATTGACTTATCTTGTCATGCATGGCATATTGACTTATCTTGTCATACATGGCATATTGACTTATCTTGTCATGCATGGCATATTGACTTATCTTGTCATGCATGGCATTTTGACTTGTCATACATGGCATATTGACTTATCTTGTCATGCATGGCATATTGGCTTATCTTGTCATGCATGGCATTTTGACTTATCTTGTCATGCATGGCATTTTGACTTATCTTGTCATACATGGCATATTGACTTATCTTGTCATGCATGGCATTTTGACTTATTTTGTCATACATGGCATATTGACTTATCGTCAAAATCTCAGCTGATTTTGATAATGAACAATATCCATGTCTATTATTGAGGCCATCTTGCATCTGACTAGTTTACAATGTTACGTCTTTGAAAGCTTATTTTATCCTACTTTGATCCAACTTAGATTGAACTTGGACTTCTATCATTCATTATGTGAAATCTATGTAAGAATAAAACTGTGTCAGTTGTATGGCAAGATTACATGCAGGTGTCAATAGTGTGGCACCAGTCACAAGCGTGTGTCAATAGTGTACCAAGGTCACAAGCAGGTGTAAATAGTGTGGCACCAGTCACAAGCAGGTGTCAATAGTGTGGCACCAGTCACAAGCAGATGTCAATAGTGTAACTTGGTCATGGGTAGGTGTCAATAGTGCAGTAAGATTACAGGCAGACAGTGCAGATAGCTACCTTGGTTGGCATTAAAGAAGCTTCAAACTCATGCGATTATCAAATTGTTGTCATGCTGAGAAAACAAATAGGGAAGCTAAGGAACTGAGATCAAATACATATACAGGATGCTGTAGAACTCTTCTTGGCTCTTAACAAGTGTAAAATTTGCAGTTCAATCAAAAGGATTATAAACTTGGAAACAAACTGAGTGTTGCCTTCACAAGCCAAGTGCATATCAACCCACATGGGCTGGCAGATAACTTGGGGAAATATAAATCCATAACTAAATCTAACTTATGAAAATCAAAAATATAATTTAAGTGAATATATTTATGGCACCATATATAAACAATGCTTATATGGCAAAACATAAATATGTAAACAATGCTCATATGGCATAACATAAATATGTAAACAATGCTTATATGGCATAACATAAATATGTAAACAATGCTTATATGGCATAACATAAATATGTAAACAATGCTTATATGGCATAACATAAATATATAAACAATGCTTATATGGCATAACATAAATATATAAACAATGCTTATATGGCATAACATAAATATGTAAACAATGCTTATATGGCATAACATAAATATATAAACAATGCTTATATGGCATAACATAAATATATAAACAATGCTTATATGGCATAACATAAATATATAAACAATGCTTATATGGCATAACATAAATATGTAAACAATGCTTATATGGCATAACATAAATATGTAAACAATGCTTATATGGCATAACATAAATATATAAACAATGCTTATATGGCATAACATAAATATGTAAACAGTGCTTATATGGCATAACATAAATATGTCAATACAATGTTTGTTCTTGCCAGGAAATAGAAGCATTATTTTTGCTAGTAAACAACCATTTTTACGAACATTAACATATTTAACTTTGCAGTAGGTAATATTTAAAATTTACAAGTGATATTTTTAAATTATTAAAATCCAAATAACTGTAGATACAGCTATTATGTACTGAATGCCATCATGAAATGGATAAATATAATCCATATCATGTATGCCATCATGAAATGGATAAATATAATCCATACCATATATGCCATCATGAAATGGATAAATATAATCCATACCATATATGCCATCATGAAATGGATAAATATAATCCATACCATATATGCCATCATGAAATGGATAAATATAATCCATACCATATATGCCATCATGAAATGGATAAATATAATCCATATCATATATGCCATCATGAAATGGATAAATATAATCCATACCATATATGCCATCATGAAATGGATAAATATAATCCATACCATATATGCCATCATGAAATGGATAAATATAATCCATACCATATATGCCATCATGAAATGGATAAATATAATCCATACCATATATGCCATCATGAAATGGAAAGTGGCATGAAAGCATAAAAATTTTTGAACTGACAGAATTTGTATGTATCTCAACCAGAGTTGCCAACAGTACTCAAATGTTTGAACTGACAGAATTTGTATGTATCTCAACCGGAGTTGCCAACAGTACTCAAATGTTTGAACTGACAGAATTTGTATGTATCTCAACCAGAGTTGCCAACAGTACTCAAATGTTTGAACTGACAGAATTTGTATGTATCTCAACCAGAGTTGCCAACAGTACTCAAATGTTTGAACTGACAGAATTTGTATGTATCCCAGCCAGAGTTGCCAACAGTACTCAAATGTTTGAACTGACAGAATTTGTATGTATCTCAACCAGAGTTGCCAACAGTACTCAAATGTTTGAACTGACAGAATTTGTATGTATCTCAACCAGAGTTGCCAACAGTACTCAAATGTTTGAACTGAGAGAATTTGTATGTATCTCTACCAGAGTTGCCAACAGTACTTGAATGTTTTTCAAATCTGTTTTGATGCCACACCTATAAGATGACTTCTACTCTGCATGAATACAGTTTTCTTTAAGAATCATCAACTTATATTTGAGTATGTATGATGCAGCATGTTTGAATTCAGACATCATCACATTCCCAAGACCTGAAATATTCATTTTATGGAATCTCTCATTTAAGATATCACATTCCCAAGACCTGAATGATACATTTCATGGTGATGATATGTACACTAGTAAGTATAAATCTTTTCTTGTGTAATATTTGTCTTAATAACAGTAAAAGATGACAGCATTTGTAATTCATTATTTATTTTCTTTTTAACTCAATTTGCTTTGAAATCTCTGTTTTGAAGATGTAAATGAATGTGACGACCCAACCCTAAATACATGTGAGCAAATATGTGTCAACACCCTGGGTGGATTTTCTTGTGGCTGTGAGTCTGGATACAACACAGATCCTGATAATCGCACTAAATGTATCGGTATGTGGTAATGCATTTGCCTTTGTATATCTACTTACTCAGTGTTTGTGGTAATCTATCTATCTATCTATCTATCTATCTATCTATCTATCTATCTATCTATCTATCTATCTATCTATCTATCTATCTATCTTTCTTTCTTTCTTTCTATACTTCTCTCTCATTAACATGCACCCTGATAACTTGCAAACTCAATTATAATGCAGTTACTGACGTGTATCCAATATTGTACCCGAAAAACGTTTGTAATAATTGGTCCGCATGTGTTGAATGTTCATGAAATCACATTCAGACTCTGAAAAAGGAAACCTTGATGTATCACTCATTTTATTGTCAAAAATGGCAGTTAGTGCAAAAAAGTCATAATTAATTAACATCAATAGATGTGAAAGTGTTTTTTTAAAAAATTCTATATTTTGTTAGATTTTATTGGAAAAATATTATCAGTGGACTTAAAAATAATGAATGGCAAAATATCAATCAATTAAACATTCTGGTAAATGCTATCAGGTTGTAAGATGGAAAGAAATAACACCAGTTAAATATACCTCGTCAAATGAAATTTATGTTTTACTATTTTAATTCTGTTTCAGTGTATTAAAAGATAATTTATGCATGGGGACTATATGATCACTATCAGAAACATATCCTGAATTGTAATACCTGTGACAATGTCATATTCTGCACACACAAAAATACAAAATTTATACCCACAAGAAATGTTACTGAGTTGAATTATTACAGAACCTTATGATTTTAGGAAATTCATCTCGCCAAATATTCTAAAACCTGATTCTCCAGTGACTGTCAATCTTATGTCTTTTCTGGTTTTGGAATCTATACTTTAAGAGTTCACCAAATAGTTTTTCTTCAATAACTTTGAAGATGAAGCATTATTTGCTGCATTCTCATCCAAAATTATTTTTTTTTAAAAACTTTAATTTAGATGGTAAGATTTCATAATTCCTTATTTTGAGTTATTTACTGTATGTAAGAATGTGTCCATATGACACTGTACAGTAGAAAAAACACAGCTAACTGAATCTCTCTTTTTCGAGCAGTTACCAAATCTCGAGTATTGAAATTCGATATGTGGCAACCTGATTAGTCTTGGAGATCTTGAATTTTACTTTGACTGTACTGGAAACCCATACACATAAAAATTCCTAGATTCCATTAATGTTTTCAACCTTAAACAGTCAGTTAACCAACCCACCCTTAAGCATGGTCACATTTTAGACTGGGATTTTTATAGACCTGATGATAATATTCTACAGTCCACCCTTGTACCCCATGAACTTGCATCAGATCACCTCTGCATTTTGGACATATCAGTCCCTAACCCTCCACCTTTATTTGCTACTAAGAGAAACCTCTGTATCATAAATATAAACCAAAAAAATGCATGACATCCAAGCAAACCTAATAATTTGCTTACCTCCTACAGCAGAACAACTTGATAATTGCCTGCATTCATTGCTTGAAAAACATACCCCAGCCACCAAGTGCAGAGTATCAATTCAGAAGTCTTCTCCATGGTATAGTAGTGTTAGGGACCAGCTTGACACTGCTAACAGAGACATTGTAAAGAGGAGAGGCTTTGAAGTATGAAGCAGCTAAGAAGAACGTAACAAACATAGTCCATTTAGTCAAATTATCCCACTACAGTACTAAAATCACAAAGAGTTCCAGCTGCAAAGAGCTCTTTGAGATTAACAACAAACTAATGTCAAGGAACAAATGTACACAACTTCCAACTACCTTCTCTCCAGTCAACCTTCTGGACCTGTTTGCAAATTTCTTCTGTGACAAGGTACAAACCATAAAAGATAAGCTTGACAACACAATTTCAATGGACTCATTATTACCATACAGTTATGATACAGAATTTCAGCAACAAACAGTAGCAACATCTGATCCTGTGTCTATGGATTAAGTACAGACAATCATGGTGAAGAGTGCACTAAAGTTGTGTGAACTTGATCCAATTCCAATATCACTGCTGCTTGAGTGCTTAGATACAATATTGCATTCACTAACTCTCTCTCTCATCACGTGAATTCACATCATTTTCACAACTGCCATTGTAAACGGCTAAAACACGGTATTGGTGCTGAGAGTAGTCTCACTCACTTAAAAAATTGAAATGTTTGATAGAACATTTCAATGAAGCTCATTATATACCCTAGGGTGTCCCCATGTCAGATCAAGTTAGATTTAGCTTGAACATGCATGCGATTTTGTTTAACTATTATTTCAATTCTGTGGTATAACAACAGTTACAGACACTACACTTGGTGTATAACATGCAAGAAAAACAGCATGAAAACTTTAAAACTTTATTTTTTTTCACAGTAACATCAGTAACAGGATATCAACATTTAAAGTAAACAACATAACTGGAAGTGGTAAACAACTTAATAACAAAATCAAAACATCTATGACAAAGGTATCACTTAGAAAAAAACCTAACCATGAAACTTTTGCATAACAAACATAAAAGACATAGAATAATCTTATTTAGGCATTTATCTAACACCAAGAAGAATATTTAAACAAACAAAATCATTAATACTGGCCAAAAGTATTGCAAACTTCCATAAGAGTCAGAAGTACATTGTCCATAAAATTGGTTACAGACACTACAAAACTATAGCATTTCAATACAGCTGCAGAACCATACATATCTCCATAAAATTCACTTCAAAAATAATTCAACATGAACACATTGACTAGAATTATTCATTAAATGAATGTTGATTAGTTAATAAAATGATAAAACCACATTGTAACAGGTATATGTCCAATACTTGTGTTAAAATTATGAACTGGTAAATAGCACTTGAAAGTTTAATACTAAATAGTGTTTGTAAGAGTAAAATATTGAAGTATAATGAATGTTCAATAAATCATAGTCACTAAAGTATTGTTCAACCCAAGGTGCTGACTCAAACACAGACCCATATGTGATTGATCTTAAGGTTACAGACACTACACATTAAACCTTGACTTTATATTGTCATTTCAAATAGAAGTGCTTATGATTTTTTTCCAGATTTGACTTGAGCTTAGACAATTCAGCTGCATTAAACTTGAAATGACCCCTTTCATTGACTATTTGTGGAGCTTTTACCCTGTACAAGATAGCATCTAGAGCCTCTTGTGAATAATCATCTTTTTCAGGCCAAACATACATGTTGCCAGACTTTCTCATGTATTTAAGTCTAACTTCGTTATGAAGAATGTCTATTACTTCTGCTAAGTATACATCTAGAGGTCCCTTCTTTGGCTTAAGTCCTACAGCAACAAATTCTCCAGGGTGGTATTTCTCTATTGGTTTCTCTGTGTTGGTTGGTGCTTTTTTGTCAACTTTGATCTTCTTTGTCACAATGTTTTGTCTTTCTGTTGACTTCCGTTTCTTATTAGGCTTTTCGCTTGTTGCTGAGTTATGATCTTTCTGGTTACTTCCTTGTTTTCTTTTCTTGTCATTATTTTCTATTGTTGATGGATTCTTGTCTTTAAGTTGTTTTCCTTTCTGACTTAAATTATCTTTATTGAGTACTAACTTTCTCATTTCCCAGGCATTAACATTTTCGCTGAAGTTGCATCTCCCGTCAACCTTCATGCATTGCTCACAATAACAGCTCAGATTTCTTATGCTCAGTTCATAATCATTGCTTCCTGACTTTACAGCATGTAATTTTCTTGTACCTTGCAGTGTTTGCACATCAGTTTCTTCTCTATTTCTCTCAACATCTTTAACAAGGATGAACTCCCTTCTCGAAACTGTTTTAGCTTCATTATCTGTATTTTCCATTTTCAGTTTCTCTGTACAGAAATGATATACATCTTCTGCACAACCTATCACCTTTCTATTGCTGATTACAGCTCTGTAGCAAGCATTCTTGACTGTTGCACCGAGACCATCGCAAGCACTCTTTCCATGTGATGTTTCGAAATAATTTTGTGTTACAGATGGCTTTTTCCTCAGATTTATGTCAGCAAAGGCTTTCTTCCCCTTATACTGGGCAGCACAGCCATCTGTCCACTCATGGATCTCCTCTACTTTCACACCTTTCTTCTTCAGAATTTCTATAGCTTTGTTCTCAAAAGTGATAGCTAAGTCTGCATCATGTTTGGTTTCTTCACTGATGCCAATAATTGCATGCTTTATCTTGAATTCTTTTTCTCCCTGTTTTTCTGTATAGTAACACATGATTGGATGTATTGTAACTTGGTTCCTGTCGAAGAATCCAGATTGTACTTCACTTTGAAAAACACACCCATAGTTCTCACTAAAGTCCATGACCATAGCAATAGAACCCTCACCAATTCTATCAACACAAATTCCCATCTGTTGCTGTTGCCATTTGGCCCTGAAAACGTGCTCTGGATACTCTTGCATGTCAGTTTCTAAGCATGTAATTAATGTTTTTATGTCTGTTTCTTTAGGCACACAGGAGACGCAACGCTTTACTTTATCATCTTTTGCTATTTCTATACTTTCCCATTAATGCCATGATATCTGCCTGTCACTATACTTTTCAACAAATGGTTTAAGGTAACTCTGCAAACATTTCACACCGCATTGTTTGCATTCTCTTCTTAAACATTTAATAGCTGGATTGGTGTCGTATTTACAAAAAGTAGCATCACTTAAGCTTTTCTTATCTACTGAAATTTCATCCAAATCTCCATTTTCTTTCACTGCTTTTTTTACATTTGTTAGTGCCTCACTTTTTAGGGCCACGTTACAGCACTTTTGGCATAAGCATGATCTTCTGCTTGTTTCAGACACCTTTTTAACATTCACTGGTTTCAATTTAGAAAATGAAGTTAATCCTATTTTGTGACTAGGGTTCCTTAACTTGTACTCTTTGTAGGCTTCTTCTAATGTCATAGTCATCACATGTTTTTGAAGTATTTCTTTTTTACCACCTTTTCTTACTTTCACAGTTTCACATTTATTAGGCACTTCCCTACTGATTTCTGGACTTAGAAAAAAATCTTTCACAGATTTCTTTAATGGAGAGTTAAGTGCATCCCTTCTTCTTTTTCTTTGTTTCGTCTCCCACCATGTAGAACTAGGTTTTTGCCCTTTCACTGATACTTTGAAATACTTTTTTAGTCTGTGTCTTTTATATTTCTTCAGTAATGCGTCACAAATGATGTTGTATGCATGTTTCTTTGCACCCCCTTTCCTTGTTTTCACTTCTGAAATGCTCTCTGACACAGATTGTATAACAGTATCTGTCAATTCAAGTTTTTTTCTGCAATCTGGTGTCATTATCATTTTATTCCTATTTAGAAACTTTGATGTTGATGGAGATTCAATTAATTTACTTATGATGACTGCTTTTCTCTTTGGGGTATTTGGTAATACTTCCTTTACCATTTTTAATTGTCTGTACAGAGTTGCTTTAGGTAACACTTTATTCATTGGTGAATCTCTGGCTGACCCAGTATTTCCTATTTCACAATCAGTCTGAATACACTCTTGCTGTATACTTTCATTCAGTTTGATACGCATTCTCCATGCTTGGGTTCTTTTCACAGCTTCTTTCTTGTTTCTACTTAATTCAGCAGTTTTTGGACTTCTTAAATCAACACTCTTATTAACCGATAATGCCAGGGCTGCTTTTTCTTTCTTTTTCTGGCGATATCTTTTCATTTCTTCACGTTTTTTCCTTCTTAATTCTTGTTGAAGATTTGAATCGGAAAGTGATTGCTGTGTTTTTAGTAGTCTTGCATCTTTTCTTCTTTCTCTATCAACCCTTTTTAGCTCCTCATGTTTCACCTTATTTTCCCTCTGTTTTTTTCTCCAGGCTTGTACCTTTAGCCTCGTCTTCTCCCTTCTAGCTTTAATCTTCTGTTCATCTTCTTCTGGCTTATCTTTGCTTCCTAAAAACAAACAACTTCATTCTCATTTTTGTTCCTCTATGTAATGAGTACGCAATATGCTTTCATACATAAGCAAACTGGAATAACCTGTAGATTCTTAAAGAAAAGTATCTGATTGAAAAAGAAATAGCATAAAACCTGATGATTATTCAATGTTCTAGCATTTACAATGATTGCACACTTTCCTTAATAATGTAAACAACAGTCGGGTCAATTCACATGTCTAGTAGTGTCTGTAACCATTTGACAATATCAGCAATGTATCCAATACTAAGTCTGAGCTCATTGAATTCTCATAATATTTCTGTTTGAATTTACTAGTCTAATGATATGGAATGCAAAAATACTCAGTTTCAATTGCATATTATAAGAAATCACTGAAAATGTTGCCTGTTATCAGAAATCTAGATGAAAGAAACTATAAATATACCAAAATATTACAAATTGCAGACAGACAATATGTCAAAATTTAGCCTTACACATCAATACTGTAATAGGAAACATAATTTGGCTTCATTTTTTAAAAAAAACAGGGATAAAGTCATAGACAGTATAAAAAGGGGATATTGGTTACAGACACTACAATTTAAGAGTGTGGTTTACCAATTCAATACAAACTTACCAGAGTTGTTCCCAGATGTTTGCTTTTGTCGTCTTCCCATGTCTTAGGGATGTACCATGGTAAAGAACAGAAAAAGTAATTAGGCAGCTTCTTCTAGGATAAGAAATTCAGGTTACATTGTCTTGCAGTAAATTACTCAAACAGACAGTGCTGCAAGAATGATGCAATGTTCAATCAAGAGAGTTATTGCATCACTTTTTTGCTCTTGGCTGCAGAGGTAAATAGATGATGCAACATTACATCACATAAGATGGAACTTTCTATTGAGAAAAACAATGTTTTAATGACAAGTAGAACAATACTTTTATCTTTCATTTTTATACCTGTTTGTGTATAGTGTCTGTAACTTTTTTTTTATTGAGTTGCTGTTTTTTAATGGTACAATACAGCACCACCAATTTTGGCCAACTTGGACATCACATGGATACACATGAGCCTTTGTAGGATTTATACTTTTCCATAATGAAACAACAAAATTATTGCCATATAAACTTGTAAAGGTTACAGACACTACAAAATTTAGAACTGGAAAGTTTGACAAAGAACAAGCTCTCATTCGAATATCTTGGCTAGCTATGTGATTTAAATTGTTTTACTACTTATTATAACATAAAGTTGAGTTCTAGATGTCAATAAAAGTTATAATGAATGTTATTTTGTACAAAATGTTGGCATATAACAACAGATTAGTGTTTGAATTTCAGTGTTGAAACAAAACTTCTACTGACGGTATTTTGCTTATAAAATCCATAATATTTTACCGATTTCTTTAATTCAAGAAGCAATATTTGCAGGATAGAATTCCGCATAAAACCAGACCAATAAATGCATAATTTCAGTATGATATTTAGAGAATTTTCTATTTTATATTCAAGCTTTTTTCGAGTGAGACTACATAATGCTCAAAAATGGCCATTTTTAGAGCTTGTTTCCATGCATATCTCAACAATGGGTTACACTAACCTCTTGAAATTTTCAGGAAAGTAAGAGAGGTATATGCCAGGCTTACCAATCTTTAAAATTGGTTCATATCTTGTTTAATTTTTCTATTTCATGCATATAACATGAAAATTCCTTTATCAGCACCAATACCGTGTTTTAGCCGAAAGCCTTTGCTGAAGAAACTAACACTTGACCATAACAATTTAAAGAATTACTGCCAGTTTCTAATCTCCGTTCATATAAAAAAATCTTAGAAAAGTTGTTCCAATCCAACTTGATCTCATCTGAATTCAAACAGTCTTTTTTTTTAGCAATGTACAGTCTGCATATTAATGTACAGTCTGCATATCAATGTACAGTCTGCATATCAATGTACAGTCTGCATATCAATGTACAGTCTGCATATTGCCCTTGCCACAGTACTCAAAGTAGTTAATGACATTTTCTCTGCTTTGATAGCGGAAAGATTACAGTCATTACCCACCTTGATTTGTCTGCAGCATTTGACACAATAGACCATGATATATTACTTTACCATCTCCAGCATGTATTTGGCATTCACAATACACCCTATCAATGGTTAAAGTCTTACTTAATCAACAGGACACAAATTGTGTCAGCAAATGGAATACACTTCCAGACCAGTTGATCTATGTTGTGATGTTCCACAGGGGTCTGTTCTTGGACCTGTTTCCTTCATTCTATACACTCAGCTGCTCTAAAGTGTAATAGATCATCATCCAGTGTCTCACCAATTGTATGCTGATGACACCCATTTATACAAATCTAGCCATGCAATTCAAGTTGATGCTACCATTCAAGGAGTAGAGAAGTGCAATTCTGATATGAAATCATGGATGACATGTAACAATATGCAGATGAATGATGATAAAACTGAGACCATTCTGATCAAAACACAAAGACTTTCTCATTCACATCATTTACCTTAGATAATAAATATCAGCACAGTTAGTACGAAACCTAGGCATTACTCTAGACAGTACTCTCACATTGCACCAACATGTCATGAAAAAATGCAAGGCTGCATATCTTGAGCTGAGATGCATCAGCTCCATTTGCAAATATTTTTCAGTTCATGCCACTAAAACAATTGTGTATTCATTAGTACTGTCAAGACTGGACTATTATAACTCAGTTCTGTCAGGGTTCGTCTCAATATCTACTTCTGAAACTTCAAAAAAAGTTCAAAACACAGCTGATCGGATCATCTTTAGGTTACCACGATCAGAGTACACATCCCTGCTGCTCTGTACCCTACACTGGCTATCCATTCGATCCAGAATCAAACACAAAATTTGTTCTCTGTGCTATGTTTGACTGACGGACTCCAGTCCAACTCTGCTCCTCTTCTGACAATCATATAGTCATTGTTCCCACTATGAAAACAAAGTCATATTGACAACGTTCTTTTGCATACCAGGGCCCAGCAACGTAGAACAAATTGCCCATTGAAATTAGACACAAAGACACAGTGGTCCCTTTCAGAAGTGCTCTTAAAACTCACCTTTTTTGATTACAAGAACAAACTTAAACACCTAATAATGTTTCGTACCTTAAATATTTTCAGCATTTTTTAAAAATATTTTCTAATTTGGGGCTTGTTTTGTTTTTAGTTTTATGTAGTCATATCACTATATATGTTGTAAAGCACTTAGTCTTCTAAAGATTAGTCACTATTCAAAGTCCTCATTATTATTATTTTTTGCTAACAAATATGACATAAACATGTGATTACATTTTTGCTGTATGACTTTATTTTCTTTCTGATGCCTAATCAAATAGGGGTTTGTTTCTTATTAGACATTGATGAGTGTACAGCGCAACAGTCAGGGTGTCAGCAAATCTGTCAGAACTCTCCTGGAAGATTTTCTTGCTCTTGCTATTTTGGGTATGAGCTTACTGCGGACAGAAAGACTTGCATACAAGGTGTGTACCATAATTTAATCCCAATTACTTTCACCTAAATAACACAAATTTCTTTTTGAGAATATTTAGAGGTTTCATTCAGGCCGAAATGTTATTATATACTGTGTAATTAGTTTAAAATTTTTATTTTTGACAGTACAGTATATGTTCATTGTAACATAATTGTCATTGCTTCAGTTTTTAAATCATTTCAGTAGATGAATAAAATATTCTTTAAACATGACATAAGGCACACAGATGTCAGTTCTCAGTAGTAGAAGAGTGATTATACTGCAGTAAATATATTACTTTCAGCCAGTCTGAAATCATATCCAGTACAAGAAAAATGTTAGAGTGGTAAATCTAATACAAACCCTCCATGATAAAAGGGTAGTCCTCAATTGATGAGGACAGAGTTGTAAAATATATACTACTTATGTGTAAGACAAGGTGGACTTTGGTCAGGGTAGAGTCCCACTAGAGTGTTGCACCTCCAATTAGGGACACCTGTTTAATTGTTTGAATTAAATATGATGCTGTATATTATTGTTATATTAATCACAATGTTGCTAATGTCCACACACTCATCACAGTGAATTATCCAGTTCTAATGTATTATCCATTCTTTTTTTCATAGTTGATGATCCCTGCAACCAGTATGCCAACATTACATGTGATCAGATCTGTTTGGTGGACTTTGAAGCAAAAACAGCTAATTGTTCATGTAATCTAGGATTTAAACTTGCAGCCAATAATAAAATCTGTGAAGGCAAGTATTTTGCTCAAAATATTTTGAGTTAAAAGAAAGAATTGCGATAGATGTAAAGATAAATGAGTTGATGACAGTTGGATAACAAATGTGGATAACAAAAAGTCATTGTTTCCATAACATTTCATATCTCCCCTAAGTTTTTTTATACATATTGTCCATGCTTGGCTGGTGGCTATTTGAAAACAAGGTACACTCTTGTAAGGTCACAATTTATTCTGAAGTTGCCTTATAAGAAGAGTGATTTTTTTAGTTTTTAGTTTTTTGTTTTTAGTAGAGAATCACACATGTGAAATAGCTAGACATAAAGTATATAATTTACTAAATTGTGAAATATTCAATATTTTCATTTAAATCCTCAATGCTGCCATTACATGGAAAATGTTGTATGTGCCAAATCATCTAAATAAACAGAAGTTTGAAAGATATCGGTCTTAAATGTCATTGAGTGCCATAAAAACTAGATAATTATGATGTTTCAAATCACACTCCTTTGGCCTAGTGGTTAGAGTGTCCACCGTGAAAGTGGAAGGTCGTGGGTTCAATCCCAGCCGAGTCATACCAAAGACTTACAAAAATGGTACTAACATCTGACTCCCATGGCGCTCAGCATTAAGAGGATTGTGTCTGGACTGGCTGGCCTGTTGTCAGGATAATATGACTGGGTGGGACATCATGCTAAGTGCTAGACATCACTATAAATTTCCTCACTGCAGACATGGTACTAATATGGCTGAAAAAACAATCATATCACATTATGTAATTTTTGAGAAACCTGCCATGAGTATGTATTAATCAGATGGTGATTGGCGACATCCATGGGTAAACTGATTTCAGTTGAAAAACCAACACTACACAAAACTAGATAATAATGATGTTTCAAGAAACAGAAAAAAGTAAAGGGAAGAAAGAAGGAAACATGTAAAAGTTATGATTGCTTAATATGCAACCCATATCACCAAGAATTCTCTTACAAGTTACACTAAGAAAATGCTGACACCTTAAATCTATGCTCCTTTTGCTGAACTAGTCACATGACCCGATTCCTGGGTTTGGCTGTTATATTGTTTTGTTTACACTGCCCAGCAGGACCCATTCACCCCTCATTACAAATATCCTTATGCTAGCGCAAATAGTTTTATGAGGAATCAGACTTTTGAAATAAAATTCCTGTCTACTTTGGACACCTGATCTCAAGTTCATCTACATGATTCACTGCAAGCTCTGAAGTGGTACCTAAGAAGGACAGAGGCTTTGCATGGTGAGAGATCACATCTTTATTTATCCCTCACCAAGGGAAATGACTACATATCAGCAGACTAATGTCCTGCACAAAGTGAGGTATTCATTCAACTTATCAGAACATAATCCCAGACCAACTTAATTTGCTTCACATCTCCTGTACAAAATTTTTCACCCGTTATTTTAGACATACTCCAGGTGTCATATTTATAAAAATTTCATGCGCAAGATTTATTAAAGCACCAACTCATTTGAGACGTAAACCAAGTGGAATTGAGAGGTAACTCAGGTGGAATTTGAGGCAAAATGTGTAAATTAGCAACGCCCAGAAATACGCTAAATTTTGACGCCTGGAAAAATTCACTCTCATTCTAAACCAAAATTTCTGCCTTCTACAAATTTTTAAGGAAAAAATGATGTCTCGAAACATTGACTTGTAGTGTTTTCTGCCATAGCCAGGTGGAAAAATATGAAATTACGCCTCAACTGAGAGGCATAAATGAGGATGTACCTTATTTAAATCGCGTCTCCTGCTCTATTCCACCTGGAATGACGAGTGGTTTCCTTCTCCGTTTCATACGGGCAGTCTGCTCACAAAGTTAGGGCAATCACCACAAAAATTGCATCTGACCAAAACTGTTCTCTGGCATCCACTGGATGGAGATAGTAGTCCGCTTTTGCCTGGGAGATCTATGTGACCTATAGTCAGTGATGGGTTACTGTCCCAGGTTGTTATACAGTTTCATAAGGAAATGGGTTATGGCTTGTATTGGATTTGTGGTAGGAAAATTCTTTCCCATTCCTAGTGGCTCTTCAATGTGTGGAGTCTATTCTGTTTTTGCTATCCAAAAGCAGTCTTATATACCTAACAGGATTTGGGATGGTCTCTCTGAGCTAAGGGGATATAACTCCCTCCATCTCTTACATATTTTCCAAAGATGATATGATCAGGTAATATATTTGAAGAAGTAAATTATTTTACTGCAAAATATGTTTTTCAAATGACTGACTGTAATACACATACCCCATCCTAGTAATTAGAAAGCATGCCCAGTACTTAAGTAGCAACTAAAGTATTCATGGGATTTAGCACCAATCCGTGTATCAAGGGGAGATCACTCTAACTGCCCCTACCCTCAGGAGGGCAGATAATATAAATTTCCAGATAGAACGTTTTAGCCTGGGAGGGCTGGATTTTCAGAGTAGTAGCAGTTTCTGATCTGGTAGGTAATATTGATGTAACACATTACTAGGATTATGTCGAAATTAGTTTAGGTACAACTATAAGATAGATATACTGTTATATATATATATATATATATATATATATATATATATATATATATATATATATATATATATATATATGATATATAGTTTTGAGATCCAAGATACATCAAAGCATATGTTATATGACATTTCAAATCAATGATGCATCAAATCAAATTTCATGACATTTTTTGATGAATAGAATTGAAAGAAATTTCTATAGAAAGCATTTCTTTGATTTAGGTTTCTTGACTAGTCACTCTTGCTTGTAGCTTTTTGACATATGCTGCCCAGGTAGGTATGTGATGTAAGGCTGACATGTTTATATTATATATAGACTGTTTTTTCTTGGCCAGTCACTCATGTTTTTAGCATTTTGGCATATGCCCCTCAGGTATGTAAGGGTAGGTTGACATATTTATATTATGTAGAGACTGTTTTTTCTTGATGTTTCTTCTAAAATATCATCTGTTTTCATTTGCTGGTCTGTTGCATGTTTATATATTTGCTTGTATTGTTTCAGATATCAATGAATGTGCCTTTGGTGATCTGAATAAATGTAATGGTACAAACAACTGCCATAATACAAATGGTAGCTATATATGTTCATGTAGTCCAGGCTTCAATTTGGAAAATGATGGCAGAACATGTTCAGGTAGGTTCCTTCCAGATTTATCACCTTCTTGGAAATTTATTTGTTTAGCATCAATTTTAGCTTGTTTGTCCCATTTTTGACAAGTTTAGCTAGCCCCAGCACAGAAAGTGGTATGTTTTTGTGTTTGAGTGTTTAGATTTGAATGTGCATCTGTAACCAAACATTTAGTTTTGGATTTTTGCACTTAATTTGAATAAAGGAGAATTTGAGATGAGACTTGTAAAACAGATGCTCCATTTTTGCATGCTTACTTTTGGACATGATATTATAGATAATATCAATCCTTCTTTTGTAAATGCTAGAATAGATAATGCTGATATATATATATATATATATATATATATATATATATATATATATATATATATATATATATATGTATATATAATATATATATATAATATATATATATATATACATGTATAAAAATTTTAAGTTGGTTAATATATTCTTTTAACATAACAAAGGGACTTATGGAAAAGCATTCATCTCTTATTAGATGCCTTTTTATGATTATAATT
This sequence comes from Unio pictorum, assembly GCA_030141615.1. Lineage (NCBI taxonomy): Eukaryota > Metazoa > Mollusca > Bivalvia > Unionida > Unionidae > Unio > Unio pictorum. Next base: position 1,588,914 of record JARLTB010000050.1, read on the forward strand.
CATGTTTAGACCTTACATTTCTAAATTTGAAATCCAGTGTGTAGGTGCATTTAGCAGAATGTTGCTTTCCACCTGACTAGTGATTGAGCTATCTTGCACCTTGATTCCTTTCATTTGGCTTTGTTGAATCAATTTTGAAGAATATACCTTGTGCCAGAATGGTAACTGATAGATACCAATGCTAGCAGAACAGATGTGATTCCTGCTTAGAAATATTGAAAAACTGACCTGTTTGTTTCAACTGGTTTCATTATAGAAATGAGCACAATTATGTGTGTGTGAGTATATATACATATATATATATAGATAGATAGATAGATATTTTCAAGAAAATATTGCTATGTTCATCCTTTAAAATTTCAAGTTCTGACAATGTTAATACATTATACTGACCTGAAGATTATGTGAAAATACTTGAAATCCTAAATCCTAACTAATATATAAATTCTAAATTTAAAATTTTACTACAATATTTGGACTTTTTCTAATAAATGATAGGAAAAGAAAACATTGATTTTTAAACCTTGCATTTTATCTTACCAGCAATACTCTGGTACATGACATAATCAAAGATGTTTCTATCAAGCTCATTGGATGAAAAATAATTTGTTTTATTATAGAAAATTATTGTATAGAATAGGCTGGTTTATATTTCTTTAAGTTGATGGAATCCAAAAGTAGAGTGCAACTAAATTTATTTATTTTACTCAGTCTCTTTTGGTATGTTAAATATACCTTGAATATTGCTATGGATGGGATGTTGGAAAAAGATGAAGTGGAAAACAACAGATTCCACTTGATAAGGAGACTTTTGCCAACCGAAGCTATTTTCAAGTTGGTTTGATTTTCTCTTTTACAGAATGTGACAGCTTCCATTATGGTATCAACTGTTCAACTGATTGTAACTGCAGTGTTGGAGCGGAGAGGTGTGACAAAGAATCTGGATGTGTGTGTAAAAATGGTTGGAATGGAACAAAATGTGACACCGATATTGATGAATGCAGTAATAAAACCTTATGTACAGGGGCCAATATTTACTGCCTCAATACACAAGGATCCTACCAATGTGTATGTGACAGTGGCTACAACAAGACAGATGGCTCATGCATAGGTGAGAAGGACAGCCAATCAATCTAGACAACAGACTTACATCATAATATATATATATATATATATATATATATATATATATATATATATATATATATATATATATATATATATATATATATATATATATGCATATAATTTATTAAAACATACAATATAGTTATTGTCAATTACATAGTCATTTTGCACAAAGTGCTGTTGTATTTATTAAACACACATGGTACCACAGGATTCCTGTTTTGGCTCTTGGACACTGTACAACCTTGTCTTGGCTCTCAGACACTGTACAACCTTGTCTTGGCTCTCGGACACTGTACAACCTTGTTTTGGCTCTCAGACACTGTACAACCTTGTTTTGGCTCTCAGACACTGTACAACCTTGTTTTGGCTCTCAGACACTGTACAACCTTGTTTTGGCTCTCAGACACTGTACAACCTTGTTTTGGCTCTCAGACACTGTACAACCTTGTTTTGGCTCTCAGACACTGTACAACCATGTTTTGTCTTGCGGATACTGTATAGGCTTAATTGTTTGTTTTTTTGCTAATGACTACAGTTTTGTTTTACCTTGTGAAAACACTGACAGCTTTGCTGACTCTCTACTATAAATATCATTTTTTCAATTGCTACCAGTTGTATGTACTTAATTCACTTTTATAGTTTTGCAGTAATCAATTATTCACCAAAGATGCATGTAAATCTTCTACTGATAACCAGTCAAATATATGCCATCATTTAGGTATTTTTTCCACAGGTTTTAAGGTTTGTTCATGTTAAGCCAAAGTTGGAATATTTCTTTGTTTATAAACTTTGTAATTTGTAATTTAATAAAATCAGTTTTTCTTTTTTGTCTTGTTCAGATATTGATGAGTGCACCACCCAAAATGTGTGTGCATATAACTGTACCAACACCAATGGAAGTTACCAATGTTCCTGCCAATCTGGATACAAAGTCAATGGATCTTACTGTGCAGGTAAATTTGTTTTACATAAATAGTAATAATACATAGTGTTTTGTCAATAAATTCATAGGACCCATTCCAAAATCCATGAATTTATTGACACAATCATATGTTCTGTAATAATGTGGTGAGAGTTCCACCCATTCAAAAATCCATGCATTTATTGACACGAATCATATTGAGGCAGTGAGGGCTGGTCCAGTGATGTTCCAAGTGCTGATTGGGTAACCTGTGTTACTCGATGGCTGATTGGGTAACCTGTGTTACTCCATGGCTGATTGGGTAACCTGTGTTACTCCATGGCTGATTGGGTAACCTGTGTTACTCCATGGCTGATTGGGTAACCTGTGTTACTCCATGGCTTATTGGGTAACCTGTGTTGCTCCATGGCTGATTGGGTAACCTGTGTTACTCCATGGCTTATTGGGTAACCTGTGTTACTCCATGGCTGATGAGGTTTCCAGAGTGGCATATCCTTTAAAAAAGAATCATTCACCACAAAAGTGTTAACATGGCATCTTGATCCCCCAAGTTGTGCTTCTACATCTTACCCATATGTGTCCCCAGTACTGTAGCCTAAATGAACAGAAATTCCTGTGTATCCCTTTTGTTTTGTGGACTTTATCATTTTACCCATATGTGTCCCCAGTACTGTAACAGAAATTCCTGTGTATCCATTTTGTTTTGTGGACTTTATCACTTTACCCATATGTGTCCCCAGTACTGTAGCCTAAATGAACAGAAATTCCTGTGTATCCATTTTGTTTTGTGGACTTTATCATTTTACCCATATGTGTCCCCAGTACTGTAACAGAAATTCCTGTGTATCCATTTTGTTTTGTGGACTTTATCATTTTACCCATATGTGTCCCCAGTACTGTAACAGAAATTCCTGTGTATCCATTTTGTTTTGTGGACTTTATCATTTTACCCATATGTGTCCCCAGTACTGCAGCCTAAATGTCATTCCATTCAAACAGAGCATGTTTGATATATATTTCAAAGTATGAAATGGAGTTAGCTAGATATCCCATGTTTCAACAGCATACATAACTTACACTTTATCCTACCCATGCCCAAATCAATAAGGCAAATGCCAACTAAACGAAAACTGAATCCAGGATAGGTTGACAGTTTTCAGGTGGAAAATCATACAAGTATCACTGCTTAAACTGTACAGAATTTTCTGTGTATCCCTTTGTTTTGTGTTGCATAAACCTTTGTTTTGTGTGTCCCTTTGTTCTGTGTATCCCTTTGTTTTGTGGACTTTATTTTTAAACATTTCCTCAATGGAATGTTTGTTGTCAAAATTAGCTTTACAAAAATTATTCATTATAATAAACTGAACATGGTGCAATCCAGACATGTTTTAAATCAACTTCACAATGGCCATGGCTGTTAATACTAGATGTAGAATATCTAACAACCAGATTTGAATGGGAAATTTTTTTTACTGCAAATTATTGAAAACTACTCTCTGAACACAAAATGTGCAAAAAATACATTTCTGGGGATATAATTTATTTTTTGTTGTTGCAATTTGAATCTGGGATGTTCTTGGAAAAATGAAATCAGGTGACAAGTCTGCAGGTGTAGTCAAGCATGTGTCTTGCTTTATGAATTCAGAGTAGATATATGTAAGACTGTATGTAAATTATCTGTAAGAAGGATTCATGTGGCAGCCTATACCAGAAAATATTGAAGGATAGGATTAATAGTTATGAAGTATACACAATAACATCAATTCTAATGTTATGTATAGGAAAGGCCAAGTGACTGCCTATACAAGTAAATTCATTGAAGCATCATTTATAATATCTATAATACCTATGAAGTGAATGATATGACTTTGTTATATATAGAAAACTTACCTGCTTGTATATGACAGTGCTGAAATTTTTTATAATATTAGTTTTGTATAGCACACTCTTTACCTGCACATAAAATAACAGCTACAGTCGTGTACATACAAGGGCACCAAAGCGAGTGAAGATGGCAGTTATAGATTTTAAAGAGAAAAAATGAAATTTGTGTAACTGTAATACTCACATATAAGCCATGTACAACTGTGTACAACTGTAATAATCTACTAGACTCACTTATAAGCCATGTACAACTGTGTACAACTGTAACAATCTACTAGACTCACTTATCAGCCATGTACAACTGTGTACAACTGTAATAATCTACTAGACTCACTTATAAGCCATGTACAACTGTGTACAACTGTAATAATCTACTAGACTCACTTATAAGCCATGTACAACTGTGTACAACTGTAATAATCTACTAGACTCACTTATAAGCCGTGTACAACTGTGTACAAATGTAATAATCTACTAGACTCACTTATAAGCCATGTACAACTGTGTACAAATGTAATAATCTACTAGACTCACTTATAAGCCATGTACAACTGTACAACTGTAATAATCTACTAGACTCACTTATAAGCCATGTACAACTGTGTACAACTGTAACAATCTACTAGACTCACTTATCAGCCATGTACAACTGTGTACAACTGTATTAATCTACTAGACTCATTTATAAGCCATGTACAACTGTGTACAACTGTATTAATCTACTAGACTCATTTATAAGCCATGTACAACTGTGTACAACTGTAATAATCTACTAGACTCATAAGCCATGTACAATGGTAATAATCTACTAGACTCACTTATAAGCCATGTACTACTACAAATATGTATGACCCAGATCTGCCAGCACAAAATTTAGTGGCAGATCTGGGTGTATTTTTCCTAAACTTGAATATTTTATGGGTTTATTGTTTTGTCATGAATTTTTTTCTTTCTAGATGTAAATGAGTGTTTACGGGGTGAAGATGATTGTTCACAGAGTTGTCAGAACACAGAAGGAAGTTATGAATGTGTGTGTTATTCAGGATATGAACTGAATGGGACTACTTGCACACCCATACCTGGAAACACTATGACATCTTCAAGCTTAACATTTACTTTCGATATTGAAATCGCCGGGAATCTCAGCATGACAAATACATATGACACGTATCTGTACAATGTAAATCACACGGTAAGCTCTTGTGCAGTCTGAATGATTAATTCACACTGTCTATTTGAAATACATGTATTTCAGATCTTATTCTTGGCATATTACTTGTGATACATGTCATGATTCAAGTATTCTTGGCATATTACTTGTGATACATGTCATGATTCAAGTATTCTTGGCATAATAATTGTGATACATGTCATGATTCAAGTATTCTTGGCATAATAATTGTGAAACATGTCATGATTCAAGTATTCTTGGCATAATAATTGTGAAACATGTCATGATTCAAGTATTCTTGGCATATTACTTGTGATACATGTCATGATTCAAGTATTCTTGGCATAATACTTGTGATACATGTCATGATTCAAGTATTCTTGGCATAGTAATTGTGAAACATGTCATGATTCATGGAATATTACTTGTGATACATGTCATGATTCAAGTATTCTTGGCATAATAATTGTGAAACATGTCATGATTCAAGTATTCTTGGCATAATAATTGTGAAACATGTCATGATTCAAGTATTCTTGGCATAATAATTGTGAAACATGTCATGATTCAAGTATTCTTGGCATATTACTTGTGAAACATGTCATGATTCAAGTATTCTTGGCATAATAATTGTGAAACATGTCATGATTCAAGTATTCTTGGCATAATAATTGTGATACATGTCATGATTCAAGTATTCTTGGCATATTACTTGTGAAACATGTCATGATTCAAGTATTCTTTTCATAATAATTGTGAAACATGTCATGATTCAAGTATTCTTGGCATAATAATTGTGAAACATGTCATGATTCAAGTATTCTTGGCATATTACTTGTGAAACATGTCATGATTCAAGTATTCTTGTCATATTACTTGTGAAACATGTCATTACTCAAGTATTCTTGGCATAATAATTGTGAAACATATCATTATTCAAGTATTCTTGGCATATTACTTGTGAAACATGTCATGATTCAAATATTCTTGGCATATTGTGACACATGTCATGATTCATGGAATATTACTTGTGATACATGTCATGATTCAAGTATTCTTGTCATATTACTTGTAAAACATGTCATGATTCAAGTATTCTTGGCATATTACTTGTAAAACATGTCATGATTCAAGTATTCTTGGCATATTACTTGTAAAACATGTCATGATTCAAGTATTCTTGGCATATTACTTGTAAAACATGTCATGATTCAAGTATTCTTGGCATATTACTTGTGAAACCAGTCATGATTCAAGTATTCTTAGAAGTTTTGATCCCTTTGCTCTACAAAGAAAGAGTGGTACACGCATATAAACTTGGTGATCTGTTCTTATAGCATCCCCATCATTGACTGAGAGACTTCATACTTTTCGATATCATCAGATTGCATCTCTACAGGTGTACTAAGGTTTCAGAATTTCAATTCATTCCCCATGGGTGGAACTGAAGATGGGTGAATTGAGATATTACAAATGTATTTAATTGTTTTTCAAAGTGTGCAGTGGTTTTAAGGCATGTGAACTGTTGGACAGCTCCTCCTGTTCTAACTATGATAGCGACATGAAACTTGCAAATATGATTAGGTATACTCATCTATACACAGCAGTTTTTTTTTACTTTTTATCCAACCCCAACACTGTGGAGGGATAAATAGGTAAGGCGATGGGATAATCTACTTTGTGGAGGGATAAATGGGTAAGGTAATGGAATAATCCACTTTGTGGAGGGATAAATGGGTAAGGTAATGGAATAATCCACTTTGTGGAGGGATAAATGGGTAAGGGGATGGGATAATCTACTTTGTGGAGGAATAAATGGTTAAGGGGATGGGATAATCTACTTTGTTGCATCCTTCCACCTTATATTTCCTAATGTAACCATCAATATTTTATTAATGAATATATCATGTGATTATATATCATGAGATAATATTCATGTGATGATATATCATGTGAGAATACTCATGTGATAATATATCATCTGATAATATTCATGTGATGATATTCATCTGATACTATATCATGTAATAATATTCATGTGATAATATTCATTTGATAATATATCAACTGATAATATTCATGTGATAATATTCATGTGCTGTATTCATGTGATAATATATCATTTGATAATTATCATCTGATAATACTCATGTGATAATATTTGTGTGCCATATTCATGTGATAATATATCATGTGATCATATTCATGTGATAATATATCATGTGATCATATTCATGTGATAATATATCATGTGATAATATGTATGCCTATCATCCATACTTACTAGTATTTGATATAACTCTGATGAAATAATGATGACAATAATAACAAGAACAAAATGGCAGAATCAGAATAAAGTTAGAAGTTACAGAATTGCACTTGTCAATTAGATAGGAAATCATTAATTTTCTTTAACACAAATAACATAAAAAATGGTCTTATTTTATGCTGCAAACAGGCATGAAGGCAGAGATGCACTCTTCCCACAATCAAATTTTCTCTAATGCATAGTGCAATGTTATGTTGATACAGCTGTGGAAAGAACCTCTCATGGTATGCATGACAGTGATCAAGAATGCAGATACCAGATTGGTTTCCCAAAATAAAAAAGCCAAACCTTTCTCTTTAACATGTATCAAGTTTGATTGTTGTACACTCATCTTATGTTTTAATTTGACAGCTAACTGTGTTACCTTCATTCATGATACTTCATACAGAACATAGGCATACTGACCAATTGACCCTTTATTCTGCTTGTGGTTGACAAGGCAGTTGACCATTTAATAGTTTGTATACCCCAAGCCAAATGACAATTGTATCAGCAATCAAATGATGCTAATTTTGCCACAAGTGTCATTTTAGGTTGTGTCTGACATAAGTAAAATTATATTAATTTTTTCATAAAATCTGTTATTAAATCATTTCTGATCAACCATTTCTAACTTTAAATACATTTCGAATAAACCTAGATACTGAACGTTTCTATCTGAGGCAATTATTTCCCCTTTTTGTAAAGGTAATACATGTATACTTAAAGTATGAACTATCTAATTTACATTATACAGATTAGGATATAACAGAAAAATTAAAATAAGCTTCAAAAGCAATCTATTATAATTAATTAGGAGGATGTGATAACCATCATAACACCATCAAGGCTATGATAACACCATCATGACTATGATAACACCATCAAGACTATAATAACACCTTCAAGACTATGATAACACCATCAAGACTATGATAACACCATCAAGACTATAATAACACCTTCAAGACTATGATAACACCTTCAAGACTATGACAACACCATCAAGACTATGATAACACCATCAAGACTATAATAACACCTTCAAGACTATGATAACACCTTCAAGACTATGATAACACCATCAAGACTATGATAACACCATCAAGACTATGATAACACCATCAAGACTATAATAACACCTTCAAGACTATGATAACACCTTCAAGACTATGATAATACCTTCAAGACTATGATAACACCATCAAGGCTATGATAAAAACATAAAGACTATGGTAACACCATCAAGGCTATGGTAACACCATCAAGGCTATGGTAACACCATCAAGGATTAATGCAATTTACACCAGGGTGTAAAATACGAAATATTTGATAGGTTTTGCTGACTTTCATCATGAAAATTGTATATCATATCAATATCATATCAATATCATATCAATATCATACCAATATCATATCATGAGTATATATGTTCTTAAGCATTTACAAATTAATAAATTAATTCACAGTATACTGTATTAGCAGTTACTTGATGGGTATCTTGGTTTTGCAGATGTACACTGAGTAATTCAGTTTGGCACACAAAGTTCATTACATGGGGCAATTTGGGCAAGGGTACAAACTTTATAATGGCTATACATCCAAACTGAAAGATGTACAAATATACACCAGATATTTCAGTCAGGGATACACAATTATTGTCAGTATATCCACATTGAAAGCATCAGTAAATCTACATTTAGCAGTTCTATCAAGGTATACAGTTGCTAATGTCTGTGCACCAACATTCTGAAAATTGTACAAACTTTCACCTAAACATTAGGGCATGAGTTCATATTTATTAATGACATGGAACTGTCTTTTTATAACTAGTACAAATCTACATTTTAAAACTGAAAAAAAGTATATAAATATTAACAACTGTGCACCTAATCTAAGAATTAAAGTTGGAATCTTGTTGCATCTTTATTATGCCTTTACCTAATGACTTTAGTATGTCTTTACCTAATGTCATTAGTAATTGCCTTTACCTAATGTCATTAGTAATTGCCTTTACCTAAAGTCATTAGTAATTGCCTTTACCTAATGTCATTAGCATGCCTTTACCTAATGTCATTAGTAATTGCCTTTACCTAAAGTCATTAGTAATTGCCTTTACCTAATGTCATTAGCATGCCTTTACCTAATGTCATTAGTAATTGCCTTTACCTAATGTCATTAGTATGTCTTTACCTAATGTCATTAGTATGTCTTTACCTAATGTCATTAGTATGCCTTTACCTAATGTCATTAGTATGCCTTTACCTAATGTCATTAGTATGCCTGTACCTAATGTCATTAGTAATTGCCTTTACCTAATGTCATTAGTATGCCTTACCTAATGTCATTAGTAATTGCCTTTACCTAATGTCATTAGCAATTGCCTTTACCTAAAGTCATTAGTATGCCTTTAACTAATGTCATTAGTAATTGCCTTTACCTAATGTCATTAGTAATTGCCTTTACCTAATGACATTAGTATGCCTTTACCTAATGTCATTAGTAATTGCCTTTACCTAAAGTCATTAGTATGCCTTTACCTAATGTCATTAGTAATTGCCTTTACCTAATGTCATTAGTATGCCTTTAACTAATGTCATTAGTATGTCTTTACCTAATGTCATTAGTATGTCTTTACCTAATGTCATTAATAATTGCCTTTACCTAATGTCATTAGCAATTGCCTTTACCTAATGTCATTAGTAATTGCCTTTACCTAATGTCATTAGTATGCCTTTACCTAATGTCATTAGTATGCCTTTACCTAATGTCATTAGTATGCCTTTACCTAATGTCATTAGTATGTCTTTACCTAATGTCATTAGTATGCCTTTACCTAATGTCATTAGTATGCCTTTACCTAATGTCATTAGTATGTCTTTACCTAATGTCATTAGTAATTGCCTTTACCTAATGTCATTAGTATGCCTTACCTAATGTCATTAGTAATTGCCTTTACCTAATGTCATTAGCAATTGCCTTTACCTAAAGTCATTAGTATGCCTTTACCTAATGTCATTAGTAATTGCCTTTACCTAATGTCATTAGTAATTGCCTTTACCTAATGTCATTAGTATGCCTTTACCTAATGTCATTAGTAATTGCCTTTACCTAATGTCATTAGTAATTGCCTTTACCTAATGTCATTAGTATGCCTTTACCTAATGTCATTAGTAATTGCCTTTACCTAATGTCATTAGTATGCCTTTACCTAATGTCATTAGTAATTGCCTTTACCTAAAGTCATTAGTATGCCTTTACCTAATGTCATTAGTAATTGCCTTTACCTAATGTCATTAGTATGCCTTTACCTAATGTCATTAGCAATTGACTTTACCTAATGTCATTAGTATGTCTTTACCTAATGTCATTAGTATGCCTTTACCTAATGTCATTAGTAATTGCCTTTACCTAATGTCATTAGCAATTGCTTTTACCTAATGTCATTAGTAATTGCCTTTACCTAATGTCATTAGTATGCCTTTACCTAATGTCATTAGTATGCCTTTACCTAATGTCATTAGTATGCCTTTACCTAATGTCATTAGTATGTCTTTACCTAATGTCATTAGCATGCCTTTACCTAATGTCATTAGTAATTGCCTTTACCTAATGTCATTAGTATGTCTTTACCTAATGTCATTAGTATGTCTTTACCTAATGTCATTAGTATGCCTTTACCTAATGTCATTAGTATGCCTTTACCTAATGTCATTAGTATGCCTGTACCTAATGTCATTAGTAATTGCCTTTACCTAATGTCATTAGTATGCCTTACCTAATGTCATTAGTAATTGCCTTTACCTAATGTCATTAGCAATTGCCTTTACCTAAAGTCATTAGTATGCCTTTACCTAATGTCATTAGTATGCCTGTACCTAATGTCATTAGTAATTGCCTTTACCTAATGTCATTAGTATGCCTTTACCTAATGTCATTAGTATGTCTTTACCTAATGTCATTAGTAATTGCCTTTACCTAATGTCATTAGTATGCCTTACCTAATGTCATTAGTATGCCTTTACCTAATGTCATTAGTATGTCTTTACCTAATGTCATTAGTAATTGCCTTTACCTAATGTCATTAGTATGCCTTACCTAATGTCATTAGTAATTGCCTTTACCTAATGTCATTAGCAATTGCCTTTACCTAAAGTCATTAGTATGCCTTTACCTAATGTCATTAGTAATTGCCTTTACCTAATGTCATTAGTAATTGCCTTTACCTAATGTCATTAGTATGCCTTTACCTAATGTCATTAGTAATTGCCTTTACCTAATGTCATTAGTAATTGCCTTTACCTAATGTCATTAGTATGTCTTTACCTAATGTCATTAGTAATTGCCTTTACCTAATGTCATTAGTATGCCTTTACCTAATGTCATTAGTAATTGCCTTTACCTAAAGTCATTAGTATGCCTTTACCTAATGTCATTAGTAATTGCCTTTACCTAATGTCATTAGTATGCCTTTACCTAATGTCATTAGTATGTCTTTACCTAATGTCATTAGTATGCCTTTACCTAATGTCATTAGTATGTCTTTACCTAATGTCATTAGTAATTGCCTTTACCTAATGTCATTAGTAATTGCCTTTACCTAATGTCATTAGTATGCCTTTACCTAATGTCATTTGTATGCCTTTACCTAATGTCATTAGTAATCGCCTTTACCTAATGTCATTAGTATACCTTTACCTAATGTCATTAGTATGTTTTTACCTAATGTCCTTAGTAATTGCCTTTACCTAATGTCATTAGTATACCTTTACCTAAAGTCATTAGTATGCCGTACCTAATGACATTAGTATACCTTTACTTAATGTCATTAGTATGCCTTTACCTGATGTCTTTAGTGTACCTATACCTAAAGTCATTAGTATGCCTTTACCTAATGTCATTAGTATACCTTTACCTAATGTCATTAGTATGTTTTTGCCTAATGTCATTAGTAATTGCCTTTACCTAATGTCATTAGTATACCTTTACCTAAAGTCATTAGTATGCTGTACCTAATGACATTAGTATACCTTTACTTAATGTCATTAGTATGCCTTTACCTGATGTCTTTAGTGTACCTATACCTAAAGTCATTAGTATGCCTTTACCTAATGTCATTAGTATACCTTTACTTAATGACATTAGTTTGCCTGTACCTAATGTCATTAGTATACCTATACCTAAAGTCATTAGTATCCCTTACCTAATGTCATTAGTATACCTATACCTAATGGTATTAGTATGCCTTACCTAATGACATTAGTAAGCCTTTACTTAATGTCATTAGTTTGCTTGTACCTAATGTCATTAGTATACCTATTCCTAAAGTCATTAGTATGCCTTTACCTAATGACATTAGTATACCTTTACTTAATGACATTAGTCTGCCTGTACCTAATGTCATTAGTATACCTATACCTAAAGTCATTAGTATGCCTTACCTAATGTCATAAGTATGCCTTTACTTAATGACATTAGTTTGCCTTTACTTAATGACATTAGTATACCTATACCTAAAGTCATTAGTATGCATTACCTAATGTCATTAGTATGCCTTTACTTAATGACATTAGTATGCCTTTACTTAATGACATTAGTATACCTATACCTAAAGTCATTAGTATACCTATACCTGATGTCATTAGTATGCCTTGTATAAAGTCATTAGTATACCTTTACTTAATGACATTATTTGGCCTGTACCTAATGGCATTAGTATACCTATACCTAAAGTCATTAGTATACCTATACCTAATGTCATTAGTATGCCTTTACCTAATGTCATTAGTATACTTATACCTAAAGTCATTAGTATGCCTTTACCTAATGTCATTAGTATGCCTTTACCTAATGACATTAGTATACCTTTACTTAATGACATTAGTTTGCCTGTACCTAATGTCATTAGTATACCTATACCTAAACCCATTAGTATGCCTTACCTAATGTCATTGGTATGCCTTTAGTTAATGACATTAGTATGCCTTTACTTAATGACATTAGTATACCTATACCTAAGGTCATTAGTATACCTATACCTAAAGTCATTAGTATATCTATACCTATTGTCATTTGTATGCCTTTACCTAATGTCATTAGTATGCCTTTACCTAAATGTCATTAGTATGCCTGTACCTAATGTCATTAGTATGCCTTACCTAATGTCATTAGTATGCCTGTACCTAATGTCATTAGTATGCCTTTACCTAAAGTCATTAGTATACCTTTACCTTATGTCATTAGTATGCCTTTACCTAATGCAGCTCTCATCTTTTGTAGCTCTCCAGTTATTTCTCTGAGATGACAGATTTTATCAGCATAGATAACATCACTCTTTCGTAAGTGTAGGAAATTTTTGTATTCATTTTTTTTTTAAAATTCTTATTAATGTTTAGCATTTCTTGCAGTATTCAATAATATGAGGTATACCTGAAACACATGTACATTAGATTGATAAAAAAAAATCAAGTTTAACTAAAGTTTGTTAATTGTTTTACTGGTCATAAGCCGAAGATCTGATGAGATGGTCTTTTATCCACCGGCCATAACGAACCATTTTCTAGGTGGCATTATGCAAATTAACAAAGCATATGTAAAACCTTTTTGCTAAATTCATGATAAAACCATTACCAAATAAAACCATGACCAAATGTACTATTTGAACATGCACATGGACTAGAACATTCAATATTTTATCATTGCTTTGATTATTTATCAATCAGGATATTGAACTTTGGAATCCTATACATATTTTCAACATTTCTGTAATTTATCATTGAAATTTGGAATCCTACACATATTTTCAACATTTCTGCCCCACTTAGGCACAAGGGTCTGAGTGACAAGGTGTGTAGTCATTGTACAATGGCTTGAAAAAGTTGTGAACAATCACAGAGTCTGGAAGTATTACTTTAGCCATTTTAACTGATTGATCTTCTATGAGGAATGCTCAGATGTGTTCTCCTACAAGATTTACAAATTCTCTAGTGCCACTTTATTCACTCTTGATCGGATCTCAAGGGATTTTACATTATACTTATGCAGCTGTGTCTGCATATGTCTGGTTTATCATTTCTTTCTCCATATACTTTCTTTAAATCCATTTTGCATGAAATACACAATGCCAAATCAGTACCTTTCCTCACACATACTTAATCTCTTATATTAAAGCATAATTTAATTTGTAATATTTTTAGTTGGCAATTATCTTAAAGCAAAATGAACTAAATAAATCAAGACAAAATTGCACAAAGCTTACTCAAATGTTTTTGGTCAATCGGTCTCAATATTTTGTCTGCCATTAGCCAAATGTTAACCAAGATGCATCAGATACTCGGAAGTCATTTTTAACTCTCTTTGATCCATTTATTACTTATGACACCTCAAATAATGTTATGTATTTGGCCTTAAACTCTGCAAATTACAACAATAAGGTAATCAATATTAGTATCTGTTTACTGTTCTTAAACTATTTTAATATGATTACTCAGCCATACATCATCTGTGTTCTTTGCAGGGGTAGAACATTTCTGATTCCCAATATACTGATTTTGGCAGATTTCTCTAATACTAATTGCTTGGGTAGAACATTTCTGATTCCCAATAGACTGATTTTGGCCGATTTCACTAATATGTTGATAGAAGATGTGAGAATCCCATGCTTTAAAAACAAATTTAAAAGCAGTAGATTTCAATTATAAAACAAAATGTGCAGTAGGGCATTCATAAAGCATTATGTATGCCTACCACCAGTAGAATCACATGAATGTTTGAAGTATTGATGTCACTCCCCCAATTTATAAGAAACAGTTATATTGTTTTCTCATTTTAGGAAAGGCAGCCTAATTGCAGCCTTTGTCTTGCTGTTGCAAGACTCTACTACTGCAAAAACATCCTTGGTAAATTATCTGACAGTAGCCTTGAATTCGCAGTTTGTTATAGGTGGAATAAATACTACACTTCAGTCACTAGTTGCTGGTGGATTTACAGGTACAGTAACTTTTATCAGGACTTGAAGGTTTACAGAATTTTATAATATTTAGTTGCATAGTGATATATTTACTACTCTACATTCAGTTGATGAATGAACAGAATTCCAGTAATATTTTTTCCTCAAATATGTTACCTGAGCATAATACCACAAGATTACTGTTACTGTCACTAATAATACCTTGCAGATCCAGTTCTCCTTGCATAATTTTCATTTAGCATTTTCGCTAAGTGTATTACCATTTTTATCTACCACCACATCTGTTGAAATGAAAATGCTCCCCAGACTGGTATAATACATATTTTATACCCCACCACATTTGTTGAAATAAAAAGGTCACCAGACTGGTATGATATATTTTAATTATCTCCCCACCACATCTGTAGAAACTAAGAAGTTCCCAGTCTGGTATTTTACCTTTTTCTTTTATATCCCTCACGACATCTGTAGAGGGTACATATAGTTTTACCCATATCTGTCTGTCCAACAAACCCAGCTATTTACATTACAATTTTATTTCCATCTGATACTAAGTTTGGTTTTAGGTTGAGTGCTCAGGTACTACACTATTGATCACAATCCATAGAACTGTGGCAATAGTCTCCAAAATGGTACCGTATTTACCCGTCTGTGCACCCAGCTAGAGTTGTAGCAATGTTTGGTAGAAATGGTTACACAGTAATGTTTTTACTGACAGATCTGTATGCAGACTGTATAATAATAATGACAGATCTGTATGCATACTGTATAATAATAATGACAGATCTTTATGCAGACTGTATAATAATAATGACAGATCTGTATGCGGACTGTATAAAAATAATAATAATAATGAGGACTTTGTATAGCGCCAAATCCTTAGAACATCTAAGTGCTTTACAACATCTATAATGATATGACTACACTACAGAAAACAAAAAACAAAAACCATGAAATTGGAAAACATAAAAACATGCTGAAAACATCTAAGATACAAAACATTATTTGGTCTCTAAGTTTGGTGCTGCAGTCGAAAAAGATGAGTTTTAAGAGCATTCTTAAAAGGGACCACTGTTTTTTTTGTGTCTAATTTCAATGAGCAATTCATTTCACATTGCCGGGCCCTGGCATGCAAAACAACATTGTCCATATGACTTCGTTCTCATAGTGATAACAATGAGTATACTGTTGTCAGAAGAGGAGAGTAAGTATCTTGCTGGTGTATACAAATGGGTGAGGCCGGATAGGTATGTTGGACTAGAGTCTGTCTGTACAACATAGCACAGAGAACACATTTTGTGTTTGATTCTGTATCAAATGGATAGCCATTGTAGGGTACAGAGCATTGGTAAGGTGTGCTCTGATTGACATACTTGAAAGATTATCTGAGCAGCTGTGTTTTGAACGTTTTGAAGTTTTTGGAGTAGATATTGAGATGAACCAGACAGAATTGAGTTACAATAGTCCAGTCTTGAAAGTACTAATGAACACACAGCCTTGCATATGTTCATGGCATGTTGGTCAATATGAGTACTGTCTAGAGTAACACCTAGGTTTCATACTGACTGTGTGAATTTAATGTTGTTTTTGCTGATATTTATTGTCTGAGGCAAAGGATGTGAATGAGAAAGTCTTTGTGTTGTAATCAGAATGGCCTCAGTTTTATCATCATTCATCGGCAGCTTCTTACATGTCATCCATGATTTCACATCAGAAATGTACCTCTCTACTCCATGGATGGTAGCATCAACTTCAGTTGGGTGGCTAGACTTGTATATTTGGGTGTCATCAGCATACTATTGGTGAGACACTGGGTGATGATCTATGACACATGAAAGCGGCTGAGTGTATAGAATGAAGAGAAAGGGCCAAGAATAGACCCCTGTGTAACACCACAACATAGATCAACTTGGCTTGAGTGTATTCCATTTGCAGATACAATTTTGCGTTCTGTTAACTAATTTGGACTTGAGCCACTTAAAGGCTGTATTCTCAATGACAAATACATGCTGGAGATGGTGAAGTAATATATCTATTGTGTCAAATGCTGCAGACAAATTAATGAGGGTGGGGACTGTAATCTTTCCACTATCCAAAGCAGAAAGAATGTCATTAAATACTTACAGAAGAGTAGTTTCTGTACTGTGGCAAGGGTGATATGTGGACTGTACATTGCTAAAAAGACTGAATTCAGATGAGATCAAGTTGGATTGGAACAAAGTTTTCTAAGAATTTTTATATGAATGGAGATTAGAAACTGGGTGGTAGTTCTTTAAATTGTTATGGTCAAGTATTGGTTTCTCCAGCAGAGTCTTTACAATGGCAGTTTTGAAGAAAGAAGAAAACTATATGCAATAGGCTGCATATTATACAAACAACTAAAGAATATTGTTATTTTTGCTGATATATAATGAAAATTGCAGAGTTTTTAAAAAAAAAGCAGAATTGTATTTCACAATCTTTGGAAGCAGCAAAATGTTGCAGCAATTTTTAATTGTATACTGTATATGAAGGTATACACATCTTACAGAAATTGAAAAATTCCCAGAATGTTATCTTTTCTTTGTTATCCACCATCACATCTCTTGAAATTAAAAAGTGGCACAATTCCTTTTTGTATCCCCTAACACATATGTAGAACCTTTTAAGTTATATTAGCATTTTTAATCTGTCACCACATCTGTAGAAATTAAGAATATATATATATATATATATATATATATATATATAAAGAAGTTCTCAGACTGGAATATTATTCTTTTTATCTCTCACTACATCTGGAAAGGGTGCAAATAAATTTAGAATATTACTATTTTTATCCCTCACTACATCTGCAAAGAACGCACATACTTTTACTCATGTCTGTCTATCCTCCAACTCTTGCAGTCATGTACATTGCAAATTTCATTTCCACTAAATCTGACACCAAGTTTTGGTTTTGGGTCTTTATGTTAAGAAGACCTTGATTAATGACTTTTTCATCATCATCATCATCATCATCATCATCATAAGTCTCTTGACCTAGTGTGGTCATTGAGGCACTGTGCAGATGAACATCTGACCAGTTCCCTCCACTTGACTCGACCATGTGCCTATGCCTGTGTCTCTGCAAAACTTTTCCTGGTCCATTCTGTGATGATGTCACTCCACCTTTTTCTCTGTCTACCTCTCCTTCCACCACCTTGGACACTACCCTGCAGTACTGTTGTGGATAGACTGTTGACTCTAATGTCTTTTTACCAGTTTGTAAATAAATTCAAGACTTTGATTAATGTCATCTATTTACCAGTTTGTAAATAAATTCAAGATTAATGTCATCTATTTACCAGTTTGTAAATAAATTCAAGATTAATGTCATCTATTTACCAGTTTGTAAATAAATTCAAGATTAATGTCATCTATTTACCAGTCATCTATCACTGGTGCTATGGCTACTATAATTTATTAACAAGATTACCTCTTAATTCCATCTCATTGGTTGGGGACATCTGTGTCATATGTATACATCTCGAGTTTAAAGGGATTTCATTTTCTACTATGTGATAGTTTCTCTTGTACTATGTAAAGATTCTACATGTAATGTTCTTGCCTGCATGTTGTGAGATAATAATATTGTTTTTCATCCATATTTAAATAAAACACCTTATAGCTCTACATTTTAGCAATTATAGTATTGTAATAATACATGTATTTCTCACATAACTACATTAGCCAAATCTCAGATTCGAACCCACACATACAGATGTTGGATGGGTGCTCCTAGTGGTCGAGTGGTTTAAAGCGCTTGCCATTACAGATCAGTGCTGTCTCACCTCTGTCTGCATGGGTTCGAGTCTAAGATTCGGCTAATGTACTTGTGTGAGAAAGCTTGCCAGTAGCTTGTTGTGGGTTAGTTGTTCTTTCCGGGGGTTTTCTCAGTTTCTTCCTCCACCAATAATATTGGTCTCCATGTATAACTTATCGTGTGCTGAAAAATGGCGTTAAACCCTAAAAAACAAACAAAAACAGAGGTGAGATAGCAGTGATCCATAACGAAAAGTGCTTTATATGAAATATATGTGAGATTAGTAGGACCATGCATGTCCTCATGATAAGCCTACCTAATTATTTATCCATACCTGATTTTGACAGTGAGTAGCAGTGAAGGTCTATGTGATATGTAAATGAGATTAGTAGGACCATGTCCTGATGATAAGCCTACCTAATTCTTTATCCATACCTAATTTTGACAGTGATTAGCAGTGGAGGTCTATGTGAAATGTACGAGGTATTAGTAGGACCATGTCCTGATGATAAGCCTACCTAATATTTTATCCATACCTAATTTTGACAGTGAGTAGCAGTGAAGGTCTATGTGAAATGTATGTGGGATTAGTAGAACCATGTCCTGATGATAAGCCTACCTAATATTTTATCCATACCTAATTTTGACAGTGAGTAGCAGTGGAGGTCTATGTGAAATGTACGTGGTATTAGTAGGACCATGTCCTCAGGACTACAAGTGCTCTGTTAACGGAGGTCAGCCATCTTGTGGGTAAGTACTTATTACTTATTCTCTGACCTAAGCCATGACTAAATGAAAATTGACTAAGGTATTTGTGAAAACTATTTGCTCAGATTTTGAAAAATTCATTTTAGATATAAATATGCCAGACTAGTCCAGAGTCAAGAATGAATCGCACATTATGGGACCTAGTCTTTCAATTTGTACACAGTTTCATTGCATGTTTACTGTGTTGTAGCAAGTATCCTGCTTGTACAGAAATTACTTTCATTTGAAAGTTGTCAGGTTTTGTTCTTGTGTTGGACATTTTGAACTGCCACCAACACTAATTCCATATACATAAATGTGGATAAAATTGAGTGGTGATCTATTGTAATATACATTAGTTCCATGCTGTCACCAACCCCCTTTACATAGAACACAACTGAGTCGTGTCTATTTTGTTACAACATAGGTTACATATATGCCACAATGGACATATTTTAGATCCACTTGCAACATTGGTTCCATATACAACACAATGGGCATATTTTAGATCCACTTGCAACATTGGTTCCATATACAACACACTGGACATATTTTAGATCCACTTGCAACATTGGTTCCATATACAACACACTGGACATATTTTAGATCCACTTGCAACATTGGTTCCATGTACAACACAATGGACATATTTTAGATCCACTTGCAACATTGGTTCCATATACAACACAATGGGCATATGTTAGATCTGCTTGCAACATTGGTTCCATATACAACACAATGGACATATTTTAGATCCACTTGCAACATTGGTTCCATATACAATACAATGGGCATATTTTAGATCTGCTTGCAACATTGGTTCCATATACAACACAATGGACATATTTTAGATCCACTTGCAACATTGGTTCCATATACAACACAATGGACATATTTTAGATCCACTTGCAACATTGGTTCCATATACAACACAATGGACATATTTTAGATCCACTTGCGACATTGGTTCCATGTACAACACAATGGACATGGTTTAGATCCACTTGCAACATTGGTTCCATATACAACACAATGGGCATATTTTAGATCCACTTGCAATATTATGGTGAAGAAGCCACCCATACTAGCTGAACATTTTCCTAACTTTGGTTAAGACTTCGTGAAATTATAGCAATGTTTTAAAATATAAAACAAGCATTCTACATGTTAGCAGGTCATTTTCAGTTATGGCCTGTTAACATTTCCATGACCAGAGGACATCATTGGTTATCCATCAGTTATAATGGCACTCCAAAGTTCCATCTGCAATATTTAATTTATAATGACACATTAAAGTCATAGGAAATGAGAATTGCTGAAAATGTTGATGATATTTTCAATAATTTTAATTTTTATTAACTTTGTTTCAAATGCAAAACAATCACCTCATTACTGTAAAATATCAAATTTGTAAGTGTCAGTCTCATCAAGTTACCTCCTATATTTGTCTATTGGCTACATCTATGATTAAAATGACCCAATTTGCAATGTTTATTTTTCATATATAAGTCTATTGACTACATCTATCATTATGTTGATCCGATTTGCAATGTTTATTTTTCAGACCAGTTGACAAGGAAAATGGTAAGATGCCATATTTATAAATGTATTTCACTTTAATAGCTGCATATAGATAGATAGATAGATAGATAGATAGATAGATAGATAGATAGATAGATAGATAGATAGATAGATAGATAGAGATAGATAGATAGATAGATAGATAGATAGATAGATAGATAGATAGATTAGGTTTGTTTATTGAAGACTTTGTTGTACTCTTGTTCTCACAAATTTTATAATCAGGACAATCTTAACATTCAGAAATATGTCAGTTTTGTTTAATTTAAAAAAAGGTTTAAAACAATATATTTTCATACAAATAATATGACCAAAATCAGACAAGAGTAGATCTATCAGCATCTAGGTAATTAAATATTCAAAAGCAGTTGAGAAAGCAAATTTTTCAAGAACAAAACATGGAAAACAAAAATGAATAAGTCAAAGACATTAAGGGAAATAACTCTACTGGTAATGTGCCCCACAAGACCCCATTGCTTGCAGCAGAGATTGGGGGAGGGGGGCCTTAGGAAACATCTTCATTTGTTCTCAAGATAATCCATGCACCCATGCATTTATTCATTTCCTTTGGAAAAATGGTTTTAAAGTTGTTAGGAAGATGTACATAACCATGCTTGTATTCATAGGCTGCCTAATTAAAAGTTTATTTCATTCCAGAATTTAAAATTCTTGAACATTGAAATTTTTTACAGGACACTTATGACAAGTTTTAATCAAATTTAATTGAAATGTTTCTGTTATATATGGATGACCAGATTATAATCAGTTTTTCCATTTGTTAAAATTTTAAATTCTTTGACTTGGATGGACTGGGGTAGCGGGGGATAGCAAATCATATAGTTGGGGCTTGTTAAAATTTTAAATTCTTTGACTTGGTTGGACTGGGGCAGCGGGGGATAGCAAATCATGTAGTTGGGGCATGTCTCTTCATTAGAGGCATAATTGTGTTATATAAAGTGTATCTTCTTTTTTTTCAGACATAAAAGCACTTGTGATTGGCCTTAGTGTTGGAATTCCACTTGGTTTGATCCTCATAGCAGTTGTCATTGTATTTGTTGTGAAGTCCAAAAATAATAAAATCTATGATGTTGCATTTTGTCGTGGGAGGTAAGTTCCATGTGTTTCTTTAATGTACCACATTGTGTTAGTAGGTATTACTTTTCTAGTGACTGCCATAATGAGCAATTTAACAACTTTTGAAATTTAAAGTTTTCAGGGTCCATGAATTTACATAAGTGTGTTGTTTGTCTAGGAGATATCATGCTCCAAGGGAGATAATTTCAAAATTCGGTCCTACTAACTTTATGAAAGAAAGTGTCAGTAACTATTGCAACATTTTCTAACCTTGTTTCTTTGAATGTGATACACATAATACATTATGAGAACTACTACTACCTTGTTTCTTTAAATGTGATACACATAATAAATTATGAGAACTATTACTACCTTGCAAATCCAGCCCTCCCAGATACCACATTTACATGAAGCAAGCTGAAAGCTATGTGCCCAACTTGGAGGTAGTTAGGCAGAGTGATAAAGATTGTTGGTAAGACCAGCGAACCTGCCTGGTTACTACTTTCACTTGAGCCAAGAAACACGTTCTCAGCATGAGAACCCTTGCAAAACAGATTCTTTTTGGAAGATATACTATTACAAGTTTGATGAGTTTTTCACTTCTAACGAATGTATACCTAATTTATAGATACTTAATACATGTCTGTATGTCCTTAAGAAACTCCTTTTTGAATGTATAATTCTGTCATTACTGATACATACAGGTGAGTTTCCTTTACCATGGCATTCTTAGCCTTGGAACTGCATACTTCAATGGATGCACCTGTACATGCCATCCTTAGTCTTCCAATTAGACTTTCAAGACACAAAAATATACTGACTTTTCCACACAATGGTCAAACTCATCCTTTAGGGAAGACCCTATTTTTAACCGTGGGGACTGTATCAGGAAATTGCTCCAAAACCAAGGACTTCCAACAAGAGCTGTGGACATTATTAACAATTCATGGAGACTAAAGCAACTAAACAATATAATTTGGCAGGGAAAAAAATGGAATATTTGATAGGGAAATTAATCTCTTTTGTGTCTCTGAAGTAACAGTTATTTCTTACTTAGATTCTTTGATAACTGAAGGTACACATTGTAGTGTTTTCAATATGCACAAGGCAATGTTAGTTACTACTTTGAGAATATTTTATAATGCATGCATCCCTTATTAATATATACTAGAAGTGACTAACGAAATTCCACCAAACAAGGTATGTTGACACTTGGGATGTCATAGTCTTAAAATGCCTGTGTACTCTTTTTCCTCTGGAAACTATGTCTTTAAGGTTATTAGCAATGAAGTTGGTTGTTCTCAGTGCTTTATCTACAGCTCCAAGAGCACACACTCTAAAGTCCTTGAATTTATATAACATGATGCATATGGCTGATAACATTGTATCTAAATTTTCAGATTTGTTGAAAACATCAAGACAACTTATGTTTTCCAGTTGGAAGAACTAAATTATAAGGATGAGAAGCTTTGTGCTATGCACACTTTGTTGCATTGTCCTGACCAGACTACAACTCTTCGGAAATCTACTAAAGTTCTGGAATTGTCCTGACCAGACTACAACTCTTCGGAAATCTACTCAAGTTCTGGAATTGTCCTGACCAGACTACAACTCTTCGGAAATCTACTCAAGTTCTGGAATTGTCCTGACCAGACTAAAAATCTTCGGAAATCTACTCAAGTTCTGGAATTGTCCTGACCAGACTACAACTCTTCAGAAATCTACTAAAGTTCTGGAATTGTCCTGACCAGACTACAACTCTTCGGAAATCTACTAAAGTTCTGGAATTGTCCTGACCAGACTACAACTCTTCGGAAATCTACTAAAGTTCTGGAATTGTCCTGACCAAACTACAAATCTTCGGAAATCTACTAAAGTTCTGGAATTGTCCTGACCAGACTACAAATCTTCGGAAATCTACTAAAGTTCTGGAATTGTCCTGACCAGACTACAACTCTTCGGAAATCTACTAAAGTTCTGGAATTGTCCTGACCAGACTACAAATCTTCGGAAATCTACTCAAGTTCTGGAATTGTCCTGACCAGACTACAACTCTTCGGAAATCTACTAAAGTTCTGGAATTGTCCTGACCAGACTAAAAATCTTCGGAAATCTACTCAAGTTCTGGAATTGTCCTGACCAGACTAAAAATCTTCGGAAATCTACTCAAGTTCTGGAATTGTCCTGACCAGACTAAAAATCTTCGGAAATCTACTCAAGTTCTGGAATTGTCCTGACCAGACTAAAAATCTTCGGAAATCTACTCAAGTTCTGGAATTGTCCTGACCAGACTAAAAATCTTCGGAAATCTACTAAAGTTCTGGAATTGTCCTGACCAGACTAAAAATCTTCGGAAATCTACTCAAGTTCTGGAATTGTCCTGACCAGACTAAAAATCTTCGGAAATCTACTCAAGTTCTGGAATTGTCCTGACCAGACTAAAAATCTTCGGAAATCTACTCAAGTTCTGGAATTGTCCTGACCAGACTAAAAATCTTCGGAAATCTACTCAAGTTCTGGAATTGTCCTGACCAGACTAAAAATCTTCGGAAATCTACTCAAGTTCTGGAATCTTATTATTCCCATAGAGCTTTAACATTTACTTCTGTTGCGATGGTTTAAAATGGTTCTAGGACAATCAAGAATTGATGCATTTAAATTCAAAAGCTCATTCTTACATACCTGCTGCAGCATCAGCTGCTTTCAGACAAGGCTGTTCCTTGCATAATATATTGAAAACGGCAGACTGGGCATCAGTAAAGAATTTTCACAAATTTTATCTAAGGGATATTCAGACTAATAGCAAAGCTTTTGCTAAAGCATACCATATAAATATTTTTTTGATTATGATTTACAGGTTAACTCATATTTTCTTTTTTCTATTGATGTTTTGTTGTTGATCCTTAAAGATGATATGTAAACATGTGAAGCCAAAGGCTTTATGAAAACTAATGGACTCTTTTAAGCATTTGTGAAGGATGATTGACATTATTGGAGTAAAGCCACAAGCTGAGAATGTATACACCCACCCATTCTTGGTTGTACATTGAGGTTTTTCTACAATGTGGTTTTTCCTCTCTATCTTATATAGACAACAAAACAATTAACTTTAAATAATGAGATACCTTGTGTGTGGGGGTGGCTTGTTTATATAGGATACTTCAGGTAACACATCATGTGATTGATAAAAAAAAGTTTCCTTTTTCTTTGAAGAGCACTGTTTCTGCCAATTACAGAGTTACATCTGATATATACATGCTCAGCCTCCTGCTTTACTTCTATAATGTCCCTCAACCTTCACAAATGCTTAGATTAGGGGTTCATTTTTGTCAATTACTCAAACAACCATGATGCATTTGTTTCATTCCTACCCAATCACATCTGGATATGCACATCTGGATCATGTTAAACAGGCCCTCAGGAATAAACAATTCTCACAACCAGTTGTGGAGAGAATCGCTTCAGCAAGGGGTTTCTCCACTCCACTCCAAAAAAGCATACAAAGGAAAATGGCAAGTATTCACCCAGTGTTGCACAAACACACACATCCTTCCTCTCCAGCCATCTATACATATATAGCTAACTTCCTCTGGCTCGTCAAAGAGAGAAAGTTTGCACAAAGTATGATAAAAGGTTAATGCTCCATTTTGAGGATACATGTATTGGACAAGGAAATTACATATCTGACCCACTCTCCAAATTTAAGTATACTCAGCCAAAATCATTTTAGCTATCTACCCAATCTCGGGCATTACTCCAGCTGAACAAGACACCTTATTAAAAACTCTCATGGTCATCTCTGGTGCACCTTTCATACAAGACCTGTTTCTTCATGGCATCGGTGACAGCAGGCGGAATTAGTAAATACAGGCCATATCAGCAGACTCTAATTGCATGAAGTTCTGACAAGATTTGTCTGTCTTACTCAAAATGGCATCACCAAGAACAGACTGCTTTCTACAGGTATGCTTATAATCATCATTAAACATCTGTTTCATCTGGGCACATCAGCTCAAGACCACTTGGAAGTATCAGTTCATGCTTTGAAGTGGTACCTTAGCATAACAGAGCTGCTGCATCAAGGGAGATCATGCCTATTTCTACCTCAAGAAAGAACAGAAGAATATATATACACAGACTATATTGTCCTGCATTACGTCACTCTGCACATTGAGAAATAACCTCAAATTAACTTATTATGCATTTCAGCTCATGAGGTTAAAGCAATTGCCACCGATATAGCTTTCAACTGTAACTATTCTCTGGCCTACATCATTTTAGTTATGGGATATTGGATCCACATTTTCATGCTTTTATCTCAGAGATGTGTCATCCAAAAGGGCCCAATTCGATGTGGTAGTACCCATGTCTCCAGCTGAACCGGCCATCCATCCAGGTCAATTGACAGACTCTTAAGATACAGTTTCATGACTTCCAATGGATTTGCAAGGGGAAATTTGTTCCCTGTTTGAAGCTGCTGTCTGACAGATGGAGTACCCTCCAGTCTGGTTACCTAGAAAGATTCTCACATTCCTTAGGGGACTGTAGATTGCATCTCAGAAAAGCATTATTATTGGGTAACATATTTAAGAGAAGCAATTTTTCCTAGTAAAATGTTTCTTCAAGATTACCTACACAATCATAATACATATATACCCTCCCCACAGTTATGTTCATAGCATGTCTTACACACCACTAG
This sequence comes from Unio pictorum, assembly GCA_030141615.1. Lineage (NCBI taxonomy): Eukaryota > Metazoa > Mollusca > Bivalvia > Unionida > Unionidae > Unio > Unio pictorum. The sequence continues at coordinate 1,616,184 of JARLTB010000050.1, forward strand.
TAACTGAAAATTGAGCAAGTTTTTCTGTTACCTAAGGAGAGATCACTCTACCCATCCACTAACTGTGTTGGTTGGCAGACAACTTATAGCTCCCTTAATGCCTGGATTTGTGAGGCAGTAGTTGTACGATAGGCTATATGTGGTGATTATAATTGGTACTTGGCGTGATACTGTACGACTGCATATTGATTGTAAATAACCTAGAGTAAAAGCAGATTTAACAAAACTAGTACTGTCTATTATAAGAATTTCAATATTTATCATTTTAAAATCAACTCAACATCTTATAATAGAAACTTTATATTTACTTCTAAAATTCCAAGAAAAATCATAAGAACCTCTTCAAATTATGACCAAATTTAATATGTATATGCTATACAGAAAGTCATGAAGATTTTAAAACAAAACTTATAAACCTCTTCCTTGATAACTTGCACACATTGGGGTTCCAAAACCAACATCTGAAAGATTGACAAAATGATTGCAACAGATTTAAACATGCAAACACAATTCGATTAACATTCAAAGTATCAATAATGATCAATTATGGCCTATGATAATTTCCAATAAAAATGCATAAGACATAAAATGTGGATATTCCATCCACCTTGGAGCATCATTAATTTGATTGTCAATAATCCCAAGATAACAGTTTGTTGATGTGTGATGTAGGAGTATGAACTCTATGTGAACACTGAAGTACCAATGTTCTTAATTAATCAATTATTAGGTATATACCAGGAAAATAGAACACTTAAACACAAAGCAAGTAAACAGCTCATAAAATTTGCCAATTTTTTTTTAAGCTGTTGATTTCAAATGGGACACTAATGAAAGAATTAAATAGGAATACTTGTCTTGATACTGTATGGCTGCATATTGATTGTAAATTATTTATGCTTTGGATTTAGTGTTGGAAATTAAACAAGGTAATGATTTGTATGTAATATGCTATTTAGTGTTGGAAATTAAAAAAGTTAAGAATTTTTATGTAATATGCTATTTAGTGTTGGAAATTAAATAAGGTATGGATTTATTTGTAATATGCTATTTAGTGTTGGAAATTAAAAAAGGTAAGAATTTTTATGTAATATGCTATTTAGTGTTGGAAATTAAATAAGGTAAGAATTTGTATGTAAGATGCTATTTAGTGTTGGAAATTAAAAAAGGTAAGAATTTTTATGTAATATGCTATTTAGTGTTGGAAATTAAATAAGGTATGGATTTATTTGTAATATGCTATTTAGTGTTGGAAATTAAAAAAGGTAAGAATTTTTATGTAATATGCTATTTAGTGTTGGAAATTAAATAAGGTAAGAATTTGTATGTAATATGCTATTTAGTGTTGGAAATTAAATAAGGTATGGATTTATTTGTAATATGCTATTTAGTGTTGGAAATTTTAAAAAAGTAAGGATTTCTAAGTATTATGCTTTTTTTACAGATGGGCCGCCAAAGCAATGCTTTATCCCATGGGAAAACACAGAACACTGTCTGACCATGCACCAAGTCCTTTTGGATTTGAAGGCAACAAGCCAGAATATGACTCGGATGAAGGCGAAGGTAGTTATCATTGTTAGGACCTATTTCACAAAATATCGGATTCATATCATGATATTAACATTGAATATGAATGTAGTTATCTTCGTCAGGACCTCTTTCACAAAACATTGAATTCATATCATGATATTAACATTGAATATAAATGTAGTTATCATCGTCAGGACCTCTTTCATAAAACATTGAATTCATATCATGATATTAACATTGACACCTAGATATTTTTTTGTATGTACCATATTTTGCTGATGATAATGGGCACCCAGCTGTAACAAATCTAATCGTATTTTATGTTGTTCACATCACATTATACTTACACTTAGATTTATACTTACAAATTATACTTACACTTAATCATGCAGATATATTAATCAAGTTATGTTCACTTGAATTCATATATTTATAGTGAAATGTACATACACCGCTCCCTCGATAACTCGCGCCCTGATAACTCACGAACCCACTTATAACGCGGTGTCTGGTGTGGATCCCAATTTTTCCCCAAAGATAAAATATATTTTAAAAATTATTTTAAAAAAATATGCTGAACGTGAAAAAACTATGATAAGAATTGGTAAATTAAACCTTTATACATTTCTCGTTTTATCATAAAAAAGGTGATTAATGCCCATAAAGATTGATTCCATATTGTGAAATTTGCAAAATCTAAATAAGATATCATATATTATGTTCGGGTTTATTTGTTGATACACCGTCATCAATCACCGTAAATAAACAGTCTGGTGAAATAGCTATCAATGAAAACGTCCAGTAAATGCTAACAGGTGGCAACAGATAATGAAATAAACAACAATTAAACATCTTGCTGTGTCAAAACCACATAATAATCCTTTATTTCCGTTTCAGTGCAAACATTATAATTGCAACATATTCTTTTCTATTAAAACATGAAAAGAGTCAATCAACCGTCACATCGAAACCCGCGAGTACTTCCGTGAGAACCTAATTACCTGCCGGCTATTGTTTTGATCAACAAACTTGGCCAAGTGTTTGTTGCACTAAAATAATTCATTAAAAGAGACTTGTGTTGTTTTATCACTTATGTCTTGGGCATGGAATCAAGCATGTGATGATTTTGCTCGACGGCAGCGAAATCAGGGATTAACACACAAAATTAACTGATTTTTTCAAAACGTCGAGTCATTTGTCCAGCGTATCACAACGGGCATTTGTATTATTGTGTTCTAATTTACATTGTTTCAAATTTTTCATTTTATTTCTACCACAATCAAATATATACACAGTATATGAATCGATCGATTGACATTGTTTCTCAAAAAGAGTCGATCTTTTGTATTAAACAAATACGTCTAATCAAACAATAAAAGAAGAATGTATCCAATTCAGCACAAACATTAGTGACGTAATACACAATACGTGAATCGGTACACGTGTTAATCGAACCACAGGAGTCTGACATTTATCAATCAACTACGGCGAAATCTCTGACAAAATGAATTCCCCTTATCGGTAATATCGTTTTTAAATATGTATTACTGATAAGGGGAATTCATGTTGTCAGAGATTTTGCCGTACTTTATTGATAAAACGTCAGACTCCTGTGATCGAACAGAAACCACGTGGAATAATGTTTTCGATTAACTCATCTATATACGGTAAATTATCCTGAAATTAATGTTACTCTATGAGGAAAAAATAAACTACATCATTATGAAGAGATATTTATTGACAGTTAATCACAGCACGTTTATGAATTGAGTATTAAAAGCTATAAAAAATACTGCCACCCACCCACCCTTTTGCCTTTGTATCGATCCTTTTGTTATTATAGGTCCCTCGATAACTCGCACCTCACTTATAGTGCGGTCTATGTTTTTGGACCCCAATGTGCGCGAGTTATCGAGGGAGTGGTGTAATAGCAAAATCTGCCAATCAGTTTTTACCTGTTGACTTGAAATCATAGACTCACTGCATGACCAGCACAGACCCTTTTATATTTACTTGAAATCATGCTTACAGTGAACACCACAGATCTTAATAAGGCGATGCAGAAAACAATGGATAAGAAAATAAAGTTAGTCTAATCTTATATCCATGCCTGCTGTTCAATACAAAAGATTCTGTTGGAGACATCTTTGTCTGCAGCAATAAGTTTGAATGACTTTATAGACTTCAGACCCTGCAATCATCAGCAGCAAATGTTGATTGAATTGTGTCATGTTTATTTCATATTTGTTCATGGTACTTTGAAATATTGCTACAGTTTTGCAAGGACCTATATTTCATAACATACAATGACCTATGTTTCAGTACATACAGTGACCTATATTTCAGTACATACAGTGACCTGTGTTTTAGTAATACAGTGTCCTATATTTCAGTACATACAATGACCTGTTGTTTTTGTAGTATAATGCCATTTTTCAGCACACGATAGGCTATACGTGGCGGCCAGTATTAATGGTGGAGGAAGAACCCGGGTAAACCCTCGGAAAAAACCACCAACCCACGAGAAGCTACTGGCAAGTTTTCTCACATACCCACATTGGCCGAATCCATGACTCAAACCCACACAGAGGTGAAATGGCAGTGATCTGTAATGGAGAGCGCTTTATACCACTTAGTGCTTCCACAATAGCTTCTAGTTCAGTGCATGCAGAATGACATATATTTCAGAACATATGGTAAATCTCACTGATAGCATTACATCCAATGGATAAATAGAAAAATCATGGTCATTGACTGTAAAAATATTAAAAAAATAGCAAACAAATTCCTATAATTTTGTACGTCTTTAAATTATATAATAAGTGAATCAATTAAAATATTTTGATGTTAAAACTGAATAATAACCGAATTAAAATAATTTCGTTAATTAAAATTGAAGGTGATTTTTTAAAATATGTGTATTGAGACCTATTGCTTGATCAGGTGATTTTTTAAAATATGTGTATTGAGACCTATTGCTTGGTCAGGTGATTTTTTTAAAATATGTGTATTGAGACCTATTGCTTGATCTATTTAGCTAGAAATTAATCACCTTTAACATGTTTGGTTTCCTAAAAGGTGGTCTCATTATCAAAGATGTATGCAAAATTTGTTTTACATGTTAAAGGTATCTTAAAGTTTTTTATAAAAAGCAAGGATTGTCTCAGTAATTTTCTTTCCTATATCAGTTCTTCAAAATATATAGTATAGATTCATTAACAAACATGAAATGATTAGTTAGGTCTTTTATATAAAACTAGAAGTCAGTCTTAACCAGAGGTATTGTATTTTTATGAAAATAAAAGGAAAATATACAATTATCTTGTAACACATGCTACAGTAATCCATGTAATTTTAACACAGACTGTTTCATCATATTTCATCCTACATTCAGACATTTCTTGGAAAATGTCAGCGGGTAATCTGTTTAATAGTTCAGAAATTACTGCACTGAGTAGCATTGATGAGGATTATTTTGGAATAGCCGCCTAGTTTACAAAACCACTCTGAGTTTTGTTTATGTAGTGACAACTATCCAACTGTTAGTAAAAGAAACTATAGTATACCTGTTGACAGTTATGGAAAATAGTTAAATTTGATATGACTAAACATGCTGTATCAAATGTGCAATAAATAAAGTAATAACTAAATCAAAAAATTCTAATTCCAGAACTGCCAATATTGAGACTACAAAAGTTACTAGATCAGTCAGATTTAGGTTGTCTATTTTCACAAATTTAATAAAATTACTAGATCAGTCAGATTTAGGTTGTCTATTTCACAAATTTAATAAAACTACTAGATCAGTCAGAATTAGGTCGTTTGTTTCACAAATTTAATAAAATTACTAGATCAGTCAGAATTAGGTCGTTTGTTTCACAAAGTTAATAAAATTACTAGATCAGTTAGAATTAGGTCGTTTGTTTCACAAAGTTAATAAAATTACTAGACTAGTCAGTATTAGGTCGTTTGTTTCACAAATTTAATAAAGTTACTAGATCAGTCAGAATTAGGTCGTTTGTTTCACAAATTTAATAAAATTACTAGATCAGTCAGATTTAGGTTGTCTATTTCAACAAATTTAATAAAATTACTAGATCAGTCAAAATTAGATCGTGTATTTCACAAATTTAATAAAATTACTAGATCAGTCAGAATTAGGTCGTGTATTTCACAAATTTAATAAAATTACTAGATCAGTCAGAATTAGGTCTTGTATTTCACAAATTTAATAAAATTACTAGATCAGTCAGAATTAGGTTGTCTATTTCACAAATTTAATAAAATTACTAGATCAGTCAGAATTAGGTCATTTGTTTCACAAATTTAATAAAATTACTAGATCAGTCAGAATTAGGTCGTTTGTTTCACAAATTTAATAAAATTACTAGATCAGTCAGAATTAGGTTGTCTATTTCACAAATTTAATAAAATTACTAGATCAGTCAGATTTAGGTGGTCTATTTCACAAATTTAAAAAAATTACTAGATCAGTCAGAATTAGGTCGTTTGTTTCGCAAATTTAATAAAATTACTAGATCAGTCAGAATTAGGTCGTTTGTTTCACAAATTTAATAAATTACTAGACCATTAAAACTTTGAAGACAATTAATAAAACACATAATGATATGCTGAGATTAAATTTCATAAGACATAAATTATGTCTAATCCTGTATAGACATACATTACAGATAGTCTTTTTTTCATTAATTCTTGGTGTATGGATGCCATTTGATTAAAAATGCCAGCGAAAGACACCAGTTTCCTCAGTCACTTCTACAGTGTTGGACTGTTCAGTAGAGGTCATACATTTTGCATCTTTTCATCAAATTCTTTGGTTTGTCACCAACATTAATATGTGATATAATCCATGCAGGTCCATTGCCTGTACTACATTGTCTCTTCTTTTCAGGTATTGAAAATAGAGAGTCACCAAGCCCAAGTGGACATTTCTGGGCAATGCCAAAGGTAAGCAGAAATGCCTTTGAGTAGTTTAAAATAGAATTAACATTGCATACATATAATCTACAATAACAGTGTTGATTTTAACTTAAGAAATCGCAGTTAATTACAATTTTCTTTAGCTCACCTCTATTCTATAGACAAGAGCTATTGTACTATCCTTGGTACCAGCATCAAGGTCAGTGTCTACCTTGAAGAAAGTATCCCAAGATCTTAAAAGTAGTAAATTCTTACACTTGTTGTGCCATTCTTTGTCATGACTGCTAGTTCAGAGGATCTATTGCAAGTGGAAAGTTTATTCACTATACTTAACTGAGTTTAGAGACTTGCTTTGTCACAACTATTTTTCTTTGTTGTTCGTTAGGTGCATTGTGTATATGATTCCTGGCACTTGCATCGGAGGTGTGGGGAATAAAGGGGAAAACATGTACATGCATGTAGATTAGCCATACTTTCTTGTTCAAACCTTTGCATTCAGTGCAAATTTGTTGACACCCTGTAAACATACCTATATGGAATCATAAAACTTGGTAAGGGGATCTATCTTCTCATGTACTACACCCTGTATACATATATATCTGGAATGATGAAACTTGGTAAGAGGACCCATCATCTCATGTACTTCACCCTGTTTACATAGATATCTGGAATGATGAAACTTGGTAAGAGGACCCATCTTCTCATGTCCTTCACCCTGTTTACATAGATATATGGAATGAGGAAACTTGGTAAGGGGATCTATCTTCTCATGTACTACACCCTGTATACATACATATCTGGAATGATGAAACTTGGTAAGAGGACCCATCTTCTCATGTACTTCACCCTGTTTACATAGATATATGGAATGATGAAACTTGGTAAGGGGATCCATACATGATGTTTAATGTGTACAGTTGCCATTGGAGACCACTAATTAATTCTTAGATATAGATTGTATACTCTCTGATTATATTCTGGTTATTGTTGATGCCATGTAAATGGAAGAATGCCCTAAACAATCTGGACAATTGGTGCACGTGCAATGGCATGGTGGTAAATACTGGTAAAACTAAAATATTACTCATCTCAACATGGCAAAAAAGAACAAATCTTGATAGTAACGAACTATGTTTGACGTGGTTGATACAAATTGGCAAATGGTCTGTCATGATAGACTGTTTGGGCTTTTATTGGTAGATAATCTATTATGGACTGAACATATGAAACATATCAGTTAAAAAGAAAGTTCAAGTTTATGGCTGCTCGTTAGGTAAGACATTTTCTCCCGGAAAGGCACAAAAAACTATGTGTGAGTTACATACAACCCTATTTAGACTACTGTAATACAACCCTATTTAGACTACTGTAATACAACCCTATTTAGACTACTGTAATACAACCCTATTTAGACTACTGTAATACAACCCTATTTAGACTACTGTAATACAACCCTATTTAGACTAATACAACCCTATTTAGACTACTGTAATACAACCCTATTTAGACTACTGTAATACAACCCTATTTAGACTACTGTAGTACAACCCTATTTAGACTACTGTAATACAACCCTATTTAGACTACTGTAATACAACCCTATTTAGACTACTGTAATACAACCCTATTTAGACTACTGTAATACAACCCTATTTAGACTACTGTAATACAACCCTATTTAGACTACTGTAGTACAACCCTATTTAGACTACTGTAGTACAACCCTATTTAGACTAATACAACAACCCTATTTAGACTAATACAACAACCCTATTTAGACTAATACAAACCTATTTAGACTACTGTAATACAACTCTATTTAGACTACTGTAATACAACCCTATTTAGACTAATGCAACCCTATTTAGACTACTGTAGTACAACCCTATTTAGATTAATACAACAACCCTATTTAGACTAATACAACCCTATTTAGACTACTGTAATACAACCCTATTTAGACTACTGTGATACAGTGTGGGTAATTCAAATGATAGAAACATAGCAAAGCTAGCACATCTTCAAAAAAGAGCATTTGGACTAGTATCAAAACAGAAAGACAGCAAGGAAAATTTAGCTGGTAAGTTAAAAATATTACCTGTTAAAGATTGAATCTGATTGAGAAAAGCCAAATTAATGTGATCCATGTCTACCAAACAGTACAAAATTCCCAAACCAAATAAAGAATTATTTTTTTTTTAAAGTTTCCAATACTATATAGTTTTGCTCTACAATAGTATTCCAGTTGGGATTAGTGATGCCCACCCTATTTCCTTATTCCAAACCCAATATATCCAGTGGTTTCAGAGATGCTGATAAAATAAATAAATTTCTTTTTATGAGGGTCTCAAGGTAGATTACTTCTTAGCTAATTGAGTTACACTCTTAAAATATTATTATTATTATTATTATTATTATTATTATTATTATTATTATTATTATTATTATTTCATTATTATTATTATTATTATTATTATTATTATATTATTATTATTTTATTATTATTATTATTATTATTTTATTATTATTATTATTATTTTATTCTATTATTATTATTTTATTATTATTATTATTATTATTTTATTATTATTATTATTTTATTATTATTATTATTATTATTATTATTATTATTATTATTATTATACAATAGTGTTTTTAGAACTGGGCTCAACATGAAGACCATGACAAGGCTGATTAAAGATTTGTTGACATGATTCTTTTATATCAGTTGTGATATTTCGATACCTACTGTTTTTCTGATCTCATTCATCCATAATTATAACAAGAACCACTATAATACCAGTATTATAACAAGAACCACTATAATACCAGTATTATAACAAGAACCACTATAATACCAGTATTATAACAAGAACCACTATAATACCAGTATTATAACAAGAACCACTATAATACCAGTATTATAACAAGAACCACTATAATACCAGTATGTCCCAATTATAGAGAATGGTACTCCTACATTGGCATTGCATTCCCCATGCAGGCAGATGTATTCAAAAAACACAACTGAAACAATAAATCATTATACAGATCACTAGATTATCAAATTTATGTCACAGTTGCTTATTTTGATGTTAGTGGTGTAGTACATTTTGTGAAACACAGAACTAGCATTTGGATAATGTTCATTGTCATTGTTATGATATGTTTACTAAAAATAGTCATTGTTATGATATGTTTACTAAAAAATAGTCATTGTTATGATATGTTTACTAAAAATAGCCATTGTTATGATATGTTTACTAAAAATAGTCATTGTTGTGATATGTTTACTAAAAATAGTCATTGTTGTGATATGTTTACTAAAATTAGTCATTGTTGTGATATGTTTACTAAAAATAGTCATTGTTATGATATGTTTACTGAAAATAGTCATTGTTATGATATGTTTACTGAAAATAGTCATTGTTATGATATGTTTACTAAAAATAGTCATTGTTGTGATATGTTTACTAAAAATAGTCATTGTTGTGATATGTTTACTAAAATTAGTCATTGTTGTGATATGTTTACTAAAATTAGTCATTGTTGTGATATGTTTACTAAAATTAGTCATTGTTGTGATATGTTTACTAAAAATAGTCATTGTTGTGATATGTTTACTAAAAATAGTCATTGTTGTGATATGTTTACTAAAATTAGTCATTGTTGTGATATGTTTACTAAAAATAGTCATTGTTGTGATATGTTTACTAAAAATAGTCATTGTTATGATATGTTTACTGAAAATAGTCATTGTTATGATATGTTTACTAAAAATAGTCATTGTTATGATATGTTTACTAAAAATAGTCATTGTTGTGATATGTTTACTAAAAGTAGTCATTGTTGTGATATGTTTACTAAAATTAGTCATTGTTGTGAAATGTTTACTAAAAATAGTCATTGTTGTGATATGTTTACTAAAAATAGTCATTGTTGTGATATGTTTACTAAAAATAGTCATTGTTGTGATATGTTTACTAAAAATAGTCATTGTTATGATATGTTTACTAAAAATAGTCATTGTTATGATATGTTTACTAAAAATAGTCATTGTTATGATATGTTTACTAAAAATAGTCATTGTTATGATATGTTTACTAAAATTAGTCATTGTTATGATATGTTTACTAAAAATAGTCATTGTTATGATATGTTTACTAAAATTAGTCATTGTTATGATATGTTTACTAAAAATAGTCATGTTATGATATGTTTATTAAAAATAGTCATTGTTATGATATGTTTACTAAAAATATAGTCTGAAGCTGTAATTGTGTAACTGACCTGTACTTTATTTTCAGGCTGAGGTTTAATAACTTCATTCCTATTGGTCATGGATAAGAGGTATAGATTAATAACTTCATTCCTATTGGTCATGGATTAATAACTTCGTTCCTATTGGTTATGTATAAAGTCATTACAGTGCTGCAGATCATGGGTTGAAAGCAACAGAGAAAAGTGCTTGCTATTTTAAAATATAATGTTCTTTGTATATTGATATCTCATTCAAGTTACACATTTATACAGGGTGTAGTAATTCAGTAATCATTCATTTTAAAATCTATTGACAGTTTGGCATCTAAAAGTACACAAAATATCTGCCACATAGAAATTTATTATGTAAAATAAATCGGCAGCTATTTTGTGATTATTTTGTTCTAAATCCATGTATTTATTAAACTCTGTTGCGGGGTTTTCTATTATTAAGATTAATATATTTTACTTGATAATTTCTACATCGTAACTAAATCTAGTTGGGATATTGTATACACTTGCTTATAAGACAGCTAAATCTAGTTGGGATATTGTATATGCTTGCTTATAAGACAGCTAAATCTAGCTGGGATATTGTATACATTTTCTTGTAAGACAGCTAAATCTTGATGGGATATTGTATACACTTGATTATATGGCAGCTAAATCAGGATGTGATATTGTATATGCTTGCTTAGAAGACAGCTAAATCTAGCTGGGATATTGTATACACTTGCTTATAAGACAGGTCCAACTTCAAACTAAAATGACCCAAATCTATTCTATTGCATATCATGATTGGCAGTGTGTTAAGAGTATATCTGACAACATAGACCTATATCTGCCTGCACAGTATGAGACATGTCAGAGTCAATATTGTTGAAATTTGGACAGGACTTATATGCCAGTTCATATGGTATATGTCTCAATTCTTTGTATATTACTTGATTTTATTGGATTTATATTATCCCATTTTATTCACACTGTTAAGCTTATATTCATTAACCTTTTATTCATTATGTAGTGTTATGACTTGTTTTGAGAGACCACCTGTCTTGAGAGACCATTGTTTTGGCAGAAGGGGTGGTGTTTCAAGACAGGTTCTACTTTAAACATTAAACTTTAATATGTTTGAGTGTCTTTTACTAAGCCATCAATTGCTTTTAGTCATTTTCTGCTCTTTTTTTATTAGTCAAGCCTGTGAATTATTAGACATCTTTGGTTCACATTTCTGCCACCAATACTGGCATCAACATTAAGATTCTCTGATATAGTTTTTTGAAAGTCTTCTCCATTTGCTGATGTGTTGAGTCAAACAACTCAATAAAAGGTGCATTACAATACTATTCTGAGGCAGGACCTTATTAATTATACATGTGATTTTTTTTATAAGGGTGTTGATTGTGTTATACTACATATCTGTATTACTGCCATCTCTGTATTATTAATGTATCTCCATTGAAGATACAAAACTTGAAACCTTAGTATGTTGATGCTGTTTGTCTCTTGACATGCATTTAATGGTTTGAACATTTTAAAAATTACTTCTAAAAGTAGGTTTGAGTGATTATCTTTTGAAAATCTAAAACATTTTTCAAGATTTTTATGTTGATGTTAAATTTTTCATATACAACCATTTTCAAATCTAAATCACATAAAATCTAAAACACACAAAAACAGTAAAGTCAGACATATATGTAGTATGGGTCCTGGAATAGCAGACTATTTTAAAGTCTGAATGTGGAAATTGTTGAAAGCCACACCATATGACACAATATTTAATGGTAATTATAAAATACCACACCATATGACACAATATTTAATGGTAATTATAAAATACCACATCATATGACACAATATTTAATGGTAATTATAAAATACCACACCATATGACACAATATTTAATGGTAATTATAAAATACCACACCATATGACACAATATTTAATGGTAATTATAAAATACCACACCATATGACACAATATTTAATGGTAATTATAAAATACCACACCATATGACACAATATTTAATGGTAATTATAAAATACCACACCATATGACACAATATATAATGGTAATTATAAAATACCACACCATATGACACAGTATTTAATGGTAATTATAAAATACCACACCATATGACACAATATTTAATGGTTATTATAAAATACCACACCATATGACACAATATTTAATAGTAATTATAAAATACCACACCATACGACACAATATTTGATGGTAATTATAAAATACCACACCATACGACACAATATTTAATAGTAATTATAAAATACCACACCATATGACACAATATTTAATAGTAATTATAAAATACCACACCATATGACACAATATTTAATGGTAATTATAAAATACCACACCATTTGACACAATATTTAATGGTAATTATAAAATACCACACCATATGACACAATATTTAATAGTAATTATAAAATACCACACCATATGACACAATATTTAATGGTAATTATAAAATACCACACCATATGACACAATATTTAATGGTAATTATAAAATACCACACCATATGACACAATATTTAATGGTAATTATAAAATAAATGTACACTCAATACAGATCTTTTGCTGTAGAGCAAGGGAATTGCTGATTGGTTGCTTGTAACTTAGAAAGGTACTTACTCAGTTTCAAAGCATACAAACATTATCGGGATATGAAGAGAAAAATAAACTTTAATGACATTGCAGCATTGGTCTTTGTGACAGCTCATCACTTATAATACACTGGACATCCTAGTGTTCTTGACAGTTCACATAATTTGGCAGGTGGATGAAATCATAATGTATTATATCATTTTATTGTCTGACTAGAGGCATGTTAAATGAATTTGATTTGAAAATCTTCACTTTAACAGCCTGTCTTAAATGTGTCATATTCTGACAACTGTTGTGTTGTTAGCAGGTGGATTTGTGTTTCATTGTAATTTTGTGTTGTTAGCAGGTGGATTTGTGTTTCATTGTACTGTTGCAAACTGGTTTACATTTGAAGCATTTTGTAGATGTTAATTTGTTTAAAGATCGTCTTAAAGGTTATACCAGCGTTATTTGTCTCTATCACTGTGTGAGTAATTATATTAGACTTTAATATTTTTTTCCATTTGTCATGATGATGACACTTTATTCATGTTTGTATATAAATACCATGACTACAATGAAGACAAGTGTATACTAATTGTGTCACAAGGAATTCGTAATATTTTATCTCATAAAAAAAATACAATTAGAATGTGAAAATCTTTAAAATAAAATTATTCTAAACCTGCATAAATATAATAATTTTTAATGAATTATCTCTAGTATGATTTAGCAAATTATTTTGATATTTATCATTGCATTGAAACTGGAACAGTGTAACTGTAATAAACACTCACCTAAAATGTTCCATCAGTGAATTGTAATAAGAACTCACCTAAAATGTTCCATCAGTGAATTGTAATAAGAACTCACCTAAAATGTTCATCAGTGTAATTGTAATAAGAACTCACCTAAAATGTTCCATCAGTGTAATTGTAATAAGAACTCACCTAAAATGTTCCATCAGTGTAATTGTAATAAGAACTCACCTAAAATGTTCCATCAGTGAATTTTAATAAGAACTTACCTAAAATGTTCCATCAGTGAATTGTAATAAGAACTCACCTAAAATGTTCCATCAGTGTAACTGTAATAAGAACTCACCTAAAATGTTCCTGTGAATAATTCTCCTATTGCATGGAAACTATGCATATTGGCAACTTTTTCTATCTTAGTTAAAATCTGAATACTGGTCTACTCTTCATCTTAATTGACAATTAAAATCTGAATACTACTCTACTCTTCATCTTAATTGACAGTTAAAATCTGAATACTACTCTACTCTTCATCTAAGTTGACAGTTAAAATCTGAATACTGGTCAAGTCTTCATTTAAGTTGACAGTTAAAATCAGAATACTGGTCTACTCTTCATCTTAATTGACAGTTAAAATCAGAATACTAGTCTACACTTCATCTTAATTGACAGTTAAAATCTGAATACTGGTCTACTCTTCATCTTAATTGACAGTTAAAATCTGAATGCTGGTCTATTCTTCATCTTAATTGACAGTTAAAATCTGAATACTACTCTACTCTTCATCTAAGTTGACAGTTAAAATCTGAATACTAGTCTACTCTTCATCTTAATTGACAGTTAAAATCTGAATGCTGGTCTATTCTTCATCTTAATTAACAGTTAAAATCTGAATACAACTCTACTCTTCATCTTATTTGACAGTAAAAATTTGAATACTATTCTACTCTTCATCTTAATTGACAGGATAAATATGAATACTACTCTACTCTTCATCTTAATTGACAGTTTAAATTAGAATACCCTTCATCTTAGAGCCCATTCAGATGGAAAAGAATAGGTTTATTATCACTTAATTTTCATGGCAAATTTGGAATTGTCCAGCTGTATCTGCATGGATGTGTAACGTCACCATGACTTACACAGTTAATAACATGGGCTTAATACTTTGGAATGTACTTTCTGGTGGTATGTATGTGCTCAACTGCTTTATAATTTTGATTATTCCTGTTGTGGTAACACTTTGGGTGGAGTGCTCTTTTACACATAATATTACAGGTATAACAAGGGATATATTACAGGTATAACAAGGGATATATTACAGGTATAACAAGGGATATATTACAGGTATAACAAGGGATACATATATTCGATTATGGGTATTTAGGAAAAGGCTGGTGTCAAAGTTAGCAAGATTCTAGCTTCTTTGCCACTTTTCCAAAACAATTCCAGGCATCAAGATTACATTACATAATAGCCTTTTCCCTAATGACATGTTTTCTTATATATCACCAAAGAACGCTGTAGAACAACAGTTTTTAATTGGGAAGGAAATGATGTATTTGGTAATTCACATGCTGTAATTCAATATATTTGGTAAGTCACATGACATAATTCAATATATTGGTAATTCTCATTATGGAATTAAATATATTCGGTAATTTACATGCTGTAATTTAATATGTTTGGTAATTCATATGATGTAACCTAGGAGTGTATTCTAAAAAATGAGGTGTGCATCACCTAATATTCATCATTTTTAAAGTTTGCTCTTGGATAGATTATGCGTAGAATGCAGCTGTTTTTATGGCCTTACATTGAAGTAATTTGACAAAATATTAAGACTATGGTCTTTGGGAATAAAATTAATTGTCTGTGCCCAATATTATTCTGTTTTAATAAAATTATTTCTTATTACCAATTCAATATAAGATGTATTACATATTAAACTTGTGATATTAGCAATACACAACATACATTTGTTTCTCAAATTTATAATAAAATTAACATACTTTTTGTGAATGTTTTAATTATGGTATTTTAAATTTATCTTTTCATTTTTGTTCTGTTATTTTTATGTATGCTCTTTTGTCTCTATGAAACTGTGGTCAAATGGAGGGGGGGAATCACTTTTCATGGCATGTCCACATTAAGTTTCTGTATTGACTCATTTCCCTGACACTATTGTAAGTACAACAATGAAACTTAGTAGGTGTATTAATCCAAAGGACACTATACACAACAGGCAAAGGATGGTCACAACAACCTAATTTTGAAATTTCAGTAACTAGATTAAATTTTTGGCATTTATCTTAATTTCCCTGACAGTGTTGTTTCATCAGTTATCATGCCTGTACATTCATCCTATGGTGTACTAATCACCACAGGGATAAGTGGGTCATATTTCCATGTTCTGGTAATTATGGTAAGCTTTTTCATTCTGTTTACCTGGCTCCAATGCTATGGCAATTATGATACGCTTTTGCATTCAGTTTAGCTGGCTCCAATGTTATGGCAGTTATGGTAAGCTTTTGCATTCTGTTTAGCTGGCTCCAATGTTATGGCAATTATGGTAAGCTTTTGCATTCTGTTTAGCTGGCTCCAATGTTATGGCAATTATGGTAAGCTTTTTCATTCTGTTTAGCTGGCTCCAATGTTATGGCAATTATGGTAAGCTTTTTCATTCTGTTTAGCTGGCTCCAATGTTATGGCAATTATGGTAAGCTTTTGCATTCTGTTTAGCTGGCTCCAATGCTATGGCAATTATGGTAAGCTTTTGCATTCTGTTTAGCAGGCTCCAATGTTATGGCAATTATGGTAAGCTTTATCATTCTGTTTAGCTGGCTCCAATGCTATGGCAATTATGGTAAGCTTTTGCATTCTGTTTAGCTGGCTCCAATGTTATGGCAATTATGGTAAGCTTTTGCATTCTGTTTAGCTGGCTCCAATGTTATGGCAATTATGGTAAGCTTTTTCATTCTGTTTAGCTGGCTCCAATGTTATGGCAATTATGGTAAGCTTTTGCATTCTGTTTAGCTGGCTCCAATGCTATGGCAATTATGGTAAGCTTTTGCATTCTGTTTAGCTGGCTCCAATGCTATGGCAATTATGGTAAGCTTTTGCATTCTGTTTAACTGGCTTCAATGCTACTTATAAACAGGTGAGGAAATGGTCACAGTGACAAATTTAAAAAGTTTGATATACATATTCATTTTGAAGAGAACTAATGAGTCACAGTAACCTACATTCTGTGCTACAGGATTACAAATTACACATTTGCATTTAGCATCATGTCTCTAATTGTTTCATATGCAGTCATGAAGCTAACTATGTTTTTTTGGGGGGAGGGTACTACTCAACACAGGCAAATGTACATCACAGTGACCAATTTTCATGCTCCAGTGATAACATGTTTAGCATTTAGCTCAGTTTATCTGACATTGTGTTATGTTCACATCATTTTTTGGTTCCTCCTTTCCTTTTTCCATTATCATGACTGCTTTTGCTACCTTGAAGCCCTCTTTTTTAAGGGATACCAGTTTTTGTTGATTCATTGGTTGCTGCAAACCATTAAATCAACAACTCAGTGAGCAATGTTATTTCAGTGTAAACAATAGAACCTCTTCCCAGTAAGCACATAAATACAGTAAGATTTGGTTTAGATGACTTGTTTTTAATCAATTGTTCGACATTATTGTTTCCACTCACTGATGTATGAGAAAGATGCAGGTTTACATTATGAGTATATGTACCTGCTTATCAACAACTTTAGTTATCTTGCAGAATAACATGTGGATATTTTCTTTAGCAAAATTTGTTTTACTTTTCAAATGTATTTTATTTTTGTAAAATTCCTTCAACAGAATTTATTCAATAAAACTGTATTTGTATATTCTGATTTTTTTGTTATTTATTTTGACTTAGTTTTACTTTGAATGCACTGTAATACAAATACTTGCTTCATATATTTGGGTGGTATAAATATACATGCCAGGCAATACTGATTTTATATTGAGTTTTAAAAATATACATGTCAGGCAATATTGATTTAATATTCAGTTTTAAAAATATACATGTCAGGCAATATTGATTTAATATTCAGTTTTAAAAATATACATGTCAGGCAATACTGATTTAATATTGAGTTTTAAAAATATACATGTCAGGCAATATCGATTTAATATTCAGTTTTAAAAATATACATGTCAGGCAATATTGATTTAATATTCAGTTTTAAAAATATACATGTCAGGCAATATTGATTTAATATTCAGTTTTAAAAATATACATGTCAGGCAATACTGATTTAATATTGAGTTTTAAAAATATACATGTCAGGCAATACTGATTTAATATCGAGTTTTAAAAATATACATGTCAGGCAATATTGATTTAATATTCAGTTTTAAAAATATACATGTCAGGCAATATTGATTTAATATTCAGTTTTAAAAATATACATGTCAGGCAATATTGATTTAATATTGAGTTTTATAAATATACATGTCAGGCAATACTGATTTAATATTGAATTTTAAAAATATCATGAAGTCAATAGATTAAGTAAAAATAAACTACCGTTATATGAAAATGAAATCATGAATTATTTCATTTACCAAGTAGTTGTAGTTGAAGTTGTTGTAGGGTTTAACGCCATTTTTCAGCACATGATAGGCTATACATGGCGGCCAGTATTAATAGTGGAGGAAGAACCCGGACAACCTCGGAAAAAAACCACCGACCCACAAGAAGCTATTGGCAAGCTTTCTTACACACCCAAATTGGCTGAATCTTAAACTCTAACCCACTCAGACAGAGGAGAGATGGCCGTGATCCTTAACGGAGAGTGCTTTAGACCACTCTGACACTCGGTACCCCCTATTTACCAAGTAACATATGTACATATTTATTTTAGCAAGTAAACACACACACAGAGTAGCCTTTACTGTGCAGAAGTTCAATCAAATGATGAATGGTTAGGTTCAAAATAGAATAATATCCCTCTCACATGCACACAAGTAAATTCAATAATTTTGTTTTTTCTTCTTTTCTTTGTAAAAATTTATTTGAAAATTTAAATGACCAAAATATTATCAGGAACATTTTTAATGTGTGTTATTGAAGTTATTTCAGGGGTGGGTGGGGAAATGTTATGTGCCTTCCATGGTATAATTTCTAATACCAGAGAATGTGGACAATTAAAATTTAAATAATAATGAGCCCCAAGTCGGCAATGCCGATGGTCTATGTGTATAAATACCTCAAGGTGACAGGCATAACAATTTCATAAAATATATTGAATGCATTCTATAATTTCATCTACAAATTTCTCAGTCGCAATTTATTTTGAACAAGTACAATCAATGACCCATTCAGAGTCGCCAATTACTATTTCATCGCATGAAATTACAGGTCTTAAGTAAGAGTGCTTCCTTGGCATGTTGCCTCTGTTACTCATCTGTCAATTGCTGTATGCCTCTGTTACTCATCTGTCAATTGCTGTATGCCTTTGTTACTCATCTGTCAATTGCTGTATGCCTCTTGTTTGTGCTTGGTTCTCCCGGTATCCTTGACTATATGCTCTCTTGTGGATCTGTCTGTCAGATAATTCCAGTACTCTTTATTCCATGCTCTTTCTGACACTGTGCCACCACACAGACTACTAACGTCATAATAAAAATGTGGACCATGTGCCCTCCACATCTCTTTCCTCTCTCCGATCTGTGGATGTCGACTCTAACACCCACCCGGAAAACTTCATCAAGAAGTCTTAGTTTGTAAATGTAAACCTATTTTTTTACACAAATTCTTTCCCAGCATTTACTGAGCTCACAACTTGGCGTACGGTATAATGCTTTCAATCTCCGTGATCTACCCCTGGTGAGATTCACACATGTATTGATTGAAAAAAGGATTTTGTCTGAACATCAGTGGTTGCTTACTGAAACTCTGTTCTAGAATTAAATTGTCAGTTTTGATTGGCTATGGCCTAGTATCTTTGAAAACAGCCTTGGGGTAATTTATCACTTACTTGTGTCTCTCACGTTTCTGGCCCCCGAAAACCCAAGATTGCTTCCAAGCTGGTTGTGACAATAATGACTGATTGCAAAACAAACAGAGGAGTCTCTAAATGTCAGTTTGGTGGTAAACTTCCCACTGAATTTACCACGGATGGGTTGTTGCATAATGGTTAAACAACATACAGGCAGTTTGTTTGTGTCCAGAATCACATCTATATAGTCATAATCTTACGTAATACTTATCGATGTATACATGAAGCACAAAGCATCGGTAAATATTCCCCACAATGTGAGATGAAGGTTTCCCAATATTACTGTTTTTATTAATAGATTTTCTATGAATGTGCCCCTTATTCTAAGTCGTTGCTGTTCTGACACCAGCTGGCTATGCTGTAGCCATACTACATGGCTATAATTAGGTTCAATTCAGCAACAACTTGATCTGGATCAAGTTTAAGGCAATTTTGGGATGGTGAGTTTTGATTATTTGTGCAAATATTAGTACATACCAGTATACAGGAAAGTCAAGCGACAATGTAGTCAGATAAAATATATTACTATAAGCAATCTTATTCATGAGGGAAATAATAATTTTAAATATTGCAAGTGAATACAGCCCAATGTCGCCACACAAATCAGCTATAGGTACCAATAAATTCTATGAACTAAATGTGAAATTCTGATCCCCAAAACTTGTAAACGAGAATGGAATCTTGTATATGTGGGGCAAATACAATGTTCTTGTTAGGGTCAAATGTGCAAACATATTTAAATGATCTGTTATAGAGTATTTTAAGGGTGTTTGTTACCAATTATTAAGCTCAATGGTTCAATGGAATCAGATATCAGAAGATGCTACAATACCGCACTCAGTCAAAGTACTAAATTAAAATATGTTACCATACATGGGCATATTCATGCTGAAAATAACATTATGGGATACGAAATTAAAATGTGTTACCATACATGGGCATATTCATGATGAAAATAACATTATGGGATACGAAATTAAAATGTGTTACCATACATGGGCATATTCATGATGAAAATAACATTATGGGATTACTTCCAGTGCACACAGCCAGAAATCTACCTTACAGATTCACTGTAGGTACAATGTCAGCCTATATGATATACTGAATGTGAACTTTGGATTCCAAACATTCTAAAATATGTGGATATTTGTTCATGTGGGATATGTAACCATTTTGACATCAGTTCTACAAAGTTAAACTGAAATTATCTGTTTGAATATTTTGCATGCATTCTTTAGAGTGTCAGTTAACAAATATTAATAGTAATTCATAATGCATAAAGCAAGATGGATCTTTATAATTTCCATAGCCTTATATAAGCCATGATGATGCCACACTACATCAAGCAAAATCTTAAACAAATTAAACAATAAAATTGAATGCATTTTGTGTTCAACTTACATAACTTTGCTGTTTTCTTTCATCAAAGTGTAAATATATCTGGGGAAAGCATATTTTATCCGCCTCACTACACCTTTACCAGGGACTACTACAAGAAAGCCAAGGTGGATTCCGTAAAGAACATGAAACCATGAACATAGTGTTTGCTGCGAGACAGCTACAAGAAAAATGTCAAGAGCAAAACACCGACCTATTCTTCATCTACATCTTTGATACTAACAACAGAAAAATAAGGCTTGTGAAAGGTAATGGCCAAGTACGGATGACCAAGAAAATGTATATCCATTGTAGAGGTTTCCTTTATCTAGGTGGGTTGGGGGCTTCTAATATTATTTAAATTATTACAGAAGACCCACCCTGGCTCGTTTTTTTTTTTTTGTCAGCAATTAAAGTAGTGATAGAGAGATGTAAAGCTCGAAGCCTCCAGTCAGCGGTGCCGACAGTTATATTACTGATACACAAAATGTGAAATTCAAGAACCCAGCTATTTAATATCATTCGTTAACAGTCATCTCACAAATAAAATTCAAATTAAAACCCTATCACTTGTCTTTCATTTGACCAGGCCACGGCCTATTTCATCATCTGACTTAGTGTGATATATTTTGCCCTGTCCTGTGTTCCTACTTACTCATCTGTATGATCTTTATCCGGACTGGTAATCCAATTCCCTTCAGCCCTTATAACTGTTGCATCCGTCATTCATTTTTCATTGTCTCCTAGAGACTCGGACCAACTGCACTAGAGTATTTCCCTCTGTCTCCCATAGTTCCTCTGGTTCCTAAAGTTTCCTTTATTAACACAACAATATCTTCAGATAAGCCATTACCTTCTTTGGTCACTAATTCGTGCACATCGCAATACCCATTCTCTCTGTGTACTCAGTATGTGTGAATATATATATATATATATATATATATATATATATATATATATATATATATATATATATATATATATATATAGAGAGAGAGAGAGAGAGAGAGAGAGAGAGAGAGAGAGAGAGAGTATCAATCTTATTATCCAGAACAATATCAAGTATCAGACGCATTTTTGTACATTGCACTTTTACAAAGTGTACACAGATGACAACATATCCACGCGCTGATTTATCCTTACACATGATGCTCATACAAAGTATACACAAATAGGCAAATCCCTATTAACTCGTGTTGCACACTGCAACCATTATACAAAGTTAATAATTCAATTCAATATTTGCAGATCTATAATATCACACTAATAAATGCACAGGGTTACTACGAGTTAACCTAATAGTGAATTACGATATTAATTATATACATAAACATTGTTCATATCTCAAAATATGCATGTAAATTAAACACTACGAATGAATCAAACTCTACATATGGTAATTCTACATACTAAAGCATACATACTTCAATAATCAAAGTACACTTGCTTTGCCGTAATATATTTCATCATAATCGAGGAAATATTCACTGATCTGGACTGAAGCTCCTTGTAATTCACAGAATAACAAGTTTCTCGCTAATTTCGAATGATGTCGGAGTCGCTTATCTTCCCTTATAATATCTGCGAGCTGGCTTAGCGACTACTTACGTTTAGTTCTCAAGATGATATATTTAAGCTAGCGATTTTATTGTTGGCCACGCCTTGTTCAATTCCAAGTGGATGTTGATTCATCTAATTATCAGACACTGCCCCATCCCAACTGTCCGTCAAGAGTGGATTTACGAACCCAACTTGATGTTCCTTTGATCCGAGCACAGATTTCCACCACTTATCTGTGAAACATGTGATGACAATTATTACGTAACTAGCTTGCCCAAAATAAGGCCAAGCACGAATTTTATGACCATGTCAAATAACAAGATTGACTCCTCATTGTTCTCCGAAATGACCTTCAAACAAATTTACGGCGCGACATTATTAGCCATGGGGTCTAATATATACGTGTTGAAATCTTGCTAATCCTTACACGTGACATCCATGGTAAAGCATTTCCATGATGGCATACACGCACGAGTCCAGGACAATGGAGAGATATCTTAGCCATTCTCAGTAACCAACTGCATCAAGCATGATTGTGTTTTGGCACCGACACTGTTTAGTCTATTGTTCTCCGCCAAGCTGACTAATACTTTCAGAAACAGAGAGGCTGGAATCGGCAGGATGTACCGTACAGATGGAAAACTCTTCAATCCAGGGAGGCTTCAAACGAAAACCAAGGTTATGACAGACACCATCAGTGATTTCATTTTTGCTGATGAGTGTGCCCCCCAATGTTGACTCAGAAGCCGGCCTCTAATGTACCCTTGACATGTGCTCCAGCTCCTGCACAAGCTTTGGTCTCACAATCAGTACCAAGATTGCTGAAGTACTGCATTAACCGGTCCCTGGAATGCCCTTTTTTGATTCCAATATCATCGTCAACGGCAAAACACCCAACGTAGTGTACCGCTTCACCTACCTTGGCACCATACTGTCACAGATCGCCACTACTGACGAAGAGGTGAATCTTCGCATTGCCAGAGCCAGCGCAACGTCTGGAATAGAAGAGGCATCAACATACAGAACAAATTAACGGTCTACAGTACAGTTGTGCTCCCCACACTACTTTACGTATACGAAACGTAGACGGTGTACCAATGCCACGCCAGGAAGCTGAACCACTTTCACAACTCAAGTCTCAAGGAAATACTTAACATCAACTGGCAGGACAAGGTTCCAAACAATGAGGTACTCGTCCAAACAGGTCTCCCCAGCACCCAAACCATCCTGATGAAGTACCATCTACGCCGGGCGGGACATGTTGTACTCATGCCAGACCACCGGCTGCCTAAGAGGATCTTCTATGGCGAGCTGCAACCAGGACAGCCATCCCATGGAGAAAAGCTTCAAAGAAAATCTGGAAGCTGCATTGAAAGCATTCAACATAACCCCTGATTCCTGGGAGAAAACAGCAAGCGATCGAGTTACTTGGCGTTCCTCTTTGCACAAAGGATCCAAGTGTAGAGAATCTAGCAAGACAGTAGCTGCAGAGCTAAAGAGGCAAGCCGGAAAACCACTTGCCATCAGTCCTCCTGGAGATGTCCCACACATTCCCCGTCCTTTATGCAAACGAACATTCCGTGCAAGGGTTGACCTCATCAGCCGCCTGCGCACGCATAGAACAGAATCATCCCCTCCATCCCTTGGATAACTAGAGATGTCTTCGTAGAATCGACGGACGAACAACTGAATACAATTAGACATCTGTTACTTAGGCAGTCACCCTGATAAACACATAACTTAACTGCTTGGACCCCTACTAAATAGTTTGAATGGCCAATAAAAAATAGAATTTTGTCTTCACATATTGTAAATGAAGGTCTTATTTTGACTTACAAAGATATTTTTTCTGAGAAAATTTTACAAATATCCATCATTGGACCTTGTATATGATTTAGGCATAAAAACGTTCTGATATCATTTAATATCATTCCAAAAAATATAATTGATGTGCATTTAAGAGTCAAATCTTTAAAAAAAAATATTCCATTTTGAATTTCATAAAAAATAAATTAAAATAAAATTAATATTTTTAATTTTAATTTTATTTTTATTTTTTCAAAATCAATATAATACATGTACGACATATTCAAATTTCATGTGTCTGCCATTAATAATAAACATTTTATAGCAATTTAAAGTTTAATAAATACTGCCCAGACAGGACATACATCACAATTAAGTTTACTATATGTTCTCTACATTTATTTCTCAGTACAGAAATTTCCACTGTGTGACAATCAGTACAAATCAGATGTTAATCTAAAATACCTTCAAAGATGACTTCTCAGTTCAGCTCTTGGAGAGACAAAAGATACCAAATCTGTGTAGATATCACCTGAAATGGAAGAAAACAGTTTTCTGACAGATATTTGTAGCTTAAAAAAAACGTTCTCGATCAGACTGGTGGCTGAACTGCTATAGCAACTCCAATAGATTGTTGACTCAAAATCCAGAGTTACTGTCCCAATCAAGATGAATAAT
Source organism: Unio pictorum (assembly GCA_030141615.1). Taxonomy (NCBI): domain Eukaryota; kingdom Metazoa; phylum Mollusca; class Bivalvia; order Unionida; family Unionidae; genus Unio; species Unio pictorum. Next base: position 1,641,755 of record JARLTB010000050.1, read on the forward strand.
TTTAAAAATTCATTTGGGAAAATCGAAATCGGTCGGTTACGGACATGCTTTGTTTAGTTTGACACCTAAACACTAAATTCTGAACATGTGTGTCTTCCCTTTTTTTACGCGGGTCTAATAACTTGGACTCTGAGAAGGAGAATTGGAAGTAATCCCAATTCTGTACATTTCTCATAGAAATCAAGAAATCAGGGTGTTGACAATAGCACGTATATTTGACTCACATTTCAAATAAATTAAATACTCGTACTACATGTACTTTGTAATATAATTCCAGGCGTTTTCGAATAACAAAATGAAGAAACCATTCAGTTTTCGAAATCTCATACTGTTGCATTCATTGCTGTTAGTGCAGACATTAGTCTAATTTGGTATTTCCAACGACTTCCAATTATCATAGGTTTAGCGCGCACAGATATTGCGGAAAGTGTTAACTAAAAACTTCACATCGGAAACTGTGTAACTTGAGTAATAATTTTCCAAGAGTTATCTTCCTTTACATTTAACTTTTTGATTATTTTCAAGTGATGTAGGCTATTTTTAGTCGGGTTTCCTGCTTGGTATGGTCGCAGGGAATATATGAAGCAGCGAAAAAGATCATACTGTTTTTACCCATAACAAGAGGTTCGTGAATGTTTTAAAACATTGGTCTATAACATTTTTAATCCAATTTATGAATTTGTTTTCTTTCATATTGTGATTTGTACATCAAACGGTTTTGTTTGTTTGTTAGTTTTTTGGGGATTTTTTAAATGCATACTATTATAACGAAACATTGTATGCAGGACTTGACCTTGTCCAAAACTGAGTTCATATCTGCTAGTCCGGCTATTATGTGGAAGTAGCGCACAGGAGTCACGGTTGTCCAGCCTATATGAGAGATGAGTGTGGAAATTGAAAAGATCATGTTGCTCAGATGCAAGAACTTTTTTATGACGGGAAAGTTTTATTTTTGGAATAAGCACAGCCAATCAGCGAATAGAAATGTTTTGGAATTTTCTGCGAAGTCAATGTTATCAGTTCTGTATTGAGACCTTCTAAATGGTTGAGGAAATCGGCCAGTTCACAGGGGATTGCATAGATATCGGCTTGATTCAGGTTTGTTTTATGGGCCTGCTCCAGGTACATTTAAATATAAATTTGTTTTGCCTCATTTTTCTTCTGAAACGTGACTGGAATCTGTCATAAAATGTTCGTGTGTGGCGGTATATCGTAATATGTATAATTAGTTGATCGTTTGTGTTATCATTATTCTCACACTTACATAATTTTGACACATTGGAGGTTTGGAAAGATTAGAGAAGTCAAATTACAATTTTCAGATCTCACTCAAAGTGTATCTCGTTGACAATTAAACAACAAATATTACTATCACAACGACGCACAAACAAATGAACGGGTTAATGATAAAGATGGAGTTGTCTCTTTTATATTCTTTTTTATATGACAATAAATTGTGATCGTTTATTGAATGCATGTATTGGCAATTGTGAAGAATTTTGATTCATATTTATAGGAAAGGGTATTACAAATTTAAAGCAGATTAATTACAATAACTCATGAAAAATTAAACTAAGCAAATAAATATAAAAAATAATTAAAGGTTAAATATGAAGGAAATGTTGAGAGTGTAAACTTTCTGTTGTGTTCTAGAAAGGTTTTTAAGACTAAAAATATGTTTCTCCTGTAAACATTCCAGCACCCAAATTCACGAAATTCACTCTAAAATTAATAACAAGGTACAGTTCACAACTTCCGGCTGCATTGCCCCCTCTCCCATCCTCCCCCTCTGGCTGTTCAGAACAACCGCTAATATCTCTGCAAAACAAAGTATGCCTTACACGTACGTCACCGAAGTAATTTACAGAAAATTCGCCTGAGCAGAAGAATTCTAATATATTCGGATCATCTAGGCTATGTTTACTATTGGACTTACTATATGAGTGAGGTGTTACAAATGATACATTCCATGCGGTAAGGGTGCAAGGGACAGATTTCATGTACAAATTGAATGTCGCATCTCCCTGTCTAATATAAAAAAAAATTTTAAAAAAACATACAAGCGGCGTCAAAAGGTCCATATTTTGTGAAAGCTATATTTTGTTATTAAAAAAACATACGAACATTATTCACTTGACCTGAGAAGTCAATGGAAGTTCTTAGCAAAGAAGTTTATTTACTCCAACCCCAATGTTATACCTGCACTGTTCGTGTCCGAAATCCATTTTGACACTATGTAATTCTCACGGTGCAAAATAGCTGCCATACATGCCGATTTTTTAAAGATATTCTACATGCCTCGAACCCATATCTCTACTGCTGTGGGTGACTAGATCTTATTCCTGGACGACTCTTGGTACTTCCCTATCTACAGAGTAATGAATTCTTGGTACTTCCCTATCTACAGAGTAATGAATTATCGGTACTTCTCTGTCTACAGAGTAAAGAATTCTCGGTACTTCCCTATCTACAGAATAATGAATTCTTGGTACTTCCCTATCTACAGAGTTATGAATTCTCGGTACTTCCCTATCTACAGAGTAACGAATTCTCGGTACTTCCCTATCTACAGAGTAATGAATTCTTGGTACTTCCCTATCTACAGAATAATGAATTCTTGGTACTTCCCTATCTACAGAGTAATGAATTCTTGGTACTTCCCTATCTACAGAGTAATGAATTCTTGGTACTTCCCTATCTACAGAGTAACGAATTCTCGGTACTTCCCTATCTACAGAGTAATGAATTCTTGGTACTTCCCTATCTACAGAATAATGAATTCTTGGTACTTCCCTATCTACAGAATAATGAATTCTTGGTACTTCCCTATCCACAGAGTAATGAATTCTTGGTACTTCCCTATCTACAGAGTAATGAATTCTTGGTACTTCCCTATCTACAGAGTAATGAATTCTCGGTACTTCCCTATCTACAGAGTAACGAATTCTCGGTACTTCCCTATCTACAGAGTAACGAATTCTCGGTACTTCCCTATCTACAGAGTAATGAATTCTCGGTACTTTCCTATCTACAGAATAATGAATTCTCGGTACTTCCCTATCTGCAGAGTAATGAATTCTCGGTACTTCCCTATCTGCAGAGTAATGAATTTTCGGTACTTCGCAGAGTAATGAATTCTCGGTACTTCCCTATCTACAGAGTAATGAATTCTTGGTACTTCTCTATCTACAGAGTAATGAATTCTTGGTACTTCCCTATATACAGAGTAATGAATTCTCGGTACTTCCCTATCTACAGAGTAATAAATTCTCGGTACTTCCCTATCTACAGTCCCGGTACTTCCCTATCTACAGAGTAATGAATTCTTGGTACTTCTCTATCTACAAAGTAATGAATTCTCGGTACTTCCCTATCTACAGAGTAATGAATTCTCGGTACTTCCCTATCTACAGAGTAATGAATTCTTGGTACTTCTCTATATACAGAGTAATGAATTCTCGGTACTTCCCTATCTACAGCATAATTAATTCTCGGTACTTCCCTATCTACAGAGTAATGAATTCTTGGTACTTCCCTATCTACAGAGTAATGAATTCTTGGTACTTCTCTATCTACAGAATAATGAATTCTTGGTACTTCCCTATATACAGAGTAATGAATTCTCGGTACTTCCCTATCTACAGTCTCGGTACTTCCCTATCTACAGAATAATGAATTCTCGGTACTTCCCTATCTGCGGAGTAATGAATTCTCGGTACTTCCCTATCTACAGAGTAATGAATTCTCGGTACTTCCCTATCTGCAGAGTAATGAATTTTCGGTACTTCGCAGAGTAATGAATTCTCGGTACTTCCCTATCTGCAGAGCAATTAATTCTTGGTACTTCCCTATCTACAGAGTAATGAATTCTCGGTACTTCCCTATCTGCAGAGTAATGAATTTTCGGTACTTCGCAGAGTAATGAATTCTCGGTACTTCCCTATATACAAAGTAATGAATTCTTGGTACTTCCCTATCTACAGAGTAATGAATTCTTGGTACTTCTCTATCTACAAAGTAATGAATTCTCGGTCCTTCCCTATCTACAGAGTAATGAATTCTTGGTACTTCCCTATCTACAGAGTAATGAATTCTTGGTACTTCTCTATCTACAGAGTAATGAATTCTTGGTACTTCCCTATCTACAGAGTAATGAATTCTCGGTACTTCCCTATCAACAGAATAATGAATTCTCGGTACTTCCCTATCTACAGAGTAATGAATTCTTGGTACTTCCTTATCTACAGAGTAATGAATTCTTGGTACTTCTCTATCTACAAAGTAATGAATTCTTGGTACTTCTCTATCTACAGAGTAATGAATTATCGGTACTTCCCTATCTACAGAGTAATGAATTCTTGGTACTTCCCTATCTACAGAGTAATGAATTCTTGGTACTTCTCTATCTACAAAGTAATGAATTCTCGGTACTTCCCTATCTACGGAGTAATGAATTCTCGTTACTTCCCTATCTACAGAATAATGAATTCTTGGTACTTCCCTATCTACAGAGTAAAGAATTCTCGGTACTTCCCTGTCTACAGAGTAATGAATTCTCGGTACTTCCCTATCTACAGAGTTATGAATTCTTGGTACTTCCCTATCTACAGAGTTATGAATTCTCGGTACTTCCCTTTCTACAGAGTAATGAATTCTCGGTACTTCCCTATCTACAGAATAATGAATTATTGGTACTTCCCTATCTACAGAGTAAAGAATTCTCGGTACTTCCCTATCTGCAGAGTAATGAATTCTTGGTACTTCCCTATCTACAGAGTAAAGAATTCTCGGTACTTCCCTATCTGCAGAGTAATGAATTCTCGGTACTTCCCTATCTACAGAGTAATGAATTCTTGGTACTTCCCTATCTACAGTGTAATGAATTCTCGGTACTTCCCTATCTACAGAGTAATGAATTCTCGGTACTTCCCAATCTACAGAGTAATGAATTTCAAGAACAACACTTGCACAAATGTCTTTATTACAAATATTCTTTTGTTTCTAACTATTAAACATCGATAGCTGGTAGAAGCCACACTATAGTCTTAAGTTAAGAAATTTCACTGGAACCAATTCCCTGTCACTTTAGCATGGTAGCTATCAAACTACATTCAATGTGTGATACTTAGGATTTACTTCGAAGATGTGAACGACCGTCTGTTTCGTATTACTTTAATGTAGAACATTCCGACCAGCCAGTAATGTTATCATATTGCTTGTACGGTAATTTTAAAATAAAAATGATGATATTTGTGTACTATGCGGTTATTTTTTTTAAAAATTGTGATGAAAAACAGAAAAAAGTGTATCGTCATGTTATTTTGTTTTCATTTATTAAATAAGAAAGATACTTAATTGATGACCTACCAATCAGAATGTATCAAACCATTAAATAGAATAAAGAGTTTTTTGAATAGGCCCTACTGTTTAAATTCCGATATAGTCATGGTACAAGCAATCAAGTCAATTTTAACGTTGTAAAGGTTTTAAACGAATCATTTAGGCAACCTACCAGGGAAATTGAAAGGCAAGCAGAGAGAGAGAGAGAGAGAGAGAGAGAGAGAGAGAGAGAGAGAGGGGGGGGGGACATCGCCTACAAATATCGACGATGCTTGCAGTTGTATTGTGATGTATGCAACATGTTACTTGTGGGTTTGTGACGATAAAGGCTTTACTACTACTTCGCTAAATCTTTAATACGAAGAGAAATATTATTTTCCTTCAGCTGAATAACACTAAACGATCT